>CM062808.1:379533678-380055365 GCA_031772625.1 Pinus tabuliformis | reverse complement strand
TTTAAGTTTGATTTAATGCACGTGGGTTGCATTGGAAAAACGAGTTTTATCAGCGAAGGTGGTTATCAAGCGAAGGAAAAGTGGTAAGTGGTAATTCGGGGTGGTCACCCGATTCCATTAACCAACCGAACGTAGCACTCAGGTGGAGAGAGAAAACCCGCTTTATTGGGTGGGTAATTCCTATGTAAGTGGCTCACCTGATATCGTTGTTAACCGTTGAATCAAGTGCGCTTTGATCAACGGTGGAGGATCACCGAATTGTTTTGTTGATCGGGGTGAGTGATGACCATTAGATCTGGAGAGAGGAGATCAACTGCGTAGAGTGAAGCGGCTGTTTAAAAAGGGAAACTGAATGTGGGATCGACATGTTTAGGAGAAAATTGGGACCCTCAGGATAAAGTAAGTCACGTATAGAATCCGCTTGAATGCATATGATTGGTTATAAAGTAACCAATATTCTAGTTTTAAGACTACCACCTTATTTTGATCAACCTCCTGCGTCATTTTGGTATTAGAGCATAGAGATTGAGTTTGACTACAGTAAACATGCCACCGAGGAGGGGAGCTGGCGTAGGTCGAGGAAGACCTGAAGCAAATGCAGTTATGCTGGAGGAGATCCGGAGTCTATGTACAAGGATGGACACAATGGAGATTGCTCAGAGGAGAACACCTGATGAAGGAGTTTCCAGTCCTGCAGAAGAATCTTCTAAGGAAGAAGAAGAGGAGGAAAATGAAAATACCAAAGTTATCAAGATGTTGGCTAAAGTAGGTGGAAAATCAAAGGTGGAAATTCCTGTGTATGAAGGGAGTCTCAATGTAGAAGGGCTAACGGATTGGATCAGTTCATTGGACAAATATTTTGACTCTGTGGAGGTTGATGACAAAAAGAAGGTGAAATTTGCAGTTACCAGATTGAAGGGTCATGCAGCTATCTGATGGGATTAACTACAAACATCCAGAACAAGAAAAGGAAAGTCCAAGATCAAGCAATGGTACAAAATGGTGAGTAAAATGAAAGCTAAATTTATGCCAAAAGATTATTAGTTAAATCTTCTCAAACAGTTACAGAATCTAAGGCAAAAAGGAATGTCTGTTAAAGAATATACAGAAGAGTTTTATAGATTGAGTATTAGAGCAGGACATGTAGAGGATGACATGGAGAAGGTAGCCAAATATATCAATGGCTTAAGATATGACATACAGGATGAGATCAGCTTGCTGATTCTGAAGACCATTGAAGATGCCTATCAAGCAGGTTTGAAGGCAGAAGAGAAGATGTTTGGAAAACAAAATCAGAGGAATATAGAGAAAAGTTCAGTAAGGGGGAGAGGAACTACTAAACTAAGGTTTCAGCAACATCAAAATGAAGCAGGAAGTTCAAATAGTAGACCACCACAGAGGGGAGATTTTAATAGAGGAAGATTTGCACCTAGAGGAAGAGGTCGAGGAAGAGATATTTGGTGTTACACATGTGGAGAATGGGGACATGGATCATGGGACTATCCTCATAATAGAACAAAAGGTCAGAGGAATGTGAATGGGGCTGAGGCAAAGGAAGAAACACCTCAAATTATAGAAAAGGAAGAATCCCCTGAAGTAGGGGAATCCCTGTTGTTGAAAAGGGTATTGCTTAAGGCAAAGAAAGAGACTAGAGAACCAACTTAGAGGAAGAGTTTATTCAGAACTACATGCAAATCCAAAGGTAAATGTTTTAAAGTGATAATTGACAGTGGAAGCACTGATAACCTTGCTTCTACAGAGATGGTGGACAAGCTAGGATTAGTGAAGACAGTACACCCTACTCCTTACAAAGTGTCATGGTTGTAGAAAGGACATTAGATTATTGTGATAGAACAATGCATGGTAGAGATACATATTGGTACTTATAAAGATGTGATATTGTGTGATGTAATGCCAATGGATGTATGCCATGTATTGCTGGGAAGACCTTGGCAGTTTGATCATAAAGCTATTCATGATGGGAGGAAAAATACTTATACTCTAGAGAAGGATGGAAATAAACATACACGGCTGCCATTGAAGGATGAAGCTGACAAAGGGGCACCTAGAAACAGTGTTATGCTGATGAGTGGAAAGAAGCTGCTACAAGAGGTTGGAAAAGGTGAAGAAATGAATTTGTTGTCATAGGGAGACCAAAGGTAATTTTGAATTCCACAAACCTAGATGATTTACCTGAAGAATTCAAAACTCTGTTGAATGATTTTGCTAATATTATTGTGTATGAGTTGCCAAATTCATTGCCACCAATCAGGAGAATTAGTCATCATATTGATCTAATACCAGGAGAAAATTTGTCAAAAAAAGCAGCATACAGACTAACTCCTCAAGAGAATGCAGAAGCTGGAAAACAAGTGCAAGAAATGATGGATAACAGACTAATCAGAGAGAGTCTTAGTCCATGTGTTATACCAACAGTACTTAGTCCAGAGAAAGGAGGTGAATGGCATATGTGCACAGATTCCAGAGCCATAAACAAGATCACTATCAGGTATAGGTTTCATTTACCATGCATGGATGCTTTGATGGATTGTTTGAGTGGGTCAAAGTATTTTACTAAAATAGATCTGAAGAGTGGATATCATCAAATAAGAATTAGAGAAGGAGATGAATGGAAGACTACATTTAAAACAAACAGTGGGTTGTATGAGTGGTTAGTGATGCCTTTTGGACTCACTAATGCACCTAGCACATTCATGAGATTGATGAATGAAGTCTTGAAGTAATATGCAGGAAAATTTATTATTGTTTATCTTGATAATATTCTAGTTTTTAGTAGAAGTAAAGAAGAAAATCTAGAGCTCTTAAATTGGTTTTAAGAACTCTGCAGAATGAGAAACTACTGATAAATCTGAAGAAATGTAGTTTCATGAAAGAATAATTAATTTACTTGGGATTTGTACTTTCTAAAGAAGGATTGAAAATGGATCCAGAGAAAGTCCAAGCAATTTGGAACTAGCCTATTCCACGGAATATATTTGAGGTAAGAAGTTTTCATGGTCTTGCAAGTTTTTATTGGAAATTTATCAGAGGTTTTAATCAGATTTTTGCACCCATTCTTGAAACAATCAAGGAGACTAATCAGCCATTCAAGTGGACAGAAGCAGCAGGCAGGAATTTTAAGTTATTGAAAAGGAAAATCACAGAGAAACCAGTTTTAGCTTTACCTAATTTTGAAAAAGTATTTCAAGTTGAAACAGATGCTAGTGGAGTTGCAACTGGAGCAGTTTTGAGTCAGGAACAGAGACCAATAGCATACATCAGTGAGAAATTAAGTGAAGCTAAGAAGAAGTATTCTTCTTATGATAAAGAATTTTATGCTATTGTACAAACCTTAAGAAAATGGAGACATTATTTGCTACAAAAGGAGTTTATATTGTATTCTGACAATCATGCATTACGGTTCATAAACAGCCAGCCAAAATTGAACCAGAAACATGCCAAGTGGGTAGAGATTTTACATAGCTTTACTTTTGTGATAAAACACACAAGTGGTAAGTTGAACAAAGTTGCTGATGTTTTAAGCAAGGTAAATTTCCTTGTGCAAGAATTAAACTTTGGTGTTGTAGGATTTGAAGAAATGGTTGAAATGTATAAAGATGATGCAGATTTCAAAAATATTTATACAACAATACAAAATCCAATAGTTCATAATAGAAGTCAGTGGTTAGATTATCTTATCCAAGGAGGTTAATTGTTTAAAGGCAACAGGTTGTGCATTCCCAAATGTTCTATGAGGGAAAACATAATATCTGGTCACTTTGAACAAGACAAAACCTTTTCTTAGGTAAATGATTTTTACTATTGGCCAAAGATGCAGACTGATGTTAATAGATTCGTTGAGAATTGCAAGATATGTCAGCATGCTAAAGGGAGAAGCCATAATACAGGATTGTTCCAGCCATTGCTAATACCAGACCGACCATGGGATGTAGTTAGCATGGATTTTGTTTTGGGGTTACCTAAAACTCAAAGGGGGAATGATTCCATTTATGTTGTGGTATTGAGATTTTCCAAGACGGCACATTTCATTCCATGTAAGAAGACTAGTGATGCAACACATATTGCTAATCTATTTTTTTCAGAAATTGTAAGATTACATGGATTGCCTGTAAGTATTTTGTCTGATAGAGATACAAAGTTTGTAGGGCATTTCTCGAGAACTCTTTGGAAGAAACTAGGTGCTAATCTCAGTTTTAGTTCAGCATACCATCCTCAAACAGATGGACAGACCGAAGTGGTAAACAGAAGCTTGGGAAACATATTGAGAAGTTTAGTGTATGAAAATCCTAAGCAGTGGGATTTAGCATTAGCTCAAGATGAGTTTTCTTATAAGGACACTCCAAACCGAAGTACTTGAATGAGTCCATTTCGTATTTTTTTGGGATGAATCCAAGACGTGTGTATGAGCTCAGAAATTTGGGTAAACAGGAGACAAGAAGTTCAAAATCTGAAGATTTTGCAGAGAAGATGCAAAAACTACAAGAAGATGTAAAAGGCAAAGTGCAGGAAAGCAATGGCAAATACAAATAGAGAATTGATATGGAAAGAAGAGAGAAAGAATTCCAAGTGGGAGATTTAGTGATGGTGTATTTGAGGAAAGAAAGATTTCCTGCTAAGATTTACAATAAACTAAAAATGAAAAAGATAGGACCATGTAGAATTGTAAGAAAGTTTTCAACTAATGCTTATGAAATTGAATTGCCAGAAGGGATTGGAATATCACCTATCTTCAATGTTGCAGATTTGTATCCATACAAAGAGACGGAGACATAGCTACAAAAGGAAACTATAGAAGATGAAGTTCAAACTTTGAACTGGGAAGAACAATTGCCAAAGATAGTTAAGAAAGAGGTGGAAGCTGTTTTGGAGAAAAGAGTATCCAAAAGAACCAGAGGATAGGTTTATTTTCAATATCTAGTCAAATGGAAAGGACGCCAGTGGAGGATGCTAGTTGGTTGACAATAGCAGAGTTGCAGAAGTATGGAGTAAAACCTGAAAGTCTGAGGGATGATTCTTTTCTTCCCCAGGAGTCTGATGCAAGAGCATCTGGACTTAGCCAACAATGTGATGGTTTGCTCACATGTTGTGGCTAAATAAGTTGAATTTCATTGACCTGAGTGGCTAAAAGTCAGTTTTCGCAGAGAGGGTTGGATCTCTCGAAAATGATCTTTACTTCATTATTGTAATAATTAGAAAATTGTATTATTTTAGACTAAGGGATAAGTTGTTAGCATAGGTGTGTAATAGAGCTTAAAAATAGAGATTTGATTGTTAGATTGATTAAAATAGAGATCGAGTTGTTAGTGTAGTTAGAATAGGATTTGACTCATAAAAGAGAAGAAAATGTAATGGAAAGGGATTAGCTAAGATGATTGAGAATTGAGTGAGAGGCGAGAGTTTGAGTGATAGATATGGTTTTGAGATTGAGACAGAGGTCAAATAAATTGTTGTAACTAAACCGAAAGGGCCAAGACTCTGTAACTTCTATTATATTGAAGAAATTAATTCAATGTGTATCTGTGTGTTAATCTTGGTACAAACTCTCGTTTAGCTCTGTGTATATGCGTTCTAAAACTTAACCAGGTATTTTCTTTGTTTTCACACTTTAATTGTAAATCTCAGTGTTTATGTGTTTATCATTAATCGTGGTCATTTAGTGTTAATGGGTAATCTTGGAATTAAGTGCTAAAACATTTATTAAGCGCTTTATTTAAGTTTGATTTAATGCACGTGGGTTGCATTGGAAAAGCAGGTTTTATCAATGAAGGTGGTTATCGGGCAAAGGAAAAGTGGTAAGTGGTAATTTGGGGTGTCACCCGATTCCATTAACCAAACGACACATAGCACTCAGTTGGAGAGACAATAACCACTTTATCGGGCAGGTAATACCCATGCAAGTGGCTCACCCGATATCATTATTAACCATTGGATCAAGTGCGCTTTGATCAATGGTGGAGGATCACCAAATTGTTTTATTGATCAGGGGGTGAGTGATGACCGTTAGATCTAGAGAGAGGAGATCAACAGCATAGAGCGAAGCGCCTGCTTAAAAAGGGAAAGTCAACGTGGGATCGACGTGTTTAGGAGAAAAGTGGGACCCTCCGGATAAAGTAAGCCACGTATAGAATCCGATTGAACGCATCTGATTGGTTATAAAGTAACCAATAGTCTAGTCTTAATACTACCACCTTATTTTGATCAACCTCCTGCATCACTCAAACAATATTGCCAGAACTTGACGAGGAAGGAAAAATCATATTAGAACTGGAAGCAGTCACAGAAACAAGAACATGACAACTATGAAATCGATTAATTTCGGAGTATCTCATCAAGTGGAAGAACTTATCCGCTGAAGATTCCACATGGGAGGATAAGAATTTTATATAGAAGCATCGAGAACTAGTCAAGCGTTGAGGGCAACACTTTTCGGAAGGAGAGGGGCATGCTAGGTCCCTATAATACTAGTGATTCCCCCATTACTATTTTCATTGTAGCCTTCATTGTTCTTATTGTGCCCCTATTGTCCCCATATTATTATTAGTGTGCCCCATAGAAACCCACTATTGTTATTGTTGTCCCCTTATGTTATTACTGTTATGTCGGCTTGATTATATTGTAACCCCTTAGACTCCTATATATAGAAGGGAGGTTTAGTCATTTGTATCATCCAAGAATTGTTCATTTGTGTAATGTAAAGGAGGTTACCCCCTCGAAGAGGCTGAATTCTAAGGCGTTGATCTATCGTTTCTATCTTTTTGTGAGGTGGTTCCATAACATCCTAATTCATATTCCTGCATTGTATATTATGTACAATTCTAATTTCATCCCACCAAAGGGATGCCCTAGCTTGCAGCTAGTAAGTGGCCAATCTGGATTTCTTATTACTGGGATATTTGTATAGCTGAAAATATTTATTCATGTTTAACAACTATGCTCCAACTTCCTCCTCTGGTTCAATGTCAAATATTGGAGGCCTAATATTTTAAATTATCTCTGCAATTCTACTTTATGTTTCTTCACCTAATTAGGTGCTACAAGTGGAATTTATGTTGAAATATTTTTTATTCCTTCTTCATAAATTTCCTTTTCATTTCTAGGTTTTAGAGAATCACTCTTGTCTATAGTGTCTTAATCCTTCCTTTTGATAGATTCATCTTTATCTCCATTATCTAGGGTTTGTACTAATGTTTTCTGATTTTGCTTTTTAGTAAGAATTTTTATGAGTTTTCCCTATTCAACACTAGCTTTCAGTAGTCTATAATTATTCTCTCTAATGC
Organism: Pinus tabuliformis; assembly: GCA_031772625.1. NCBI lineage: Eukaryota > Viridiplantae > Streptophyta > Pinopsida > Pinales > Pinaceae > Pinus > Pinus tabuliformis. Next base: position 380,048,067 of record CM062808.1, on the reverse strand, counting down.
TTGCTAGCTCTCCTTTCAAACCCTTCACAATATCTAACCACTCTATTCTATGTGATGATGCCTCACCACCAAGTTGTACCCAAATTTCCTCTCCATCGGGAGGTCTTGAGTAAGGTTCTATTATGATCATTATTTACTTTTCTCCTTCTTGTGTAAGCTGAAACATTTACTGTGTTAAATTTTAGTTGTGATCTCGCTCATAGGCCTTAGTGTTGTAACCTACAACTCTGATACCCCATGTAATGTACCTAAAAATTAACACACTAACTTTTCTTTGTTACTCCTACTTAATCCAATTTTAGCAAGTTATTGTCCTAGGGAGAAACTAAATTGGTGATTAAAGTGATGTCAAATCATGCAAACTAAGAGATCCAAGGTTCAATCCCCCATTCATGACTTCGTTTATGGAAAGGAGGACCGGTCCTAGGACCCCAGTGGTATTTTGGCAACGACCTTAATTGACCATGTGTTAGATGAGTACAAGTCTGACCTAGTTGTCGATTCCTCCAGGTTACCAAAAAACAAAAACATTGTTATCAAGTTACCATTGGTAATTAAGCAATGTATGACCTTTAAACTAAGTTTTTACTCCAATATTATATAGAGGAAAAATCTTCCATATATATAACCCCAAATGTAATTTCCCCTTCTAAATGTGTATAAAAGAACTCTTACTATTACATTTAATTTTCTTTCTACTTTAAAAGGAACTATATACGTTTATGGAAAAAAAGGAGGTTCAAATCATTAACCATAGGTTCCATAGAATTTAAACGAGCTTTGTTTATCCCCAATGTCTTCATCATTATGTAATATGGTTTCACTTTGAGGATATAAAAATATGTTTGGGTATCAAGGTAATACGGCATGATTGTTACTCTCACAATTACTTGAACTTAAGACACATGTGTCATTGTCATTCTAATTACTCACATTAACCATTGTGCCACCAATGTCGAGTTATGTAAATCCTCTGCCATGGTTAAAAGTTTAGTTATACTCGTGAATGCTCATATTTTATAAAATGAAATGTGGGCTTTGAGATTGAACCCGATGTTAACCAAACTCGAAATATTATAATTCATGGTCAAACATGCTACCACTGTGCCATCGATCCATGCCTTGAGTCACGCCTCAGCTTCATGTTGTGTGGTTCCCATGTGCATCTTGACCAATCTTCTTCCCTGACCAATCCATGTGATGGGGTCATAGATGGACAACACAAATGTTCTGTGGCATTTTTTTTCACAGGGTTGATGGTTTTTTCCATACTTGATTGAATGACTACTTTCCAGACTTCACATCTGGACAAACTTTTGTGCCCTCTGCGGAACGACAGCTTCTCGAAGATGGGTTAGGGTTTGTAAAACGTTATTCAGCTTTCTGGTGTTTATTTCGATCAAGAGAATGGTTTCCCTCCAGCCTTTGGTTGTGTAATGCAAGTAGCAGGTAATGTTACATTTTTTTTTTGTAGTTAGTTTAAATTTTACGCTTGCCATCGAAAACTTTCATATCTTTCTTCTTCTTTTTTGGGGTTTTTACTATGGATCTTTGAATATATTAAGCTAACTAATAAATTCACTTAGCGATTTTGCAGGTTCTTTGAGAGCTTCTGAAAAACCTTCCACTGACTTACTTCTTTGATGGTTTTAGAGTTTTCCTTTAGGATTTTAGATAGGACCTTCCTGGAATATTACCTCGTGAGCATAATTTCCTCTTTACATGTTTGGTCAAAGCCTCATTGCATATATAGTAGTTGGCTCAGGTTTTAGAAGTCTCAGAAACTAGGAGCACAATGATTACTAGAATGTGGTATTCTCGTCACTATTCATTCTTTATACTCTAGGCATACGTGATAAAAATGGTTACATTAATATTTTATTTTTTAAAATAATTATCCGTTAAGGCCTTTCTCTCTGGATTTCTTAGTAAAATTCCTACGCGTGTTTTTTTTATTTTATTTTTCTTTACACGGTTTTGATTTGGGAGATGACCCAAGGTTTTCTTCATCCATAGGAATTCCAAGGATCTTTTCTCTCAAATTCTTCTCACATTCTAATGGAGACAAATGTTAATGAAGAAACCCCTTATCTATTAACATCATACCTTGCCATGTATGCAATAAATTGCTACCAGTTATTACCCCACTTCATCTTTAGTTCACGATCCTTCACTGCTTGAACATTTAGTTTTATACTAGCTCTTGGTATCCTATTTTTTTTTTAAATATGGTTACGAGGGCTTTAACTTAAATCCCTCTTAGGCTTTGGGTGAAGAATTCCCCATATTAAGAGCAACCCTGGTTCTTGGTTTCGAATTACACCGAGAACACAGGAAACTTCTATACAGGTAAAGAACTATATTTTCACAGATAGTCTATTAGCTTTCAATACTTAGGTTTTTAGATAATTATATTATTCATGGTTTTTAATTCTATTAAATATATGATATACATGAAAGGGTCATTCTATTTGTGAAATTGCACTTTCTTGTTTCTTAAATATTTATAACCATGAATATATTTAGACTTTTAACTATGTATAAGGTTTCAACACGATAATTCAATACATTGGTTACTTGGAAAAATTCTTTAGGTAAAGTTTATTTTCAAGCCTTTCAGATTCAAAAATTTATTTTCTAGTTCTTGTTAACTTAGTTTCCAAAGTAATGGGTTTCCATGTGTAAACCTTTACTTTTCAGATTTTAGGGTTTTTGGCTCTGAAATAATACTTTGTTTTCTAACTAATCATGTGACTCCTATAGGTCTTTCAAAGTCATGATTAATTTAAGATCTTAAGGTAAATTCTCTCTCACATCTCCTCAATTTCAGAATTTATTTTATAGCTTAGGTATTTGATAAGGATACTAAAAAACGCTTCTATGCTAGTTTTTGATAGGTATGTGTTACAAACCCCAATTCAAAATTTTCCTTCTTACCTCGCTAGATAAGAATATTTGAACACAATCTTTCTTTTATAGGTATTGGAAGAATATGGAAAAATTAGCACAACTACTTCTTCACAACTTTAGTTGTCCAGGTTTTTTTATATACTCATCTACAATGACGTATTAGCTAAAATATTTAGATTTCTTAACTTAATACTTTGACACGAAAACAATTAATTTGATTGGCTCTAGAGCAGCTTAAAAACTCATTTTGGATATGTTCAAACTATTAGAATACTTTGTACATTCTTAAAGTGTTAGAAATTAATTAACAAAGCAATGATACACATAAAATATTGTGGAAACAAAAACACAAAAAATCATAAAATAAGAGAGACACAGATATATGTGGTTCACCTAATTTGGGTAACGTCGACAAAGAAACAACTAGTCCTTCCTTTTATATTATCTAGCAAACTAAAGGGACATAACCTAAGAAAATTCTTTGTAACTTCCTCTTTGTTCTCACACAAAAAAATACACAGCCGCAATACAATTCCCTCATATAAACTGAGGGTTTCCTTCTAGGGAAAAAACCCTAAATTAACTTAACTTCTACAGACATATCTTCTCGCTAATGAACAACCCAGATTAACTATGAAATTACAATAGTTTACAAGAAAGTTTTTATCTAAATTTTTCTTTCGAGGGAACTGCCCGTAAACCCCCACCAGGAGGGGCAATCTCCCCCAAACACACCCTGTCAGGGATTGGGATCCAACCACGCCTCAAACAAAAACTTTGAATCAAGAAGATAATCAAGCTCCACACCAAACATAGAGTTCCTAAATCCCTCAATTATATATGTTTTTTATAATCTGAATCAAGCTTTTAAACATGTTCCTTTGTATATGTGCATACAATCTTTGTAAATATTTTAATTTTTTTCTATTTCATTATTTTTTCTCAACCGAGAATGTGTATATCCATTCCTTGGATATTCTATAGGTTCTAAGTTTCTACTATATCCTCTCCTTGAAGAAACACATACCGAAGTTAAGGATCATAATATTTATCTATAAAATTATAAAATAATTTATAGAAAATGAATCATCTATAAAATTTCTACCATTCATTTTTCATGTTATGATCATATTTACACATAGTTCCCTATGCTAGAATGAACATTCATTCTTAACTATGCTCTATTTCTTTTTTTTATTGGAAGAATTAGTAATGTGTCGGCACTCGTACTTGTGTGACACAGGGTCAATCCCTGATGACTGGCACTATAACCTCCAGGTGCAACCGTACATCCCCCAATCACGGTCCTTGGTAATTCAAGGTTTGAACCTGTGACTTGCACAAAAACATGAGCGCCTTAGTAGTATGTCTTCTCATCAACAAGTAACACCCCTGGGGGCCTTAACTATGCTGTATTTATCATAGAAACATATACTCAATTTTTGTACAATCTTTTCTAGGAAAAAATACAAGTACTTATGCATGATGTACTATCACAAGCTACATGTATTCATGCTTAGTTTACTATCAAAATCTACATGCACGCATGTTAAATGTATTTCCTCTCTCTGCTCTCTATATGTTCTAGTCATTATCCATTCTTGATATAAACACTTTCATACTAAACATTCCTAATAACTTGTATGACTATAATACAACAATTGTGAATTACGAAACAATACAATTTCCCTGTGAGCCTTAGACTTCTATGCTATCATAAACCCTTCATCACTCAATGGTATAATTCCTCAGTTTTCCTGCAGACTCTAGCAACATCCTGGTTTTAATGATTGCACTCTCTCTTTTCTATACCTAGGATTTTTACAAGAAAAGAAATCATTTTTGTTGCCCCTAGAAAGCATTTCTCTCTAGCTATGCTTATCCTTTTTCCCACACCTAGCATAACATCTCTCTTTCATTAAATTGTCTCTTGGTGGTATTTATTCCTCCTCAAATCTTGGGGAATCAAGAGAAGTTATGATTGTGACAATAGTCACCTCTTTTTGTCCACTACTTGGGACTCAATCACTATAATCGCTTTCTAACATTAGAGGAACTTAACAACTCACATGTTGGTTCCCATAATATTTCCAAAAATAATATTTTATTTATCATTGCACATAAACATTTAAGTTTTTCATTTAAAATGTTTAAACTTACTCTTGACCCCATGAGTAATGCTTCTAACTTAAAATGATTACACACACATTAATTCGTAAAGTCTTGCAAAAACAATTGCAATAGGGGTATTACAGTTTGCAAATCTTGTTAACCTCCTTGTACAACTTGTCCCCCTGCATCATCTTCTACTGCTCCTCGAACTATTTTATATTTACCAATTCTTCCATCCCATGTATAGATTTATCAATGCTTCCATCCCATGTTTCATTATATTTAAATTCAACATTTGTGTTGATTATTAACTTCTTTATTACTATATTATACAATTTATGTGTCTTGGAGTGATCAATATACCCAATAAAAATGTACTTCTGACATTTTTCAGTTAGCTTCCTTCTCAACTCTTTAGGGACATGAGCGTATGCCACACAACCAAATACCCTGAAGAGTGTTAAATTGCAATTCATACATGTCTAGTCTTCCTATGGAACTTTGTTTGTCACACTTTTAGTGGGAGATTTGTTCAAAACATAAATTAAACAAGCTATTATTCCTCTCCAAAACTCATTTGATGGATTTTTTTTCCTTCAACACACTTCTAGCAATATTCATGATGGTTATATTTATTTTGTTGTGGTTTGTAGCTTGTTGTGAAATATCATTCAATTTCATGATGTTTAAAAAATTTATGAAAATATTGTGAATCACATTGACCTCCTTTGTTTGGTCTTAACACTTTAATATGATGACCACTTTTCTTCTCTGCAATTTCTTTAAATTCTTTATATTTATCAAAAGTTTTAGATTTCTTTGCAAGGAAGTACACCCAAGTTTCTTTACTATAATCATTTATGAAGGTTAGGAAGTAGTAACTTCCTTTGAACTACTGAGTTTGCATTGGACCACATAAATCTATACGAATTATCTCCAAAGGTGCCTTTGCTTTATAAGACTCTCCTTTATGAAAATTGTGTCTATAATGCTTCATTAGAATGCAACTCTCACTTGAACTAGTTTGCTCCTAAATGAGGTGAAACCCCTTAACCATATTTGTTTGTTGCAGTAGTCTAAGACTATCAAAATATAGATGACCAAACTTGAAATTCCATAAAAAAATCATAAGGCAAGTTTCTTTTTAAGAAAATGATTCATCATTTATATCATACTACTTGGAAAGGCGATCCATCTTAGTAATTTTCATCTTTATTTTTGGAATCAACGTCTTACTAGGAGGTTTATCATATATGAAGAAATTATCTCCTTTAAATATTACATTATACACTTTTTTAGTAAATTCGCCAACACTAAGAAGATTATGTTTCAAACCTACAACATATTACACATCTGGTATGTGCCCTTTGTGACCCTCTTTTGTGACCATGTTAATTATTCCATTTCACATAACTTTTAGAATATTACCTAGCCCAAACTATACTTCAATCCTTACTAAATCATCCATATCTACAATTATGCTTATGTTTCATGTCATATGTTGTTAACTCCAATTTCTATAAGTGATATCATTAGATGAGTCTTGAGTGGCATTGTATAGAAGGAATAAAGATTCTTTACACTTCTTAGAAGAATAGTTTGCATATTCTCTTTTAACATCAACTTTTTTCTTTCTACATTCATGTGCATAATGACCTAACTTATTACAATAAATTCACTTAACTTTTGATTTATCATACCTCTCATTTGATTGCAAACTTCTATTATTTCTCCCACTTGAGCTATGAGGATTTTGATCTAGTTTCCTGTTTTGTTTTGAACCGCCTCTTTGATTGTTGCTTTTGTTGTTCGTCCCTCTACCTCTTGTTCTTGATTCTCCTCTGCCTCTTAAAATAAAAACATATGATCTAAATCCATTTTCCAAAGATTCATCGTTTTTTTTTATTTGAGATTCATGGGATAGCATGGATCCCAGCAACTCATCTACTAACTACTATGACAAGTCTTTAGACTCTTCCATGTCTGCGACCACTGCACCAAAAATTTTAGGCAAGGTTCATAGAACCTTCTATACCACTTTTTGATCTGAAAGATCTGCTCCATTCATCCTTAGTTGATTGATCGTGTTTATGAGATGGGCCATGTGTTGGTCTAGGTACGTTGATTCCTTCATATTCAAATTCTCAAAATTCATCCATAGTGTCTACAATTTGATTGTGTTCACCTTTATAATGCTCTAATAATTAATCTTTAAGATGTCTCATGCTACCTTGGAGAACATTAGTACTGATATATTGGAAAATATAGTTTCAACAATGTCTTTTTGGATTAAAAAAAACATGATTCTACATCATTATTTCTATTAACTTTCCGTTAATCTTCTATAAATTCATCAAAACTTATTTGATTGCATCATTAACTATTTTAGAATAACCACCACAAATCAGATCCAAGCATACTTAAAACAACATAGCAAAGTCTTCATCTTAATATCAAACTTTATAAGTAATTAGAAAACGCCGGAATTTGTATTTATCTCAACAATATAAACTCGAACTTCAAAAAAAAAATTCCTAATAAAAATAAATCCAATTTTTTAAAATTTATAAAATATGGATTTACTAAATAAATATATAAATAAACTTCACCAATAATAAAATAAAATAAAATGATAAATATATATAATTTAACCAAATTACCTTTCGGATGGCTTTGTTTACTCGCAAATTTTCACAAGTTATAAATTAAAATGGAATAATAATGTTTATGTAAAAAAAATTATGTGGAATTTAATAAATTTCTCCGAACCTTGGAAAATGTCTTGGGTTCACTATGGCAACTCCGCTCAATGATAAAGAAGGCCATCCACGTTGGTGACGGCTAGGGTTTGCGTCAGGGTGGCTTTCACACGGTTATTTCTTTGACACACTTGTTCTGATGAGTATAATATGATTAAATAGACGGAAAAACTTATTTCTAACTTTAGAGGGCCAAACACATGAAATTAAATGATACTTCTCAGTAGTCATTATCTCTAACAAAACCATATTGCTTTTGAAACCCTCCTATTAAATTATTATCTCTAACAAAACCATATTTCTTTTGAAACCCTCCTATTAAATTATAAAATTAAAGTTAAGCGCTAATGGTTGCAAATGTTGTTGCAGTACTTTGTTGCGCTTGCAAAGATGCAAAGAGAATTGTGCATTGGAATTTCAAGAGACTTAACCATCGGGTTTCACACCTTCTTGACCTGTCTCCACAGTATCAAAAAAGTTCTTGACAGTTTTGTAAGCCTGCATCAGTATCTTCCTGCATCGTTTACTGTAATAATGAACTAAAAGCAAATCCAAATCCTGTGCCACAGGCATATCCCATAGTTTCATAACCATAGGCAGTAGAGGTAGCGAGAGTGATTTAACAGTTCATTTTATTGATAATCAGGATAGATTTATTGAAATCACAGATTTAATTTGAGTCTAGAAAGGTCAAATTTCTTTAGTTACAACTTTATTTTAGAATGAAAAAAATAATGTGTAATTTTTCACTATTTAAATTGCATTTTTGAATGTTATAGAAATTACATAACATGTATATTGAACAATATTATATTAATTTAGATTGAAATATTTTATTTATAATTATGATATTTTATTCTATAAAACATTAAAATATTTTCTTTTAACATATATATAAAGTTGATATAGCATATTACAATATTTTTGAAAAGCACAAGGTTTATTTTTATTTTAAGAGACATGGGCATACTTATACATCACCTTCACATTGGGTTGTAGAACTAGTATAGATACATTTAAACTATGGGTCTACCAAGAGCCTAGAGGGATCAAATCTCAAACTTGAAAAAAGATTTACACGTCAATTAATCCATTTTAGTGTTTGATAAATATGTAATTAATATAGATCTATAGTGGTAATTTATCATTGTTTAATACATTTAAACTATGGGTCTACCAAGAGCCTAGAGGGATCAAATCTCAAACTTGAAAAAAGATTTACACGTCAATTAATCCATTTTAGTGTTTGATAAATATGTAATTAATATAGATCTATAGTGGTAATTTATCATTGTTTAATACATTTAAACTATGGGTCTACCAAGAGCCTAGAGGGATCAAATCTCAAACTTGAAAAAAGATTTACACGTCAATTAATCCATTTTAGTGTTTGGTAAATATGTGATTAATATAGATCTATAGTGGTAATTTTTCATTGTTTAAATTGTATATTTTGATATTTTATCATTATTAATATTTTATATTAAAAATTGAATGAGTTACACATTTTCCTCTTATTAAGAAGTAACTACTCTAGTTTACCTTTAATTACTTTTTCCTTTCTAGCTAAGGTTAACATTAATACACACACACACACATATATATATATATATAAACACACATTTTCTGATTTAAGATATACATCGAAATATTGTATTTATTAATTGAAGAGTGAAAGTGACATATCAACCACCGAGTTAATTGTTGTGTTAATAGATTTTTATTTGTTTATTTATATGGTTATTTAATTTTTGTTTTTTTCATTGGTGGACGTGAGCAGCTAAATGCTAATGTTAAAAGGACAATTTAATTTATGGGAATAATTGTTGGACTAAAATCCTTGCTCCGTGTTTTCTTTTCAGAGTATTAATTTAGAATAAATTTTTAAAAATTTGAGTTTAAGTTGTTTAATTTATAGTATTCTAGTCCTAATACTTTTAATATTGAATTTATGTGGCATTTAAAAAAAAAAATTAAATCACAAAAATTCAGGACTTTTTAAAAATTATATGATTGGTCGGGCTAAAAAAATTACTTCTTCTATAAATTAAACTACTCCATTTAAATTTCCACATAATTTATTAGAAATCCAAACTCAGTCTATCCAAGTAGAAATAGATATTTCTAAACTCAGTCTATCCCAGTAGAAATAGGGATCCATATCTAGTGGCTGCTTCTAGAATTGAAGATTCGGTAGTGGAGTTCGTAGCTTCAATTCGTTTGGCTTCAATTTCATCAACTCGTTAGTTGTCATTCAATATAGTGCTTTCCAAACATGCTCTGTTCCTGGCAAAGAGACGACGGTGAAATCAGATTTTCCTCGGGTGGAAATCCTGGAAGCCGGTCACGAGAGATAGGGTACATAAACACAGAATTAACCATCTTACTAAAAGTTATATGACTAACTTAAAAGTAAGCAATGCCACACCCAGGCGTATCATTTTTTCCATAAGCTACTTATGTATATGCGTGGGCTTGCCTGGGGCGAGTGATTGGCTAAGGAGAAAATAACTTTCTAAAGTTCCTGTCTTGTGCATGAAATCCCGTGTATACAAGAGAAAAAAAGGGGATGCGCACTTCTAAAAGAAGATGAGCAGGCAGTACCAACAATGATAAAAAGCTGCTCAGTAATGATAAAAAGCTGCTTAGTAGAATGAATCGCAATCGTTTCTTTTTTCATATAAAATTTCAAGTCCTTGTACAGCTGAATATAATTATATCGTAGATTTCGACATATTTTAACAAATAAATTTTGTTCCATGTTGTTTACATTTTGAAATATTATGTATTCTATGTTTTTTTAATTGAGTTGGTTTGGTGTTTGGAACTAATTCTATTGGGTAGACGTTATAACAAGACTAATCATCAAAATAACATTATCAAAACTTATTACCAGAGAAATACCTAAATAAGAAAGCCTTAAAAAATAATAATAATATAAAACAGAAATATATGAAAAAAGATCTTACAATATAATAAATTCTCATAAATTTTTATTAGTGTAAAATTATTATAATTAATAATTATAATTAATAACAAATTAATCATTTAATATATGTTAATAATAAAGTTAATTAATAATAATAATAATTATTAATTATTTGTTCCAAAATATTATTTGCGTTATTTTATTATTATTATTATTAATTAATATTAATTATTACTCGTAATATTAATTAAAACTAATAATAAAATTAATTAATAATAAAGATAATAAACATTATTATTAATTTTATGGGCTAATAATTAGTGTTATCAACTCATTGAGTTAGTAATAATAATTATTAATAAAGTTAATAATAATAATTGTTATAATTAAATTAATCATTGTTGTTATTAATTTAAAAATTATTAAAAGGAGAACAATGTTTTTATTAGGGTAATTATTGTTGAGTTAGTAATAATAATTATTAATAAAGTTAATAATAGTAATTGTTATAATTAAATTAATCATTGTTGTTATTAATTTAAAAATTATTAAAGGGAAACAATGTTATCATTAGGTTGGATTAATAGAGAAGGCAAAATGATAGGATAGTTAAGATAGGAGATAATATAGGATGCAATAAGTGGAAAATGAGGGAATAAGGGGAAGGGATGCAGAGAAAAGATTAAGAGAGGGAAATGAATGAGGAGAAGAGGGAATGAAGGAAAGATCAAATGAGGTCCAAAGTGCAGAAGAGAGCAAGTGAGAGAGCTACTAGTCAAGGTTGTGAGACATAGATACTTGAGTGAGTAAGGGGATCCAATTTCTACTAATATCTATACTTTTGTCTCTATTAAGAATCTATCTCTGTTAAGAATGTGAGAATGCTTTTATAATTTCAAGAGCGATAATTTTCATATCATGAAGACAAAGTATTTCGGTTGTTGACGGTTGCATCTATATTATCTGCATGTTCTCATGTTCTGCAAGTGTTGAAGATCTAGATCTACAATTAAGTGTCTCTTTTTGAAATTTCAAAATCTGAAATGGAAATAAGAATAACATTTTGCCAAAACAAACTTCTACGTCTAGAAAGTCTCCCGGTTGTTGACGGTTGCATCCGCATTATCACTTCTACTTCTAGAAAATGTTTCGGTTTTTGACGGTGTATTACCACTTCTACTTCTAGAAAGTGTTTCGGTTGTTGACGGTTGTATCTGCATTATCTGTGATGCATATGCCTCTTGCACACCATGTAGTGAGATAAATGTTCCGTGTATTTGTTTATTTTGTATTTTCACGAACATGCATTTGTTTAGCCATTAACTTAGATTTATGTTAATTCTAAATCTACTAAAAATTGAAAAGCAAATCTCTTTTCATGTTAAAATAAAAAGTTACATTTAGTAAAATTTGATCTTCTATACCTTAAAAAAATTGAAATTAAAAATAAAATAAATCTAAACTCATATATCAAAAACATCTTATTATAGTTACTTTTATATATATTTAAAATTTTATCTATTTTATAAAATTTTATAAATGTATTTTATTTTCAATTTATAAAATAAATAATAATATAAGAAACATTTAATCATTTTATTTAAATTAAATTTTTATTCTTCTATAAAGTTTTATAAATTTATTCAATAAAATGGAAATATTAAATAAAACTATCCATCGAATTTAATAATTTCGTTATCTTCATCATATACCAATTTTAACATTTCTTTTTAAAAAAATGACCTAACGCGTAATTTCCTTAGCAAATTCCATCTCTACGTGGGAGAATCAACCCATTAAATTATTTTAACTTAGATAACTGGACCCATCTGATTAGGAGAGTTGGTCCATTTTAACACTACTTTAAAACCAAGTTTGAAAAGTATTTTCTCTATCACAATTTCTTTAGATTGGTTGTTAATTTATTAACACACCCGTAGAACATGGTTAATTACAATGAGAGGAAAGTTCTGGTAATTATTATATGTTTTAGAAGTTTGGGTGAGTATTTGGTAAATAAATATTGGTCTAATTTTTATTGTTTATTTTTTTTATCTATTTTATATAGATTAAGAATTTTGAAAAAAAATAATTTTCGGATTTTGGAGAGTTTACAATTCAAATTTGTAATTTTAATAAAGTCTTATCAAATTTTAAGTAAATTAGATGAGAAAATATTCCCAAAAAACTCCAAAATTTATAGCAAATAGACTATAAAATATGAATAAAATAGGAATACAAAGAATTCATACACACACACCAAATACATGGTAGATTCCCACCATATAGCAATGGAAAACCTGAATGATAAAGACTCCTTCTCAGCTCGAACTCGCTCTTACATTGGAAAACCACACATGACCTTGAAACTCTAACAATTTATAATTTATATTTCTATATTATTTCTAACACTCCCCCATAATTGAGAAATGAATTATTTATAACACCTATATTTTTTTCCTTTGCACTACATGATCCTCTTGATCAACAATGCATGTATAGTTCAACCTAGCCTTTTCATCACACTTTTATGATGTTGACGTCCATATAAAGGAACAACAATCCACTGAAATGCATGGGTACCTAACTCATCAAACCAATAGTCTCCTAGGATATCCTTCGTGTACATGGTTCATTTGACCTGCATACCTATACTTGTATATGTGTCATTAATTCCCATTTAAACCATCATCATTATCATCCCAGATTTTCTTTGCTTACCCACAACCATGCTCTTAATTTTAACAATTGACCATCAACCTGCTCTGGGTTTTCTTAGATGGCCCTCAACCATGCACCGGGTTCTCTTGGCTTACCATAAACTTGCACTACGTAGAGGTTTTAAGATTACCACAAACTTCAAAAGGGTACACATGCTTAATAATGCTTGCATCAAAATTGATTCAGATATTTTCAATTGAAAACTCCACTAATAGATATGACAGATACATATAGTCTCAAGGACCATTATATCAAGCCAAACATGACACTAGAATTTACAACACACATTCAATAATGGTCATGAGTAGCCTTTATTCAATAACACTTCATTCCTCATCCCTTTACCTATATTTGTTCACCATCCAATTTCAGTTGGTTTCCATCTAATATCATTTGTTTCCATAGTGCATCCAAAAGCATCGTCCCTAGTACAAATATTCTTCACTTGGGATTCCTTCACAATGAGCATTCTTCTTTTCCCTATCGTACCTGCATACTATGGATTATTGATGTTCATACGAAAAGAAATCCATCTACCAAATCCTCTATTTTCCCTATTATAGGTGTCATTCATTATACTTTTGTTTTCTAGGAATCCTCTTCACCTACAAGGTTCATCAACATGTTAAACTTTCTCTAATTTAGCTTCTTAATTCATCTCACATTCCCCTTCTTAATTGAAGACTAACTTGTCTGATTAGACATCAAGCTTCACTACGAGTACACCTGCCACCCTCATACCTATGTAGTGGTTAATTACACACTAATGCATGGCCTTACAAATCACTTGGGGACAACCAAACTTTTACATCTTGGACCAAAACTCTAGGGTGTCAGGTACAACCCATCTTGCAACTATTTCACATTTTTACATCATTTTAAATCAAGTACAACAAGCATTCAAAACATTTTACAATAATACAAAAGATGCCATCACTCCCTTATTACAATTATATACCCAAAATATAAACCCATCTTAATACCATGCATTACTTATACTTTGTTTCTTCATCCATAAAGATTCATTAATGCTACTTTATCTATGCCTTCACAAAAACCACAACTTTATCACAAAGAAATATAAATTACTACTTCAACCACAATTTCCCCAACAATCTCAACGATTGGACTTCTCACAAACTATTTATGACGAAGAAATAGAAATTACTACTTCAACCATAATCTCCCCAACAATCTCAATGGCTGGACTTCTCACAAACTAGAAAATTATTGCAGGAATAAAACAAATCTGGTATAGAGAATGAACTTCATTTTCATTTGCTTTACACCTTTTCCATCTTTGTGGTGGCATCATAGAGGAAATTAATAATATCAAGCAAAGAATGATATTAATTTAGGCAGTGGGGCATTCTATTATGCTAGTCAACAAGACTCTCATTCACTCCTCTACCCCCACTCAAACCATGGACCCGTGTGTCCCTTTCCTCAATCTAGCCCATTAAAATTTCATATTTATATTTAATTTATAATTATGCCGTAAGGCGTTTCCCTCTTAAATCCATCCCCCTTTTTGCCTACCTGTCATCCTTGGACACCGTACGATTAGATGTTAGATGATTACAAAGACTTGAACCGTTGATCAAAACAGTTACAAATTCATTGGAAGTGTTTTTTCTTTTATTTATTGACTGGTCTTATACATACAACATATGTGAAGAGAGCTCATGAAGGGACATCGTCAGCGCCGCCCATTCCAGATGCTACCGCCACAACTCTGCATTGCTTTTCTGGAGCAAAGGTGTCGTCTCCTTCTAATTGTAATGGAAGGATTCGAAGCGTTTTGCCCTCCCCATCGACGGCTAAATCAGCCAAAAGAATGGTCTGTTTCTTTTATCTGTGAATCTACTTGGTTTCTTTGAGTTGGGATTCAGAGTTTTTTGGGGAGTTGGTATTTTTTTTTTGCTTGACCGTGTTTGGATTTATTGCAGAAACCCATTGGAACGAAACCCCATCCTGCAAAATTTCTAAAGGTATATCGATAGTATCAGCCAACTGTTGTGGCTTATTCTATGGTGTCTATTTCCAAAGGAGATTTATTATAAGCCACTGGGTTTTTCAAAATTCTATAGATACCCAAAAAATGGATTTTGTTTGATTGATAATTTCTTGGGATTTAAATTATGCAGGTGTCGGTAGCATTTTCAGAGCAAGAGGTTGAAGTTGCAGAGGTGTTGTTTGGATTTGCAAGCCACCCAAAAAATGGATTCTATTTGATTGATAATTTGTTGGGATTTAAATTATGCAAGTGTTGACAGCATTTTCAGAGCAAGAGGTCGAAGTTACGAAGGTGTTGTTTGGATTTGCAATCCAAATTACTAGTGCAGAAGAAAATTTAAATGATTTGAAGGCGGCCTCGTCATCTTCTCCTTCTTTGCGTCCAAATGTTTCATCTCCTATGCGTGTATCATCTCCCATTTTTTCTTCTCCTTCCCAATTGGCTCAACTGACCGAGGGTATATTTTCCTTTCTTTTGATTGGTTGCAATCTCATGCTTGATCTTATTTTTTCCTCATTTATTTTTTTAATTGAAAGGTACTAAAATCTCTTTGCAGGTCCCAAGAAGAAAAGGCCTCGCCCCACTAAGATTGGTGAAATTGGATCCCCTACTGCTCCTGCAACTGTACTCACTTATTTTCAATCCACTGGGATGGAGATTGGTTCTTCTGACAATGCAGATGGCGTTGGTGGGTTTACCATTGAAATTACAAATGTGTTGCCTCCTACAACTTCTGCAACTCATAATCATACTACATCTTCATCCTTTGGTCAAAGATATGGAGATCTGACCAGGGAAACAGTTACAGTAAGCGAAAAGATTAGTGTTAAGTTTGAGGATTCAGATGTTGTTGCCCCCCTACCAGAGGAAAAAATGGCGGATATTCCTGTAAAGGTGGAAGGAGTTTCTGAATCTGAAAGAAATCAGATAGAAGTAGAGAACATTGATAGGCAGACTGATGTATTTCCATCTGAAAATTCAATAGGGAAATTTGAATCTCCAATGGTGTAAGTCTTTCAGAACACAGATGCACATGCATGCAATTTCCTATAGTTAGGATTTTTTTTTCCCTCCAATTCCTTAAGCTGCTTTGTTGGATTTATGTCTAGACAACTCTCCTTCAATCGTGGATGCTAAGACTACTTCTTTAGAGAAAATGGAGATAGACCTGATGGTATGTTATTTTGTCAATTCAATCAACTTTTAATTTCTGATTTTCCCGATAGATAGGGAGGTGGTCTAAATAACTATATGATGGGTTTTTGTTCCGGTACCTCCAGAGAAAGAAGGTAAAATTTCAAAGATTGACAGTACCGTTGTTGCGGCAGACAGAGACACTACTGAATTGCCAGCAGAAGGAACTATAAGAGTTCTTCGCTTTCTGCATCCCATGTTGTGTAGTAGTTTTTTGAAATATGGGATAAATTGCCTATAACAAGGATGAAGTGTATTAGTGTATAAAAGTTTATTTCAGACACTTACGTAAGAATGCATGTCATTGCTAAAGTATTTCGTGTAAATTCTACTTTGTGATTGTAACAGATGGGAGTCAGCAGTGCATTTGAAGGTAAATCTATATTAGTAGATAAAGTAAGAGATCAGGAGAAAAGGGAAGATAGTTCAGAGTACAAAGAAGGGGAGAAGAGCTCTTGTAAGGGAGACCTCATAGAGGGAAGTGTTGTTGAAGGACATATAAAGGTGGAAAACATTAAGGAAGAAAGTCAAGTAGACAGCATGCGAGGAAACGATAATGATTCAAGCAAATTATTGCCACAGAAGTAGGAGGTAATCACCAAGACTGATTCAAGAATGCAGAAACAAGAGAAACCTGGTTAGTGAACTTGCTCTTTTAGTGAGAAGAGATTAATCTGAAAATTCAATTTATGGATTTTGTTTTCTTGCTTGTTTTCCATCTAAAAAACTCCTTCCATTAGTCATGGTCATGTTTTCATACTTATATACATCACCATATTTCTAACTGTTGGGCTCCATCAGAGGTTCCATCTCTCGCCATTTCAGCTTCATGTGTTGTCAATTGGTCCACCAATGGAGCTGCTGGAACTTCACCCATATTTATGGCTATAGTAGGGTGGCCTGGAGTCTTATCTGCTCTTGGGTATGAACATCTCTCTACCCTGTTATGTTGATCATGTTGTTTTGTTGTTGCTTGTAATAAGAAATCATTTTCTGAGCTAAAACAAGGATATGTTCAACAGGTATTTTGGACCAACGACGGCCACTTGGCCTGGAACATCTCTGCCTGGAATGATGCCTGTTGAAGGAAAGTTGATGAAAGGCATACAGGTAGCTAATTTGTTTCCACTGATCCTTTAGTTGTGGACTATTTTACATTGCATGGTGAGTCCTTGTAATTTGTTGATTATTGATGTACCCTGGTCAATTCTTGGTAATGAAGAAGGCAACATGCAGGCTTTTATATTTTATATCTTATTGCGAAGTTATTTGTGGCTTCCTTAGGGTTGATTTTCCAATGCTTTAAACATGTCAAATCATTGGACTGTCATAGCTCCTAGCGTGCACGTTATCGTTGTATCTATAAATGGGTTTTTCTGCTTCTTGGCTTCAATCATGACCATTTGGGGTGCCCTTCTGCACTGATTTCCATCTACCTTCAACATCATGAGCTAGAGAGTCTATGATGTTTTTTGTCTTATAAGTTGGCATGTGTTATGTTTGATCATTCTTTTGTGTCTTCGATCATGGTTTCAGTATTCCTAGAGTATTCCTGGATAAAGTCTTCCAATTGAGGTGTTATATTTGTTATAATTTGTTCAGATTTTCTCATTTTATCATGTGATGAATCAGTGGGGATAATGAAATGAATGAGTTGGGATATTGGTTTTATGTTGTCCTTCATGAAACGTTGTTCAAGTCGGCGTCTTTGAAACTTACCAATATATTCTCTGATGAAGGATTCGTGATAGAAGGACCTTGAAAAAAAACCTCGTTCCTCAGATTTTGGCAAAGATGATTAGATTTCAAAAATGACAAATAAAACACCTGTAACCATCAGTGTTGTTAGATTTATCACCAGCAAAATATAACATTGAAAATTCAAATTCACCAAAGAGTATTTCAGAGGAAAATCATTTTGATAATTGAGTAATATGGAGAACAACTACAGATCCATGCTACAAGCATTTTTCCAAGGAAAATAACCTTGCAAATTGAAACCCAATGACACCCTCTATGAAGAAACCAAAAATACTAGAAACCCTTGTCTTCTCGTCAGATCTACCAAAAGATTCATATAACCATAAGTAATTTCAATAATCTTCCACAAGAATCCTCAGCAAACATATCAGTCTTCAATAAACCAAAGGTGAGAAATCTCTTCAGAGATGAATTATTGCTTTGACTCACTATTTCCAATAATCCATCTTTCACAATCTTAGAAATGAACTGTGTATGAAAATAACCACGCTTACAAAGATAGAATTAGATAGAAAGGAGGGTGATGAATATGCAATATACAACCAATCAATAGGATGCTCATTGATATCATTGTTACAGTCACACATAAGTCAATGTCATGCAATCAGTGTTACTCTTACAACATCAACAAATCGTCAAGGATTTGTCACACAAGGTTTCTGTCCTGTGTCAAGGTTTTTAGCTATTAGTGCTATTGGTGAAGCTTCAGACCTAGGATCACAACGTGAAGAGAAGAAACTGGTAGAGCCTCCTAATCTGAAGATAAATATCACAAATACCCAAAGAAAAGCTCAGTCTTCTCAAGTAATTGTGCTTCTAAGTTTGCTTCTGAGGCATGACAACACAAAATTGTACATTGCTTCCTTTCTATTTTCTAACGGGAAATGTACACTCTGAGTAGCCACTTGTGATATTAAAACAGTGAGCTCCGAGGTCAATATAATGCTCAGACTTATTGAGAAACAAGAGTTGGAGATATTCAATAGACAATGATGGAGATGAGAGTTTCAATGGACAATTTGCTTCAAACAATTTCAGCTCACGGAATCAGGAATCGATTTCAATTATTATGCCTCTATATAATTCATTCTCTGATGAAGGATTCATGGTAGAATGACCTTGAAAAAAACCTCGTTCCTTATATTTTGGAAAAGATGATTAGATTTCAGAAATGAAAAATCAAACACCTGTAACCATCAGTGTTGTTAGATTTATCACTAGCAAAATCTAACACTGAAAATTCAAATTCACCAAAGAGTATTTCAGAGGAAAATCATCGTGATAATTGAGTAATATGGAGAACAACTACAAATCCGTGCTACCAGCATTTTTCTAGGGAAAATAATCTTGCAAATTGAAACCCAACGCCACCCTTTATGAAGAAACAAAAAATACCAAAAATCCTTGTCTTCTCGTCAGATCTACCAAAAGATTCACATAACCGTAAGTAATTTCAATACTCTTCCACAAGAACCCTCAGCAAAAATATCAGTCTTCAACAGTCCAAAGGTGAGAAATCTCTTCAGAGATGACTTATTGCTTTGGCTCACTGTTTCCAATAATCCATCTTTTACAATCTTAGAAATGAACTGTGTATATAACTAAAATCATATGTTATAATGTAAAATAGAGGTCATTTTATGACAAACCAGTCGATCTGATAGTTCCAATAGCGATGACAAAGTTGCGATCAATTTCCATAATATCATATCGAAAGTTATACTAAATGCTTCATAACAATGAATTGCTGATCTAATGGATCAAACAGTGAAAATTGAAATAAATCTGATGGTTGTTAGTCCATATTGGAATAGAAAGTGTGAGCACATTAACCCAAAGCTCTTGATCTAATAATCCAATGGTGAAAGGTGAAGAAATATCCAAATTCCATAAGACATCAGAAATTAAGTAAAGTTTAAAACCAAGTTACACTTTCACTGGATCTTACAGCTCTCATGATCCATGATTGAAGGTCTATATTCATACCATATTGTAACATACACAGAACTTAAAGTCAACTTACACTTTTGATATATTGAAGGGTCACAGTGAGTTGAGATTGATGGTAAATATTCATATTAGGTTGTAACTTGCAGAGCTTTTAACCATAAGTTACATTCAAATGAATCTAACAATGAATATCAATAATGGTGACTGAATTTTTAAATGGGTGCAGTTAATAGAATTATAACAAGTGGGTTCCACCCAATATTCCCACTATCTGTTATTAGGTCATTTTAATGGTGGTAATTAATAGAATTTGTACTTACATTTACATTAATGGTTTAAAGTACATCATTTTAATTGTGGTAATTAGTAGAATTTATTATTAATGGTTTAAAGTACATGTTATCACTGGGAATTTTACCAAGCTGTGTAAAGGAAAATCCCAAGGTAACATTGAATTAGTTTCTAGATTGGAAGTGGACCTTTCCAACTTAGAGAGAGTAATCTCTCATAACTCAGTCACCCTGTGTCACCTCAATAACTCGTTATTTAATCAGTATAATGGCTAGATATTATGTACGATAGGATTTAAAATGTTGTAAGACAAAGTGAAAAATACATTGGGCATGGAGTTATGATAATTAGCAAGAAATCTGATGGATCCATTTAAAATTTTGTAGGACATAGTGAAATATCCATTAGGCATGGAGTCATGATAATTACCCTGAAATCTAATGGATCCTCCATTACCTGGGTATGGATATTAGGGATATTAAGGGTTAAAATGTTGTAGGATGGAGTGAAATATCCATTGAGCATGGAGTCATGATAATTAGCAAGAAATCTGATAGATCCTCCATTACCTGGCTATAGATATTAAAAGCAGGATAGATGAAACTTTCTTAGATTATCGGTGTAGTTGAAAGTTGAATGGGGATGATAGTCCACTACAGTAGAGCATCCAATGAGGAAGAATTCTAAAGTAACTTTAGAAGGAAATGAAAGCATTTGATTGTAAGAAAATAAAGCATCAATGAGAAATTCTAAAATATTTGCTTTCCAAAAATGAAAGTATTTGATTCTAAGAAAATAAGACATCAATGATAAATTTCAAAATATTTACTTTCAAGAAAAGATTGAAGATTAAATATAAAATAAAATCACCTAGAAAGAAAAAAATTCAACATAAAGAAATAGATAGGAAAGTGGCATCTCAAGAATCTTTGAACCATAAAATCAAGAATTTTCGGTCCAATTAGATTCAATTAATCTCAAATTTACACAGTAATTTTTTCTCTCTGAAACCAAACCCTTTGTCCTTTTTTTCATCTGTTTTATAGAGATATTACATATGTTTTTTCATCTGTTTTATAGAGATATTACGTATGTTTCAGATACAAAATCTATGGAAAAATATTAACTACGAAATATTCAACACAAAATTGTACACTGCTTCCTTTCTATTTTCTGAGGGGCAATGTACACTCTGAGTAGCCACTTGTGATATTAAAACAATGATCTCTGAGGTCAATATAATGCTTATACTTATTGACAAACAAGAGCTAGAGATATTCAATAGAAAAATATGGAGATGGGAGTTTCAATGAACAATCTGCTTTAAACAATTTCAGCTCACGGAATCAGGAATCGATTTCAATTATTATGCCTCTATATAATTCATTCTCTAATGAAGGATTCGTGGTAGAAGGACCTTGAAAAAAACCTCGTTCCTCAGATTTTGGAAAAGATGATTAGATTTCAGAAATGACAAATCAAACACCTCTAACCATCAATGTTGTCAGATTTATCACAAACAAAATCTAACACTGAAAATTCAAATTCAGCAAAGAGTATTTCAGAGGAAAATCATTGTGATAATTGAGTAATATGGAGAACAACAACAGATCCGTGCTACCATCATTTTTCCAGGGAAAATAACCTTCCAAATTGAAACCCAACGACACCCTCTATGAAGAAACCAAAAATACCATAAACCCTTGTCTTCTCGTCAGATCTACCAAAATATTCATATAACCGTAAGTAATTTCAATACTCTTCCACAAGAATCCTCAGCAAACATATCAGTCTTCAACAGTCCAAAGGTGAGAAATCTCTTCAGAGATGACTTATTGCTTTGACTCACTATTTCCAATAATCCATCTTTCACAATCTTAGAAATGAACTGTGTATGCAAATAGCCACGCTTACAAAGATATAATTAGATAGAAATGAGGGTCGTGAATATGCAATATACAACCAATCAACAGGATGCTCATTTATATCATTGTTACAGTCACACATAAGTCAATGTCATGCAATCAGTGTTACTCTTACAACATCAACAAATCGTCAAGGATCCATCACACAAGGTTTATGTCCTGTGTCAAGGTCTTTAGCTATTAGTGCTATTGGTGAAGCTTCAGATCTAGGATCACAACTTGAAGAGAAGAAACTGGTAGAGCCTCCTAATCTGAAGATAAATATCATAGATACCCAAAGAAAAGCTCGGTCTTCTCAAGGAATGGTGCTTCTAAGTTTGCTACTGAGGCATGACAACACAAAATTGTACATTGCTTCCTTTCTATTTTCTGAGGGAAAATGTACACTCTAAGTAGCCACTTGTGATATTAAAACAGTGAGCTCTAAGGTCAATATAATTCTCAGACTTATTGAGAAATAAGAGCTGGAGATATTCAATAGACAAAGATGGAGATGGGAGTTTCAATGAACAATCTACTTCAAACAATTTCAGCTCACGGAATTAGGAATTGATTTCAATTATTATGCCTCTATATAATTCATTCTCTGATGAAGGATTCATGGTAGAAGGACGTTGAAAAAATCCTTGTTCCTCATATTTTGGCAAAGATGATTAGATTTCAGAAATGAAAAATCAAACACCTGTAACCATCAGTGTTGTTAGATTAATCACCATCAAAATATAACACTGAAAATTCAAATTCACCAAAGAGTATTTCAGAGGAAAATCATCATGATAATTGAGTAATATGGAGAACAACTACAGATCCGTGCTACCAGCATTTTTCCAGGGAAAATAATCTTGCAGGTTGAAACCCAACGACACCCTTTATGAAGAAACCAAAAATACCAGAAACTGTTGTCTTTTCGTCATATCTACCAAAAGATTCATATAACCGTAAGTAATTTCAATACTCTTCCACAAGAACCCTCAAAAAACAAATCAGTCTTCCACAGTCCAAAGGTGAGAAATCTCTTCAGGGATGACTTATTGCTTTGGCTCACTATTTCCAATAATCCATCTTTTACAATATTAGAAAGGAACTGTGTATGCAAATAGCCACGCTTACAAAGATAGAATTAGATAGAAATGACGGTGATGAATATGCAAAGATGTGGTTGAGTTAGAGATTACAGACTCAGAGGTTTTCTTTATTTCTGGATGAATTTTGGAGAGATGGTTCCCAGTTGATGGAAGAATTTGGTTTGTTGCTGCTAACCCACTACTCCAACTCAAGACTTGTTGTAAGTTCAAGAAATCGCAAAATCCTGTTAGAAATTGGAGTTGCGGAGACGTATATAATAAGAATGGGGGATTTGGTAGAAGAGGAAAATTGGCAGCTATCTTTTATTCATCCTTTTCGAATTCCATGATTCATTTGGGGCTTATACACGAGGTTCTTCCTCGGTTGTCCACACTCAGGGAAAGTGTTCAACCTTCAGCCAATTCTTTGCTCTTGATTGGCATATCTGATTACAAGTTATTTTCTCACTAATATACAACCAATCAATAGGATGCTCATTTCTATCATTGTTACAGTCACGCATAAGTCAATGTCATGCAATCAGTGTTACTCTTACAGCATCAACAAATCGTCAAGGATCTGTCACACAAGGTTTTTGTCCTGTGTCAAGGTCTTTAGCTATTAGTGCTATTGGTGAAGCTTTAGACCTAGGATCACAACTTGAAGAGAATAAACTGGTAGAGCCTCCTAATCTGAAGATAAATATCACAGATACCCAAAGAAAAGCTCAGTCTTCTCAAGTAATGGTGCTTCTAAGTTTGCTACTGAGGCATGACAACACAAAATTGTACATTGCTTCCTTTCTATTTTCTGAGCGGCAATGTACACTCCGAGTAGCCACTTGTGATATTAAAACAGTGAGCTCTGAGTTCAATATAATGCTCAGACTTATTGAGAAACAAGAGCTGGAGATATTCAATAGACAAAGATGGAGATGGGAGTTTCAATGGACAATCTGCTTCAAACAATTTCAGCTCACGGAATCAGGAATCGATTTCAATTATTATGACTCTATATAATTCATTCTCTGATGAAGGATTTGTGGTAGAAGGACCTTGAAAAAACCTCATTCCTCAGATTTTGGCAAAGATGATTAGATTTTAGAAATGACAAATCAAACACTTGTAACCATCAGTGTTGTTAGATTTATCACCAACAAAATCTAACACTGAAAATTCAAATTCACCAAAGAGTATTTCAGAGGAAAATCATCGTGATAATTGAGTAATATGGAGAACAACTATAGATTCGTGCTACCAGCACCTTTCCTGGGAAAATAATCTTGCAAATTGAAACCCAACAACACCCTTTATGAAGAAACATAAAATACCAGAAACCCTTGTCTTCTCGTCAGATCTACCAAAAGATTCATATAACCATAATTAATTTCAATACTCTTCCACAAGAACCCTCAGCAAACATATCAGTCTTCAACAGTCCAAAGGTGAGAAATCTCTTCAGAGATGACTTATTGCTTTGGCTCACTGTTTCCAATAATCCATCATTTACAATCTTAGAAATGAACTGTGTATGCAAATAGCCATGCTTACAAAGATAAAATTAGATAGAAATGATGGTGATGAATATGCAAAGATGTGGTTGAGTCAGAGATTGCAGACTCAGAGGTTTGATTTATTTCTGGATGAAGTCTCGAGAGATGGTTCCCAGTTGATGGAAGAATTTGGTTTGTTGCTGCTAACCCACCACTCCAACTCGAGACTTGTTGTAAATTCAAAAAATCGCAAAGTCCTGCCAGAAATTGGAGTTGCAGAGACATATATAATAAGAATGGGGGATTTGGTAGAAGAGGAAAATTGGCGGCTATTTTTTATTCATCCTTTTAGAATTCCATGATTCAGTTGGGGCTTACTCACGAGGTTCTTCTTCGGTTTTCCACACTCAGGGAAACTGTTCAACCTTCAGCCAGTTCTTTGTTCTTGAATTGCATATCTGATTACAAGTTATTTTCTCACTGATATACAACCAATCAATAGGATGATCATTGCTATCATTGTCACAGTCACACATAAGTCAATGTCATGCAATCAGTGTTACTCTTACAGCATCAACAAATCGTCAAGGATCTGTCACACAAGGTTTCTGTCCTGTGTCAAGGTCTTTAGCTATTAGTGCTATTGGTGAAGCTTCAAACCTAGGATCACAACTTGAAGAGAATAAACTGGTAGAGCCTCCTAATCTGAAGATAAATATCACAGATACACAAAGAAAAGCTCGGTATTCTCAAGTAATGGTGCTTCTATGTTTGCTACTGAGGCATGACAACACAAAATTGTACATTGCTTCCTTCCTATTTTCTAAGGGGAAATGTACACTCTGGGTAGCCACTTGTGATATTAAAACAGTGAGCTCTGAGGTCAATATAATGCTCAGACTTATTGAGAAACAAGAGCTGGAGATATTCAATAGACAAAGATGGAGATGGGAGTTTCAATGGACAATCTGCTTCAAACAATTTCAGCTCACAGAATCAGGAATCGATTTCAATTATTATGCCTCTATATAATTCATTCTCTAATGAACGATTCATGGTAGAAGGACCTTGAAAAAAAACTCATTCCTCAGATTTTGGCAAAGATTATTAGATTTCAGAAATGACAAATCAAACAACTGTAACCATCAGTGTTGTTAGATTTATCACCAAAAAAATCTAACACTAAAAATTCAAATTCACCAAAGGGTATTTCAGAGGAAAATCATTGTGATAATTGAGTAATATGGAGAACAACTACAGATCCGTGCTACCAGCATTTTTCCAACAAAATTAATCTTGCAAATTGAAACCCAACGACACCCTTTATGAAGAAACCAAAAATACCGGAAACCCTTGTCTTCTCGTCAGATCTACCAAAAGATTCATATAACCGTAAGTAATTTCAATACTCTTCCACAAGATTCCTCAGCTAACATATCAGAGCATGTGTCATTGATGAGGGCCGAAGATTTCAAAAAGGGGTTCTGGAGAGTGGCTAGCACATGTGTCCTAGGAAATCTGCAGATGTAATTAACTTGAGAAGTTTGATCCGCAGACATAATTCATATGAGAAGTTTGATCCACCTACAAAAGAAGAGAGATAGTGAAACACAACATGACATAGCCTTATAAATTGTAAACCCAACAAGCCATCGAAACCCTAGTAAAAAATAAAACAAAAGCTTTTCAAAAGAATCGTCAATTTTCCAGAAATCCTTCAAATGCATGGAAGAATCGTGCATTTGATATGAATTTTCACCCTCATGCACACTGTGTTTTTGTATTTTCATTAATAAACCATAATATAATTATGGGTTTGGGTTTAGAAATTGTCAAAAATAAAGAGTTCAGGTTACCAAGATGAGAAATAATAGTCAACCTTAACAAATATCCCTGGACTCCTGAGCTGAATAAACTCAAATGACAATACCTATCATGTGTCTTAATTAGCAAGGCCCGGAATTATGTGCAATATAAATTCTCTTACCTGAATAAGGAGGAGAAAAATAGAATTCCACATAAGAGACTACTTATTTTAATTAACTAAATAATAATAGAAAGTAAATTAAATCACCTTTATTTTACTAGATTATTTACAATGATTCTAAAACATACTTTCAGTGCATTACAACTATTTTTTTTTATGAATATATGTGATTTAGAAATAAACAAATTCAAATTAAAACTCGTTTATTGTGATTTTAAAGCATACTTTCAGCGTTAAGCAACCATTAAATTTTTATGAATAAATTTGACTCCAGAAATAAATAAATTCAACTTGTGAGTAGAATTCTTTTTTGGATAAGTTATGAGATGCAGAAGATTCGCTGTATAATCCCAACCACGGGTATGATACAAGAAAGACTAATTATTTTTATTAATTAAATAATAAAAAAAATTAAAATTATGATTTAGTTCTAATAATCATCTTCATCTTATTGGAGAGAGACTAATTATTTTTATTAATTAAATAATAAAACAAATTAAAATTATGATTTAGTTCTAATAATCATCTTTATCTTATTAGATTGTTTACTATCATTTTAAAGCATACTTTCAGTCTTACACAACCATTAATTATTTTTTATGAAAAAAAGTGACTTTAGAAATAAATAAATTCAAATTGAAACTAAATTACTATTATTTTAAAGTAAATTCAAATTAACTCACATGTACAATTTATAGTGTTCTTCCTACCTGTCCTCTCCTTTGGCTATAGCTTTCCCATTGAGCAACTTGGTAGCTTCATAGTCATGAACAATGATTTATATGCAATATTAATTCAATAATTAATAAAAAATAGTGTAAGGCACCCTAAATCAATTTCATTTCTACTACATCTCTACATTCATTTAGATTTACCCATTCCCATGTCTTGATTGTTCCTCAATTTATGCCTTACGACATTTCCTTTGCAACATTTGGTGCAAATGCTAGTTATACAAGGTCTCAACCAGCGATCATTTCTAGGTTGGCATTAAGCCGTCATCATTTAATATTTCTAAAAATCATGGGTACATGAGGGGTGTTGCATTTTCCATCATAAATCAATGTTAGATGTCTCTTTGGTTTATTAGATGTAATTATCATTCATTTTGAAAGGTGTTATCGAGAAAATGAGCCAGATAAGATTTATATTTCTTTGATTAAATGATACAGAAAAGTGTACTATTATAAAATGGTAGAAAATTATGATTACAAAAGGATATGTTAGATGAGGATTTCAAAATATATATCAATTTATAAAATCTCTTGCAAATTGTGGGTGGAAATTGATTATAGATTTTGAATTTTGGTTTAGGTTAATAAATTTATATGGTGCTTTATAGTGTTGAAGATTGGATTAGGAAGCCGAAACTGTATTTTCATAATTCTTACATTATATAGAAATGGTAGTGTTGGAGCTTCAGTAATGGGATTAAAATCAGATTAAACAAGGATCTATGGATTGGAAGTGATGGGATTAAAATCAGATTAAACAAGGATCTATGGATTGGAAGTAGTGAAAGATTTAGATTCTCCAGATAATTTACTTTCAAGGATGAAGAACGTTACCCTCTTAATTAAGTGGAAGATTCTAAACACACCTAAATTTTGAGTCAATTACATGGTAGGTGTGCTCAAGTAAAGAAGGGAACATTGTCACTTTAATATGAAGGCATATTTCTATTTAGGAATTAGCAAACGGATTAAATTAAAGAGTTTAAACTCCAATGTTTTGCTATAAGGGTTTTATCTAAAGGTATAATTTTGAGAATCTCGTATGAGGTAAATGACTTTTTAAGTTAAAAATATTTATTCCTTACTTTAGGGAGTAACAACTATACTTCACAATTTAGGGAATTTAGGGAAGAGATATAGATGGCATATTAGAAATATTCATCTTGTTAAGGGGAAAAATAAACTCTGCTATATATGTTATTATTATATCGTCATTTTATATAAATATTAGAAATATAAAAAACCTTATAAAGATTAAATCTTATAAGGATTAAGTATAACAACTATACTTCACAATTTAGGGAAGAGATATAGATGCCATATTAGATCCCCCATACTTAATATTCATATCGTTAAGAGGAAAAATGAAACTCTGCCATATATGTTATTATTATATCATCATTTTATATAAATATTAGAAATATAAAAAACCTTATAAAGATTAAATCTTACAAGGATTAAGTATCTATAGAGTTGCTTAATTCGATGACTGTTTAAATTCTTGGTGTGAAAATATCACGTTTAAAAGTTTTGAAGTTTTGTCCAATATTATTGCGTGGGACATTTTGCTCGTTTGATCACATGTCTATGAGAACGAATTCAAGACGTTAAATTCAAGGTGCTAAATTAGATGCTTTTGGTTATTTTAAGTTGTTTTTAGGAAACATGAAAATGTAAAGCTTTGAGTACGATAAAGTAGTGGATGAAATACAATTCTGGAGCATGTCCCAGGTGTATTTTATTTTTGTTCTCAAAGGACAGTCATGCTTTAAAGTTAAAACTTGAGTTACAAAAAACTTCCTAAAATCTATGTGAAATTTTATTTTTGTTCTCAAAGGACAGTTATTCTTTGAAGTTGAAACTTGAGTTACAAAACACCTCTCAAAATTTATGTGAAATTATGACGAGAAAGTTATTACTTATATTTATTTCTACTCTAAATTTATTTTTAACTCTTGATCTAATAAGTTTAAGAAATCAATTTTTTTAAGAGTAAATAAAAATTATTTTTTTCCTGGTAGACTAATAACTTTAAATTATTTTTTTGTAAGCTTGGCATGACTATATCTTTATCATGTCTGATATCGGGGTGAGGAATTGAACTAGTGACTTCGCATCAAGGAGTACCTTAACAGAACCCTGATTCACATATCATGTCCGATATATCAACTCGATCGGGGTGGGGAATTGAACCGTGACTTCACATGAAGGAGTGTCTTAACAGAACACCTGATTCACATCAAGGAGTGCCTTCGGGCAGGGAATTGAACTGGTGACTTCACATGAAGGAGTGTCTTAACAGAACACTTGATTCACATCAAGGAGTGCCTTCGGGCAGGGAATTGAATTGGTGACTTCACATGAAGGAGTGTCTTAACAGTATACCTGATTCACATCAAGATTCACATCAAGGAGTGCCTTAACCTCGTGGACTAGGCTACTTTAATTATTAATTTTTAAATATTTTACTTAATAATGAGGTTTACTTACTATTTAGTCTATTGATTTATTTATGTTATTTTCAAATACAAAATTTAATTACTACATAAATTAATGTATAATGTGAAATTAATCATATTATTGTGTGAGGAAAGGGACAACCTACTAGTTTGATTCATCGTTGAGTCTTCTATTATGTTTCAATGAGTAACTCTCATTTTAAGTGTTAAATATTCTACTTAATAATGAGGTTTACTTACTATTTAGTCTATTGATTTATTTATGTTATTTTCAAATACAAAATTTAATTTGCACTTAAATTAAAGTGTAATGTGAAATGAATCATATTATTGTATGAGGAAAGGGACAACCTACTAGTTTGATTCATTGTTGAGTCTTCTATTATGTTTCAATGAGTAACTCTCCTTTTAAGCGTGTGTCAGCGAGCACTGATTGTAAAATAAATTTTAAAAAACCCATAGTTAACTGAAATACCTTGATATGTACTGTAATATTTAAAACACTTGCAATTTCCTGCAACATGACTATGAAGGAACTTATTAATTGAAAAATGGTTAAAGCAAGACAACAAAGAAACTCTTCCACTTCAATGGTTACCTTTCACAGGAATCAAAATTCACACTTCTATTGTGCAACAAATGAAAATTTATTGGGTAAATAGAAAGGGTAAAAATAAAGAAAATAATGTTAATCACAGTTTGTAAACTCGGAAAAATTGGAAATTTGTATTTATTTTTTAAATATTGTGCACAAGTTTAAATAACCTATATTAGAGAATGATACCATGGTAAAAACCTTCGTAGGAATTCAAATTCACTCTTTTGTTGTGCAACAAATGAAAATTGATTGGGTAAATAGAAAAGGAAAAAAATAACAAAATAATATTAATCATAGTCTGTAAATTGGGTAAAATTGGTGTTAGAGATAATGGAGAAAGCTAAACTTAGTTTACTGTTATGGTGATGATAGGATTGAGAGTCTAACTTTAGATCTCAGATCCTAATATCTAGGGAGTGGTTCAAACCACTATGATTGTGAGAAAGCCTATATATACTAGGTTGTTCTCCTGATTGTACATAGTGTGTATGTGTGAAGTGCTTGGGCACTCTCTAGGTATCTTACCTGGAGAGCCAGTTAATTAATAGAACATCCATTTTTATCATGGTATTATATTAAAGCTCTACTAGATCGCATGAAGACAATTGCTACAGGAATCCGAACAGGAGGTCTGTACAAGTTGGATGTAAGACCTGCACCAATTCGAGCCTTGACAACTGCGAGTTTGACTACAAAAGAGCTATGGCATCAGAGATTTGGTCATATCAACTACAATGATTTGTTGTTACTACAGAAGAAGGAAATGGTAAGAGATCTTCCTATGCTAAAGCAAGTACATAATGATTGTGATGCGTGTACATTAGGAAAAATGCATAGAGAAGAATTCCCTATTGGAGTAGAAAAGAAACAGAGGGATATACTTGAATTAGTGCATACAGATCTGTGTGGACCCATGCAAACAAAGTCATTAGAAGGTGCACTATATTTTTTATTGTTTATTAATGACTACACAAAGTTTTCTTGGGTGTATTTCTTGAGTAAGAAGAGTCACACATTTGAATACTTTAAGCAGTTCAAAAATATGATTGAAAGGAAAACAGGGAAACAGATAAAGATTCTCCAGTCTGATCAAGGGGGATAATACAGGAAGGATGAGCTTATCCAGTATTGTAAAGATCATGGAATTTTGCAATAGTTCACAGTACCCCATACTCCACAGCAAAATGGAGTAACTGAAAAAAAAGAACAAAACACTGGGGGAATGCGTTGGGAGCATGTTGAAAGGTAAGAATCTTTCGAATCGTATTTGGGATGAAGCAGTGAATACTGCAGTTTATTTGAAAAATAGGAGTCCTACAAAGAGTCTTGAGTTTAAAACCCCTTATGAAGCATTATATGGATTTAAGCTTGCAGTAAAACACTTAAGAGTATTTGGATCTAAAGCATTTTCCCATATTCCAAAGAAATATAGAAGAAAACTAGATTCGAAAGCCATCAGGTGTACCTTTATGGGGTATTGTTCACAACATAAATCTTATAGATTATTTAATCCCTCTACTCACAAGATTTTTGTTAGCAGAGGTGTCAAATTCCATGAACAGGATCATGAAGAATCTGATGAGTACAATGAGGAATGGGATATTCCATACTTGGTGGAATAAGAAGTAGAAAACAATCAAGATCAGCAGCAAACAAAGACAGAAGATGAACAACAACAATAGTAGCAGATACAACAACAGCAGCAGTAGCAGGAAGAAAAAGGAAATGATGATCAAGTAAGGTTTGAAGCCACCCCACCACTCTGGAGATCAGGTAGGAAAGCTCAAATGCCTGCAAGATATAGGGAAAATGCTTTTATAACTAGTATGATGAATGTGGTTGGACCATCTAGTTATAAAGAAGCAAATGAATGTAGTGAATGGAAAACAACCATGGAATAGGAATATGATTCAATAATCAGAAATAACACTTGGGAATTGGTTGAACTTCCTAGAGGAAAACAAACCATAGGTTGTAAATGGTTATATAAACCAAAGATTAATGTAGATGGAACCATAGAAAAACTAAAAGCTAGGTTGGTATCAAAAGGGTACTCACAAAAATAAGGGATATACTATGAAGAAACCTTCGCCCCTATAGCTAAATTGAACACTATCAGAATGTTAATCACTTTGGCTACTAAAAAACATTGGACGATGCACCAACTAGATGTAAAGTCTGAATTATTCAATGGAGAACTAAAAGAAGAGGTTTATCTAGAGCAACCAGAAGGGTTTGTCTAGAAAGGAAAAGAACATTCAGTGTGTAGACTGAAGAAAGCACTTTATGGAGTAAAACAAGCACCCAGGTCTTGGTATGAAAATATTGATTCATTCTTTCTGCAAGCTGGCTGTAATAGAAGTAAAAATGACCCTAATCTTTACACCATGAAAGATGAACAAGGGTGCTTAGTGTTGATTTCATTGTATGTGGATGATTTGATCATTACAGGTGATTCTACATCTAATCGATGAAATCAAGCAACAGATGTCACAGGTGTTTGAAATGAAACATCTTGGTGAACTCAAATACTGTTTAGATCTTGAGATCTGGAGAGATTCAATTCAAACATTTTTGTCTCAAGAAAAGTATGTCAAAGGCCTATTATAAAAGTTTAGGATGGATAAGTGTAAGCCTGCAGCGGTACCTCTGTAGCAGAACATCAAATTGCAGTGTGAGGATGGCTCAAAAGCAGCGGATGCAACACTTTACAGACATCTAGTAGGGATTCTAATCTACCTAACCACCACTAGACCGGGTTTAGCTTATGCAGTCAGTGTGCTAAGTCAATTTATGTCTAAGCCACTTGAAAGCCATTGGAATGCAGCAAAAAGTAGTTTTAGGTATCTACAAGGTACTGTAGATTACTATATTATTTACACTGACTCCTCTGATAATATATTGGCAAGATTTGCAGATTCAGATTGGGCTGGAAATGTAGATGATCGCAGATCTATAACAGGTTATGCATTCATCATTGGATCCAGGGTGATCACATGGAACAACAAGAAGCAGAGCACAGTCTTCTTGTCCTCAGCGGAAGCAGAGTATCAAGCCATGTGTGCAATAAGGTGTGAGGCATTTTGGCTGCGGAGACTTCTCCAGGATGTCGGGGAAGAACAGATAGACGCAACAATAATCAGATGCGATAATTAGAGTTCAATAAAACTTTCGAATAATCTGATGTTCCACAAAAACACTAAACATATTGATACACAATTCCACTTCGTCAAGGAGAAAGTGCAATCCAAAGAAACCCATTTGGTATATTGTAATATATGTGATAATGTTGTAGACATTTTCACTAAGCCTCTTGGCAGGATTAAGTTTGAAATGTTTAGGGAGATGTTAGGCATATTTGTG
Source organism: Pinus tabuliformis (assembly GCA_031772625.1). Taxonomy (NCBI): domain Eukaryota; kingdom Viridiplantae; phylum Streptophyta; class Pinopsida; order Pinales; family Pinaceae; genus Pinus; species Pinus tabuliformis. The sequence continues at coordinate 380,013,800 of CM062808.1, read as the reverse complement.
AACCCCTTCTCCATTAAGGGGGAGTGTTGAAGATAATGGAGAATATCCTAGAATAGTGTGAGTTGGTTCACGTGACCTTAGGATAGGAATTAGTTTCTATTTCTTAGGTTACTATTATAACTTCCCTAAAACCATGATTACTATATCTTGTGTAATGTACATGAGCAATGTAGAGCGTTCTGCAGAGCTAGACTCTCCTAGTTCAGACTCTCTTTCGTAGATCTGACCAGTGGGTTTTATTTCTTTTAATACAACATTGCCATTTTTGTTATGCCACATGTCATATTTTGTTGTGTGATCCTCATCATCAATGTCATCTTTTGTTGTGTGATCCTCATCATCAATTTGTTGCAACATAAGTTTATAATAAAAAAAAATTCTTCAAGACTCTAAATGAAAATTTCATTGACATTTTCATCATCTAAGTTGCCTTCACTATTCATTTATGCAACGTTTATGCAGACTTCATAAAGACATGGTGTTACAATCCATGCTTTAAGGAAACTTAATTCTTCTTCATAATCATCTTGTTTACCTGCACATTAGAAATCAATGGTAAGTGTAAAAACATTTGTAGAACTACATTGGTTTTGTTCCTTCTGCTCTGTAATGAGAGTTTTCTCATTGTGAGCTTCCTTCTCTCGCTCTATCTCTATCTCTGTCATTGTCTTTTGATCAGTGTCTTTTAATTCTTTAATAGCTTGTGTTGTTGCAGACAAGTTGTCTTCGAATTTGTTTTCATACTGAAGTAGATTTCTCTCACCGATTAACATTATGTGAATGTTGGAAAATTTAATTCCTACTTGTCTCAGTTGTGACTTTATATGTAAAGGAGTTTGATCCTATTCTATAGGAGTGGCTTCCCTAGTTTGGTGTGTGGTTGATATATCCTCTCAACCAATTGATTGTATGTCGAGGATAGTTTCCTTATATTGAGACAACACTTCTTGTATACCCTCTGTTAGAGAGGTTTGACATCCCAGAAGAGTGTGTCATGTGGGATCGATACACTTGGGTGGGTCGTATTGGTTTTAGACTCCATGAGGTGAAATTTTATATTTAGAGGGAGTTCATCAAGAGGTTGGATGAACCATGTATATGAATTACTTCTTAGCAGACTAGCAATTGCATCAGTTGGGAACCCATGCATTCTGGTAGATGCTTGTTCCTTTATGTGGACATCGATAATTGCACGAACAAGGTACCAGATGTAATTACGAGACTGGACCAAATATAGATCTTGCAGATTGATATCGAGACAAGTAGTCATTAAAGGGGAGTGTTGGAAAATGTAATTTCTACTTGTGTTAGTTGTGATTTTCTATGTAAAGGAGTCTGTTCATATTCTATAGGAGTGGTTTCCCTAGTTTGGTGTGTGGTTGAGATATTGTCTCAACCAACTAATAGTGTGTCCAAGATAGTTTCCCTATCTTGAGACAACACTTCTTGTATATATGTAATATCATAATTTCATCAATGTGATTAGTTTGCACTATCAAATTTTATCTATGAATATGATGTTTTTGTTGCATCATCTACAACCATTCATTATTAACAAACAATTCTTCATCAAAGTTTACATCAACAATATTGATTGTTGGATTCACCATAGTATTGACTACTCCAATGACATTTTCATTGTTATCAGCAAGCTTTGTTGTTGGATTCACCAAATTGTCATCAACAAGCTTTACTGTTGGATTCACCATATTGTATCTGCAAGCTCTGTTGCTAGAATTACCAAATTGTCATCAACAAGCTTTGCTGTTAGATTCACCAAATTGTCATTAGCAAGCTATGTTGTTGTATTCACCAAATTCTTCATTTTCAACCGGATTATTGCCCCTTACATGAAAAATCTTTTTCGTTTCCAAATGTTTTGACTTTCTTAGCCTCTTGGATTTTCCCATTGCTACTGCTTTGACTTTCTTAACCTCTTGGGTTTCCCATTTGTTATGTCTCAACAAGAAAATCAACTTAAGGAAATAGCGGTTGTCTATGGTTGTGCCTCTGAGTTAGCTACTATGCTGTTCAACTTCTAAAAAATAGACACGTCTACAAATTCTCTATATTGACATTACTTTTACAAAAAAATTCACACTTTTTTCTCAAAAAAAAGAAAGGAAAAATTACAATACCTACCAGAATGCCCATATTTTAATAGACCCATTCCTTTTAAAAATGATGTCAATATCCTCTTTTGTAAAGTTTATCAACAAGCTCTTTGAAGGCGGAAACAAAAATGTCCGCTCTTAAAAATTACAAAACCACTTTGAAATTTCTTTTAATCTCCTTTTTCAAGTTTTAATTTTTTTTTTTTTAATTTCAACCATTTTTTTAATAATTCAAATTCTTAATAAGAAACAACTTTTTTTTAATGAAAACCCCTCTTTCAAAATATATATATATATATATATATATATATATATATATATATATATATATATATATATATATTCCAAATCACGTGGAGCCTATTTACATGGGCCCTCTAGCACAATATCATTTGGAGCTATATGAAGAAAATCTCTTGAATTACACTCTCAGAATAATGAGAGATAAATGCCTTTTTCGATTTAAAAAAGGTTGAAGTCTTTCAAAATTATTGGTCTCCCAACCCAGTGGTTTTGCGACCTTAGTCATTCATCCAGATATCTGTCTTCGCACTTCGTCATCCATTCAGATGCCTGTCTTCGCACTTGGTGGGATCTCCGTGGTTCTGCCAGAGCCTGACATGCTCTCTTTTTGTACATTCTTTATGTGCCTTTCACTATGATAGTTTTTTTTGACAGGGTTACTTGAAGCGAAAATGGCTACGAGGATTCTTCATACCTAAAAGTCATTTATTTTATTTTTACATTTCTACCACGACAGAGGTCGAATGCACAATTTTGCGTACTCTCTCAACTTAGCATCAATCTTAAAAATTTTATAATTTCAAAAAGTGTTTTATTTTTTCAGTATTATTTTAGCTGGGTGTGAAACTAACGCACTTATCTCTTTTTAGAGGGGCTAAATTAACCCACATTTTTTCTTTACTGGTGTGAAATTCAAGCTACTTTCACACTTTTTCCTTAACCTCTCATTCAGAAATTCAAATGACACTTGCTACAAAAAATTTGAGATGTTGTTCTCTTTGGGCTCTTATGCGACTTGGCCTGTTCTCTCATAGAGTCTTACGCAACTCGCGCTCTGATACCATGGCAAAGAATGAAAAGAAACTCATTCACAAACTCAAATGACACTTGCTGTAAAAAATTTGAGATGTTGCTCTCTTTGGGGTCTTATGCGACTTGGCCTCTTCTCTCAAAGAGTCTTACACGACCTCGCACTCTGATACCATGACAAAGAATGAAAAGAAACATGGAGCAGAGGATTGTTCTTCTCAATATTATGAATCACTTAAATAAGATTACATTGGGGACATCAATGATAAATGTTTGTAGTGAGAGTGAACTAAACTCGATTAACTGAAACTGAACTAGAACACTTGGATGAACAATTTTGACACCTAGCAGATGGTTGGAATTAAATTCTCCAACAACTATGATCTCTAGTCCACACCCAAATTACTCGTTATTTTAACAATGTTTAACATTTTTTTTTTGTAAATTTGGTAGGACCTTTCTATTCATTTTCTATCAAAAAAGGAAAAGTTACATCCAAATTCCACATGGTTAGATGGTCTCAACTTGCCGAGAAGGCAGCTAGGTTTGTTGACCACCTAACGGCATGATAAGCTATCCAAAAGAAAAATATTATAAGTTTAGCAAGCCACACTAACTAAGTCTAAGTTTCCTTATACTTCCTAGAATCTAGATAACTGTAAACATACTGAAAAGTGTGAAACTGTTGCATACAATAAAATTTAAAATGAGGGGTGCAACATCAAACTACTCATCACCAGCTGAATCAACAAGTTCAGGATCCTTCGCACTTGATCCTGGAAGCTCAGTTTGAGGGATACACGGAATATGTTGCTCGATGTGACTAAGGCGTCCATTCTACTATTGGAGTTGAAATTGAATCTTTTGGAAATCCTTACTGTAATCCGGGAACCTTTGAGAAGATGAGGGCGCACAAGAAGGGAAATGCTCCAAATATATAACGAGGAGGTTTTTCATCATTCATTGCAAACGAACGGTTTGTTTATACTGAGAATATCTTCCCTAAGAATCTATAGGGTCAGGTACCAGGGTCTACCAATCATCCAAGTCAATATATAGAATTATACCAACTTCTTGGTTTAGTTCCTCTTTCCATTCTGCTATAAGCTGACGGACCTAGGAAGTGTTTCCCTCATGATATGTAGTGTTCGCTTCAGAAATAATTTGGGATGCAAACTTTCAACCTCGAGCTTTACCAAATGATGTGCTAGGTTGGCTGATCTCAGGGGATTTTTTAGGTTGTTTACCTTGGCCACGAGAACCCCGGGCAGTCTTGCCTTTACCAGAGGCAGCGTGATCCATGGATCTAAATTACCCACGAGGCATGTTGACAATTAACTCGAACCCTATGAGCCAACCCGAGGGGAGCTTATACTTGGGAATAATAAGCTTCCAAGGGCTGCTCCAAACTAGGGAACCTACCAATGTAACCCCATGTGAGGGCGATAACTAAAACATAAACCAATTCATTCTCTTGTTGCAGACAAGAAACTGGAAATAAAAATAGTTATTTAGCCAAACATGAAGTCAACTATCCCTGAGATGTTTGAGGGTGTAATTATAAATTTGTTGGACACCTAATCCTCAATGGGTTAGTGTGGAAGCCGAATAAACAAAAGGAAGTCCAAGAGACCTTGGGATGTGAAACCCAATAGTCAAACCATGTACTATAAATGTATATCATTTGTTAATAAAAATGTATTCTCATGTTTATCCTTCAGATTATGTTGCTGCCCATGTGTGTTTAACATGGTGTTAGAGTAGGCGTATTCCTACCCTGCATAGTTTCTTTGAGCCATTTGTTTTATGCTCCTTATGAGCAGGTCCTATTTTTAGTATTCCTACCTTTGTAACTCCTTATATCAGTCTTTCTGCCATATTTTCTCTCTACGCCCTCTGCCCTCCTTACGTTGTGCATAATTTTCCATTTTGCGATCTCTGTGCTCTTTGCATAACCATTGTCTGCCATATTCCATATATTGTGACCTGCCGGATACGAACCAGAGATTCCCTTATTCATAATCACTCGCATATAAATCATAGTTTTTCTCCTCTGCTCTTCGTTGACCATTTCTACTCATAATCACCTGCATAAATCAGAGCGTCAGGTTTGCAAATCCCCAGTTTAAGTTGAACTACTTCTTAAATAGCATTGGTCTGAGCTTCCTGTGCTTTGGCTTTCTCAAGGGGTGCCTGACAATACTTGGCGTAACATCTTTGCGCCTACTCCTCGCCAACGACCTTTCCATTCAGGTCTGACCATACTCGCATAGCCCAGATGTGAAGTTCGAATTGTCTGTGCCTTTGGCATCAACAGAAAATCATCACACGATACTCCTCACAAAATTGTTGCCTTGGATTCCATCTTTACCTATCTGTCTACTTGTTTCTTGTCCAAGTAATGCATGTAATGCCTGGTCCAATTATTCCTGTCATATGGTTCTATGGTATTGAACATTAAACGTATTAGTGCCTTTCTTACCAGTGGTCTGCCCTGCCGCATTGAAACTAGTCTGCATGGTAGCATTACAATTACAATGTTTTGAGACCTCATCGAAGGTGTTATCACCAAAATAGGACCCTGATAGGCTGCTGATCAGACTATCTCTGTGTAACTATTTCAAACCAATCTTTTAGCTAAGGCTTAGCCTCCTTAGCCTGAGAGGGCTCTCTCAAAGGGTTAATGATATTGATTAAAGATATGGATAGATGGCTAACTCTATGGTTTGTGATTTTATATGTTTGTAGATTGGAAGATGGAGACTTGCTACCATTGGGCTATGGAGTCAGTGACAGAGATAAGGATAACAAATAGCTCTTCTTATAAAACTGAGGCTTGTATATACTTCAATGAAAGAGTGTCAATAAATTGAAGTTCATAGGAGTCAGAGCATGTGGGCATGAATTCTGAGTAATGATACATCAAGGTATTCAAAAGGAAAGAATTTAAAGTGATAGCTCAGAGTTTAATACCTACATGGAAGTCAGGGCATTCAACATTTAAACATTCAGAACATAAACTCATATGGGACCACACAGTTTATGAATGTATACAGGAAGTCAGAGCACATTCAGTGAATTCTGAGTGATTATACATCCATACCACTGTAAGAATTAAGGAAAGGACAACATCACATATTCTGAACATAAAAAATCCTTCATGAATCCTGAGAAGTAAGCATTAAGACTATGGAAGTAAAGCATTTCAAAGATAAAAGATGAAGCTCACTGAAGTACACTAAGAATCTCAGCTTCAGAAAAGTCCAACTGCTTCTGTATATATCAATCCCTGCATATCATTTACAAAAGTAGTCTTTTTCTCTAACATTTTCCAACCCTGATTACATTGCTGTTTCAGCTATATATAGAGCTCTTATTCTAACTGATCGAGATTCCTCCTTAAACATTAAGGGAACTCGAAAACTACTTCTAATGACACCTATTAACCCTTTAACTAACTAATAAATACAACTGACTGTTAATTGACAGCTCTAGAATCCTAAAACAATTAGGATTCTAATTCTACATCATGCTGAATGTAGCATTTATTACAATCAGGATTTATTCCCTGACAAGTGGTCTCTTTTAGTTTGGCTGTGATGGATCTTCAAGGCTCCATGTTGGTCTTCAATGTCACACGTTTTCCATTGTCCTGAAACATAGGAAATTATCCCTGTTTTACTGGTCTTTGGTTTACCTCAAAATGTTCGAATCCAAAGAAGCATGTCCTTTATCCTTTAATTACCCAAAATAGAGCAGACTGCCACGTCCTTGATGTGCTGTCCACCGTTTTCATGTACCTGTGTGATGACAAAACCTTTCAAAAAGATTTGCCGCTTTGTCAATCATAATTGATCAACTGAATTGTAACATGCAGCTACAGCAGTTTCGTAGCGCGCTACGAAACTGCTGTGTAATTTCAAAAGCACAGTCTTTCTTTCATAGCTAAATGATCGCCACTGGCTGAGATGGGTGTTTAATGCTCCATGTTAACCTTGGATGTCGTATCTTCTTCACTGTCCAGAAAAATTAGGAGACTATCCTTGCTTCTCGGCTTTATGATCTTCAAATCTTCATAAGTCGGTTTTTTAATTGTTGTTCCTCAAAATATGACGGTGGCCACGTTTTGATGTGCTGTAAGCTTTTCCCATGTGCATGTGTGCTGACACAAAAACTTTTTTAATGCTGATAGGAAAGTCTTCAAAATTTGGTTCACTGATCGTTAATTATGCAGCTTCAGCAGTTTCGTAGCGCGCTACGAAACTGCTGAGTTGTTCCCAAAAATCACAGTTTCAATACTAAACTCTGACTGTCTTGAGCTTTATTTTCTCAACAGCCACTCATTGAACGGATTAAAGGCCAAAGAGTTAACCTCACTCTGATGAGCTACAACTGATTGTTGAGGCTTGTTAGGTGCAGGTGTACGCATGTCCCATATGAGCAAATGACAATCATCTCCAACAGAGCCAAAAAGATATTCGTGCTTCAAATGCCCTGTAACATCCTCAACTGTCCCCTCATGAACCTTCAATATTTAATTGGCTTCAAGCACTTTCTTTCCAAATGCAGCGTTTATATCCCACAAGCATATTTGTGTATCGTTTGAACCACTCCTTCCCAATAAACAACAATCTTATTACCTTTTCCAGCCTCATTTACTAAGTTCGATAACTGCTGCGCCTGCTGAATAAGATTCTTCCTTCATAAATTAAGACGGCGAGCTGCACCTGCAACAGAAGCAGCTTGACTCAGTTATGCTAGCTGGATACCAAGGCTTTGTTCCTTGGACATGTACTTCCCTGCCAAATGTCGATGTAGAGTCACAGGTTGCCAATTTGAAGTCAAGCGCGATGTGCTTTACCCGGTAATTCTGAATCCCTTATTCACAGATGGGTGTGTTGAGATATCAACCTTTAATAGACAACCTTTAGGAAATAGATCTTTTTCAGTATCTTGTATTGCAGCATATATTAAAGGCAGACAAACTTCCACTGCTTCCTTGAAATCACTGTCGCTGCTCTCATCTTTTTCCCAATTCAAAGATATTGCAATAGAAGGAACCCCTGACATGAGAGCTTCCCTTGCACTTGCAACAGTGCCAGAATAAATGATGTGATATCCACAGTCTGATCCCTTGTTGATTCCACTGATTACCACAGAAGGCTTCTTCCAAGGAAAGAGTGCTCCAGATAAACCTAATGAAACACCATCTGCTGGGGTACTAAAAACCTTATAAGCTGACAACTGTTGATGCAAACCCAATGGATTTTGATAAACATGACAGCTGGGTAAGGTCTGCTACCGATCAGCACAAAATCACCTAGACCGAGTTTCTGCGTTACGAAATCACCTGAAACATGTTGCGCTACGAAAACACCTAAAACTGACTTATGCACTACGAAATCACCTAAAGAGCTTTGTAGCACATAATAACCTTTGAACAAAGCTGACACATGGAAATTGTGTGAATTATGAGACCAGTGGTGAATAAGGATGTAGTGGACTCCTAAGACTCAGACTCTAAGGCAAACAAAAACTCAAACCTAGACTAGCACCGAATTTTTACCATCAAACTAATGTGAGTGGTTTTGAAATTAGAATTCTTAAGTGATAACAGAAGGTTCTATCCATTTTGTTGCATTTTGCGCAAATGAGAGAATGGCAATTTAAAATTGAGAGTGTTCTTGAATCTCAAATCTCCATGCATTTGAATCCATCAAGCGGATGAATCCAAGCCTAATTGAGCGTCAAAGACATTTCATTATAGATTTGATGAGTGATGCATCAATATTCCCTTGATTGTGTTATTTCTGAAGATCTAACTGAGTTTGATTCCAAAGGAACCTTACTATTGTGGAGATAATTTGTCATTGCAGGTGGGAAAACTTCCTCATTGCAAGAGGTTGAAGTTTCAGCTATCCAGCAATACCAAGATGTTTTTGAAGGCCGAATTGTGTGAGCATCTTCAGAAATTATTGTGCCAAGGAAGAAGCCGATTTTTCCTTCACCAAAGAGGCAGAGTATTCCTGTAATTTATTGGCTCAAATTTTCCAGTGCAAGAAGGTATCCCTCTATTCCATTGGTGCCATCATTTTCTATGGTCTGAGTTCTGCTTACCAAAGGGTCGAGTTTTCCACTATCAGAGAGGCCTACACGTTCACTGAAGTTTTGTCGCTTTTGGAGGATTAGTTTTGTGTTAGAGGACAAGGTATTTATTATCAAATGGAGGATCAATTTATGTAGGTCGAGTTCAGATGATTTTAGTGGGTTGTGGACTTCTCCCCAAACATATTTACACCCTTCTACGTGGGCTAAGCATTCCTTATAATATTCCTTCACATTCAGTGAGTCTTGGGGGACAAGTCCCTGAGTATTTGGGTTGTAGCTAACTGTTGTATGAACTATGGCATTTACTAAACCTATATGTATCAGATTTGAGAATCACTGTTGTAGCTACTTGTCAAGAAAAAATTTTACATTCACTATGGCAAAAGGAAGATGAGTACGCAAATATTTGGAGCCTATGCTTTTGAAGAGTGCCTTGCTGGAATATCTTATTTGCATGGATGATATATCAGAGCCTCCTTGCTGAAGATAATCCCAAGTTCCTATATCTCTGTGTAGTGTAAATTATGTTTGTGAGTTAATGAGATATCTGATCATATGTTAAAAAAAGATGTATAGAATGTGTTCACAGTCTTCAAGAGTTGTGACAGATGGTTGATTGGAATGCTACCCCTATTTGTTGTCATGGTGATCTGTAAATTCAAACCCTGTGTTGATTTGAGCACTAGTGGTTCTTGCTCGTGGTATCAAATCGCTGCTAGCATCTACAACATCATTGTGTAAATTTTGAACGTGTATTTCAGTGAAGAGTGAAGAAGTTTGTGGTTGCTACACTTGTTATTAGTATTGTTTATGCTTGCTGGGTCTAAGTTGAGCCAACAACAAGGAATGCACCTACAACATTTGACGCACAAACTGTTTGATAAAATAGTACAATGGACCAAATCATACAAACTCAAGACTCTTTGTGGTTCTCTCTTAGTGGCAAGATCAGAGAATATTGAATTGTACCCTAGTCAAAGTATTTATATATGAGCATTCAAGTCATGTCCATGACATGGTGTTATAATTGTTGAAGTTTTGATCGCCATCATTTCTGCTTTGAAAGTGAAGGAGTATTTGAAGGATCCAAGAAAGTTTGCAGTTTCTACTGCCCTAGTTGTGGCATTGTATTTAAAACTCATTATAGTTTCTGTATACATATATATGCATTGATTCCTTGATTCATTTGTTGCACATTTATAAAGGATATTGCTATGTACTATGAGTAGGTATTACTTTTCTACATTGAGTAGTAGTTGTGATCAGTTTTTAAGGTGTAATTCTGACATTAAAGAAAAAAGTGGCCCGAATAAATGAAGTATTAGAGTTCCTCAAGACTCTCATATTGTCTACAACTCATGATACATCAAAAGTCATCAAAGTTTCTCTCACAGACATTCAGGGCTGTCTACAAAATGCACAAGAGAAAATTGATTTTTTGCAGCTCGATTCTCAGCTATAGCAAGAGGAATTAAAACAGAGGAATCATTCTGAACATGTTTTTGTTTAGAACATTAAAACTGCAACCCATCAGAAGCAAATCAATAATGTTACAGTTGGTTCAGATTTAGTACCCAATAAAGCAGCAGTTGTACATGCAGATGCAGAAACTCAGTCTGCACTTCCCAAGCCCATCATCAGACTTTGGGAACAACTTGTCCACAACAAGCACAGAACTGGTCTTGGATATGACAAGGACTTGTCCTTTCATATTCTAGACTACTCAAAGCCCATTCAGTTTCAGAGTGCTGGATTTCTTCATGACAGTTCACATCCAGCTATTCCAGATTCTTCCCCTCTTCCACAACAACAACAACAACAACAGATTGTGAAATGCCAACACTGTCACTGAGTTGGCCATTTGAAAGATCACTGTTTTAATCTTCATCCATGTAAGCACTATCATAAAACCACCCATTCTTCAAACAGATGCTTCAAAAATAAATGTCCCACAAGAACAAAGATTCATCTTGGATGGATCACTTCTTGGCAATGGGCATCAACAGCCAAGAAGATATTCCAATCACATGTCAGAACTTGTTCCAGAGTATTGAACAGTCTTGTAGTTGAGTTTTCTCCGTCATCCCACCTTGTATCTGACAAGGGGGGAAATGATGGCCATCTACAAGCTTCAAAGTCACATCAAGCGAGCCTGAGCCACAACCTGTCACACCAGATTCAGAGTTGTAGCCAGAAACAAAGATGCCCCTGAGCATGCCTTCAGTTGGTAATTTGGGAAACTTTCTCTAGTAGAAGACTTCATCTTCTTGCCAGATTTAGAAGAGTTCCAGAAAATGCATTAATCATTCCAAAGTTGTTGGTCATCCTTAAACCATCATAGGTTGAGACTTCCCTTTTAGGTTGAAGTTCTCCCTTTTATGCGGGGTGAGACCTCTCTATCATGGTTGAAGGTTTCCCTCTTCAAAACAATAGGAGCACTTCCTCTAGCAAAAGACTTCAGCTTCTTGCCAGTTTTGGAAGAGTTCCAGGAATTGCACTAAGCATTCCAGTGTTGGTGGTCATCCTTAAACCACCGCCCTTTATACCAACATTTCAGAGAGCACATTAAGCCTAGTGCTGCCATGCATTTTTGCACATTTTGTATTACAACTCTTTTCTTGGACTCATACATAACCCTTCGGATTAAGGAGGGGAATGTTGGACACCTAGTCCTCAATGGGTTAGTGTGGAAGCCGAATAGACAAAAGGAAGTCCAAGAGACCTTGGGATGTGAAACCCAACAGTCAAACCATGTACTATAAATGTATATCATTTGTTAATAAAAATCTATTCTCATGTTTTATTCTTCATATTATGTTGCTGCCCATGTGTGTATAACAAAATTGAATTTTCCACATACCAAAACCCTGAAGGGTCTGGGTCTAAAACACAACCATGCATAAAATAAATAAGTTGTGGAATCAGGGATAGAAAAAAGAAGAGAACCAGGAACAACCCACAGACCTAACCCAACATATACCCATTCGTGACATAAAGATGTCAAAGAACACAAACACAGGAATACAGTAAACAAAAAAAACCCTCCCATAATGTTGCAACTATTGTATGCAAATCTCGGCAGGGCTTCTTGCAAACCATCGAATTTAAAACATAACCATGCATCCCAAAGACCAACACATATATATAACGAGCCATAGGAGCAAGGGTACAATGTTTGAAATTGAAAAAACACTCGTGAAAAGAGGCCTAAACCAACAATAAATGAATCAACGCCCATTGAAGACTCACGAAGGATGCCTTCCCAAAATATTCGTGATGCTCAAACTAGAGCTAATTTGAACGAGACTCACAAACAGATAGCCGAAAACATTCACCTCTATAATGCCTCTGCCACATTTAGGGATGGCATTAATTGAAACCATGCGCAAGGCCACCTCCCCATTGCTTCCTTCATGTGGAGGGTGGTGGAAGATCGTCTTGAACGAGACTCACAAACAGGTAGCCGAAAACATTCACCTCTATAATGCTTCTGCCACATTTAGGGATGGCATTAATTGAAACCATGCGCAAGGCCACCTCCCCATTGCTTCCTTCATGTGGAAGGTGGTGGAAGATCGTCTTGGAATTTTCATAACGAATGATGAGTAAGGGAGATCTTATGCTCTTCAGCAACCTTGACGGAGGAACAAATTTTATTTCTGTTTTACACCTCCAAAATTACAAAGTAAAACTAAAGTAATCATATAAATTAAATGATAATAAATATTAATAGAACCAATTTATATATAAAAGAATGTTGTAACTATATATGGTGATGAATATGGATAGGCCAAATCCATATATAATACAGCTGGGGCAAAATTCCAATGTCAAAAATGGAAAGAAATATTAAAATATTTTCTCAATGACAATGGTAAAAGATTCTCAAAACTTAAAATATTATGATTTAAGAGTTTTAAAGATGTTTTAAATTGGTTGCGGGAGAAATTAGTTTGTCTAAACTAACTTTGGTTTCAAAATTTATAATCTTTATCCATGTATTTGGGCTTCAATTCATTTTCTTGACCAGAGATAGCAATGAATCGATTTTGAGCAGTACCAAAACTTGGAAGATGACAAGGTATACGGTTTGGTTTTCGGTGCCGACGATCTCACTGTCGATATGAATTCATAATCATGGAGGCTTCAATCTCCAAATCTCGAATTTGAGCGACAGTTTCAGTCCTGGAACTTCGGGAATATCGCATGATTTTAACAATTTAGCTGCCCTGCGACGGAGCCATTATTAACTCCACCATCCAGGTGCTTGCCAATAATTTCTCCAATGTCGCCTCTGCACTCATGTGCATGGTATTCCATGACTACTTCGTCCAGCGGAGTTTGAACGACAATAAATTTGATACTAGGCCGGAATTCTGTTTCTATTTCAGAATGATATGGTAGGATTTTATTGCAGGGCTGCGATGCTTCTGTTTGGATTTTGTAATAATATGGCAAGATTTTATTACAGTGCTGCCATGCGTGCATGATGCGTTGTTCATTGATACTGTTAATGTTAATTTTTGGGAGAGTTTAATGATCGACGGTAGGTTAACAATTTATATATATATATATATATATATTTTGTGTGTTGGAGAAATCACATATAGAATAAAGGGTCTACTTGTTTCTAATCTAGATTTAGGTTTATCGGTTTATCATTTTAGTCTTTTTCATGAACTTAGATCTAATTTCATCTCTCGAAATTTGAGCATTATTTCTAATCTAGATTTAGGTTTATCATTCTAGTCTTTTTGATAAACCTAACCTAAATCTAATTTCATCTCTCCAAATTTGAGCATTATATCATAAATCACAGATCCATAAATCTGAAATTCCAAAATATAAATTAATTAATTAATATTAATTAAAAGTTTAGTTTAAGTTATAGATAAAATGACTTTTTTCACAACTATTTTTTTGGTTAATTTAATCAAGAGTGATTTCTAAAAATTTGAGTTTAAATTGTTTAATTTATTTATGCTTTCAAAAATGTATTTTAAATAACAAAAAAATTGAAATTGTATTGTTGTATTTTTGTGAATTCTGGTGAAAATGACTATTTGGCCTATAACTTAAACTAAGCCTAGATTAAATCATTGGTAAATGATATCAAAACTTCTCCCATAATACAATTCAATCCATAACAAGCATAAAATCATTTATTTTATGATATATCTCATATTGATAAAGTTTAAAAATTCATAAAATTAACTAAAACAATATCAATCCATCTTAACCAGGATCTAACAAGAGGATCAAAGATCTTGAAGTGGAAATCCTTTTTATAGTGAAAAATTAAAAATAAATTGCACCTCCAAATGTTGCATTCAGCAATGAACTTGGTGGATGATGATTTAACATGAATTTCTCTATACATTAAATAGCATTTTTGATAGGTTTAATCCCTTCAAAATCCCTTGAATACATAAAATAAAATAACTTAAACATTCAATTCCAACAAATACCTACTCTATTCAAAATTAACCCTCAACAAAAGAGCCAAACTGTAAAATAATGATATATAAAATGTTATAACAATAAGTTTAATTTTTCAATTACTTTATATTATATATAGACATCATTATTTTAATGCTAATATTTTAAACTATAGTATTTTATTTATGGATTACATTTTCCACATTAATGCTTATTTTTCTATTAATAAATTTTTAAATACATTTCAATATTACGTAATTTTATATATTGAGATATTTATTTTTTATTTTGATTATTTTTTAATGTAAAAAATATTTTAACTTAATTTAAAAAAAAAACAAGTAGCTTTAAATTAAGCACACAAATTTTTGTTATACTATGAAAAAATATTAATATATAAATTAAACATTTATACATTTAAAAATACATATAAGAATTTTTTTTTATATATTGGGATATTTGCTTTTTATTTTGATTATTTTTTAATATAAAGAATATTTTATTTTTAATTAAAAAAAACATGTAACTCTAAATTAAGCACACATTACTCTCATACTATGAAAAAATATCAATATATAAATTAAACATTTATACATTTAAAATCCTATATAACAAATATTTTTAAGTACACGTTACTCTCATATTATGAAAAAATACTAATATATAAATTAAACATTTATATATTTAAAAACATATATGACAAATATTTCTAAGAGATTCGCTCTACTCTACTTTTTATTTAATAATTCTTTATAATTAAATTAAAAATATTTAATAATTATTAATAAGTAAATGAAAATTCTGAAAACCTTACTCTAAAATAGATATGGATATCATCATAATTTTAAAAAATAAAAAAATAAATATAATTAAATAAATATTATTATTGTTATTAGTTTTAAAATGAATTAATATATGAATATGGATTATTCACATCTTTTTATTATAGAAATTTTTAATTTATAAATATGTTATTATGGATGTCTGTATGGGGTAGCTCAAGTGGCCATGGCCGTGGAAATGAAGTCTCACACAACCCGAGTTTGGGTTCGAGATTCGATTCTTGTGCTACCCTCCCCATAAATGGGGTGAATAACGGACATTTAAAAACTAGAAAAATGAGAGGGTCCTACGAAAGCTTACAAAAAAAATGGTTATTATGGATATTTTTAATTTATAAATATGTTTTGTTATAATATCAAGGAACAATATGATGTCTTACTATACCACCTCCCCAATGATATACCCAAAAATCCATAATTCAAGTTCATAACATTTATTTTAATTGATTGAATTAATTTAAAAGAAAAAAAAAATTTGATGAAAAAAGTAGAATATATATTCAAATATTAAGAAGTTCTTACAGGTCTTCATATTCTCAAAGACTATCTATAGGATTTCAGACATCAAATGGATAGAGTCTTCAATCATAATACAAAAAAAGATGTTGAAGCAGTCATCTAAGATATTGGGAAATGCCATCAAAAATCAACCAAAAAAGATGCTGAAGCAGTCATCTGAGATATTGGGAAATGCCATCAAAAATCAACCAAAAAAGATAGTATGCAGTCTGGAAATAGGGAAATTTTTTGGAAAAGAGAAATCCAAGTATTAGCAAGGAATTGGAAAGTTCCCAGCATCGAGCCAAGTCTCCTGCAATTTAATGGACACATGTAAACCATCAAGATCCAAATCCAGAGCATTCTTTGATAATCTGTCTGCCTCAGAATTTAAGTTTCTGCTAATATGCTGGATTGTGGGATTTTTGAGGGAACTCCAAATGTTTTTTATTTGCTTTAGCCAACCTTGTAGTGAGGATTTATGAATATGAGCCTGTAAACAAACATAGTCAATGACAACTTTGGAGTCGCCGAAAACATGTAAGTTTGGAATGTCCAGAAAGTTTGTGAACCAAAGTAATCCCCACAGAGCCATTACTTCTGCCTTAGTGTTTGTTCCAGAGCCCACCCCCCAGAAGACATGGTATGATAGTTCTAAATGAATGTTGATGATGAAACCACAACCACATTTGTGATCTTTTGAAGCCCCATCAAAGAAACTGGATGGATATACCGACTCCATAATTTGCAATGGCCGAGAAGGCTTCTGTTTTGGGGAGGATTGTAGAACATCATTTGATTTTTGAGAAATTCTCTCTAGCACATTTGACGTCAGCTCCCTGTGATTGTTGAATATGATGTTGTTGCACCATTTCCATATTTCCCAAATGAATATGGCAGGAATGAGTCTTCGCGAGCTGGATTGGTTGCTCCACCAAGTCAGCCAATGTTCGATGTCGCAAATGTATGGTCCCAGGTTGCCAATTTTGTGCTCCAATTGATGCCATAAAATGGAGACCGAATTACAAGTTCTGAAGAGGTGAGTATTGTTCTCAGCTTCATTTCCACATAGCACACAGTATCCAGGGCTAGACCAATTCCTCACTTGAAGGTTTTCCCAGGTCAAATTCTTATTCTTCCACACAAGCCAAAGAAAAATTGTGATCTTTATGGGCAGAAGTGGACTCCAAAATTTAGCGAACCACCCATTCCCCAGGTGGTCAGATTGCAGTAAACATAATTGATAGTATGTATCAACAACTACAATATTGTTTTCTGATAATTTACCGGTCTAGGTAATAGAATCCACAATATCATTTCTGTAAAGACCTGCCAGATTCAAATGAGAGCATATGAGCTTCCAATCGACAGCAGCAGCGCCGGAGAGATTTAGCTGAGCAGCCTCTTTCCATATTGGTCTGTCGTTTTCCCAAGTAGAAATCACTTGGTGCCAAAAGAAGATACCACTGCGATGAAGAGTTTCAATGAAGTGGTCCGGGAGGAGGACGAAGTCAGACAATCCTTTGATGTGGTCGCGGCCCATAATTATATGGTGACCAGAGCCCAGGTTCCAAGCCAGCATATTAATAAATATATTTTGAATTTTAATGAAACTTCGCCAGATAGCAGAGCCAATAGCTTTCCCGATATGGCCATTTCTCATCCAGACTTTAAAGTCAATGTTGCTCAAATATTTACTATTAATGATATCACTCCAGATACCGATCCCAAAAATCCCACGCCATATGGATTTAAGGAGGAGTGCTTGTCCAAAACAGCGTAGATCGAGGATGCCCCATCCATCCATAATTTTTGGAAGGGTGATGTGTTGCAGCTTAGTTAAGTGGAACTTCTTTCGCTGCTTCATGCCAAACCAAATAAAGATAGCTGTGATTTTATCTAGTTTTTTAATGATGGCAGCTGGGAGATGGAACAAGTGTGCCTAGTATACGCTGATTTGTGTTGTCACCGCTTGGACCAGAGTGAAACGTCCACCCAAAGAAAGACATTTATTCTCCCACGTAGATATTTTCAAAAAATATCTGTCAACTAACCAATTCCAATCCATATTTTTGTACTTGCATGGTTTTAAGTGGAAGCCAAGATATTTCAGACCAGATGAGAAGCATTTAGAAGGAATACCAAATAAGTTAGAGATTATACATTATAACTGATTTGGATTGATTCATTTTGAGGCCCGAAGCAATTCCAAATCTATGAAAATTTTGAAATAAGTGAAGCCAAGCAAACCTGTTTAGTAGCCCCAGAATGAGAACATCATCCACAAAAAAGCTATGTGAAATCTGAATATTTCTGCCAAGCTTCAGAGGAGAGAAGAGCCCCGTGGCCACAACATCAGATATATGTAGGCTAAGACCATCCATTGCAAGGATGAATAAAAGGGGCGATAATGAACAACCCTGCTTGAGCCCCCTGCCTGCTCGAAAAAATGTGGTCGGGAATCCATTTATGATAATAGCAAACTGAACAGAAGTGACACAGGCCATGATCCAATTTATTGCCTGAGCTTGTATACCGATCTTGTGGAGAACCAGCCTCAGGTATCCCTAGTTCAGACAGTCGAATGCTTTTTTAAGGTCGACTTTCATAATAGCAGCATCAAGGTTTTTCGACTGAATGGAATGTATACATTCCTGCGCTGTAGCAACAACATCATGAATTTGTTTGTGCTTAAGAAAGCCATATTGTTGAGGAGAGATGAATTTAGACAAAATTGGCTTCAGGCGATTTGCAATAGACTTGGATATGATTTTGTAAACAAGATTACAGAGCGATATGGGCCGGAAGTCAGAGAATGTATGAGGGGATTTCTTTTTGGGGATAAGAGCTATGTATGTGGAGTTTAAGAGGGGGTGGACCGAGCCCAGGATGCGGGATTCTTCAACCAGGTTAATCAGATCAGACTTGAATAAATCAAAGAAGTGTGAAAAGATTTCCACAGTCCAGCCGTCGGGGCCCAGACTTTTATCTCCCTGGAAGGAAAGTATGACTGCGTGAATTTCCTCTGAAGTGACTAGCTGGAAAAGATCGCGATTAGCCTCTTCCTCGAACATCAATGGGAAACGAGAAACTCCCCATATTAACTCTTCCGGGTCCCCCGAAGGTATTTGAGCATATGCCGATTTGAAGTATGAGAGGGCAACCCTGCTAATCTCTTCTTGGGATTGAAATTTTGTGCTGTCTGAATCATAAATCTCCCAGATGGAGTTTTTTTTACGACGGGAGTTTGCAAATCTATGAAAAAAATTTGTATTCCGGTCCCCTTCCTTCAGCCAAGTGACTCGACTTTTAAGCTTCCAAGTCATCTCCTTAATAAGCAAGATTTGTGATCTTCTTTTTTCAAGGGACAAAATTCTGGATCGGGTGTTTGGATTGAGAGAGTGAGTTGACATTGACCTGCTGATAGTATCCAACTCCTGATCAATCTCGCTAAGTTCTCTTCTGAGATGTATTTTCTTATCTCGTTCCCACTTTTTTGTTGCAATTCGAAGAGCTTTAAGTTTGTCTAAAAACAAACCCATATGAGATGGAGAGGAATATGAAATAAAGTACCAAGTGTCTTTTACAAGGCCGGCAAAGGAAGGATCCTCTAACCAGACTCTATTGAATTTGAAGGGCAGTCCCCTTCTGAAGTCTTGATAACTATTTCTAAGATAAACTTCCACCTTTCAATTTTTTAATGGAAATATTTATATCTTTATCACTAACCTTTTTTTACTAAAAATATTTATTTATATCTTTATCACCATGGGTGTTTTTAATTTATATTTTTATTTAATTGAACGGGCGCGGCGTGATTCAATCTGGACGAAGCTATGGAAAACGATATATTTAGTTTTGCATCGTGAAATTTGATTGCCGCTGGTAATGTGGCGGTGATTTATTTGAAACGTGGACATGTGCCTGCCGTAAGATGAGGAAATGGGTGTTCGTTCGGCGTCTTTAAGTTTGGGCTTCGTGTGCGAGAGGCTTCTCAATGTGCCTCTGGCCTTCACTGATATGCGCAACACAGGCACGACCATCGCTTTCATCGGCACGATATTCTCATGATATGGATACAGAAAATTTCCCTCGGAAAGTGTATAGAATGATCTTCGCGGGATGTTTTCCAACCCCGCTTCACACTCTGCCCACTTCCCCGACCACGTAAGGCCCACTGATCCATAGACTGGATTTACCATCCTGACGCATGCTTCGTATAACACGGACATGAATATAACTGCACTACCCGTCACAAAACCTAAGTTTATCGATTATGGTGTGGTCTGTCTTCTAAATTTTTCAATTGAAGAAGGAAACTTCTTATGAAACATACAGTTGACAGTACGAGCACTGAAACTAGAGGGTGAATTGAATGTAGAACCAGCAGACGATGGTTTTAGTTTTCGTTCAATTTGTGCTTTTGAAACGTTGGGCCAGGTATGGTATGCATAATTGAAATATGTAATCTACATCTGCAAAGTCGATTTGATTGAGAAGGGTTTTTAATTATAGAGATGCATACAAAAATATCAAACCAATAAACCTCTGAATTCGAAAGCAATTGGAGAGGTATTTTGGTTCCCTTAGAGGGAACGAGCAAAAAATGTAAAAATAAAATGATATAAACTTAGCCTATCTATTATAATCCAACCACTGAAATTTGTAGTCGCTCCAACCTCTATTGGGTGCATTAACCAAAAATGGAACAAGGGTTTACTCAGCAGAAACCAACTGGCAAGAAATCCCAAAGAAATTAAATGCAGAATACCCAGTGAAGAGGAAACAAACATAGCCTCAGAGAAGTCAGGGTTTCGAAGACCTGTAATGAATCAGAGGTAGCCAAGCCCATGTGGATACGAGCCAACCTCTCGTGAAAATTTCTTGCAGAGAGGAAAATGGTAAATCAGTGCTAATTTCTTCGGATAAAATTAATATAATTTAGTTCATATTTATGTTGCAAGCTTCGAAGGTAGGAAAGAATACCTTTGTTCACTAATGTCCAGGTGTAATGGTGCTAACGAACGTGTAAACCTTTCAATATTACAGGTGTAGCGAGCTTCTGAATCTCGGTGATATCACATGCACCTACATACAAGGGATATGCCAAATATAACCAACTATGTATGCAGGGCACCAAAGTTGATATGAAATTTTCCACATTTTTATAAATAAAATGAGTCTCAAAGTTTTAAACAAGGGAAGCTGCGAGGCAGCAAGTCCCTGTATTAAGTTGAACTTTAGGTCTTTTCCAAAACTTAAAGGCAACTGCATAGGATACCATAGCAGCTGGCTCAGATGGCTTTTAAATCTATGGGATATGATGATAGAGCTTACAGAATCTACTGGAAACTCCAGAACTGTCTCACCATTATTCCTATTAAGGGTGTGAAACTCGGTTAGGTAGTATTTGTGTATCCACACGTACCATCTGAGTAACCCCACGCTACTGCAAGGACCTAAGGGATAGGAATGAAGCACGATAGATCGAAAGACTTAGTCTTTTCTCGCTCCTTTTACTTTCATAGCTAGCAATATGGCGAAAATGGACAAAAGCATGGGAGTTAGCGATCAATAGGTAAGTTCAAGAAAACAGCCTTTATGTAATATAGAAAGATTTCTTATTACTTAACCTTTTTAGGTCAACTCTTCTATTCCTGGAAGAGAGTCTCGTGACCAATGTGGGCACAAACGATATAAGAGAATAATTTAATAGGAAATGACATAAATAGAGTTTCAAGAATGATGACATATATAAGATAAAATAGAATGTTGAAGTTATAATAGGAAGAGAATTGAAAAGAGAAAGATACAGCGTTAGTCTTTTTCAACCTACACTGTCTTCACGCCATATTTTCTTCTTCGGAAATGAAAAGCCTATAAGATAAGGCATGAGACTCGGATCTAGGATCAAAACACTCACATCCTCCGGGCTCTCATTCAGATTTAGTCAATTCAAAGAAGCTAAGAGCACAATAGACAGCGCAAACAATCTTTGACCTATCCTACTATTGCTGTATCAATTTCGGACACATGCTTTTCAACTTAGCACAACACTGAAATTTTAGATTTCTTTTTGGGGGAGAACACATGCATTTCCCAGCGGATTACTTTTGTGCATTTTATTTAATAAAACAATGCTACTACTTGAACCGATACACCTGAAAATAGAATCAGCGGAAGCAAGCACCCAGTCGACTTGACCTAGCATGCAAATTGCACGTCTAATTTTTAAATAAAATATTTTGTAAAACTGATACACTTGTTTTATAAAAAAGCCTCAACACAGCCACGTATCTCTCATGCATATCAAATAGAAATGGAAATAGAATCAGCGGAAGTAACATAGAGATATGCATCTAGAAGCTCTGCATCACGATCTTGAATTGCTGGTACTAGCATTCGACCTGGGAGGGAGGTTACTACTTCAAAGTGGTCAATCGGCTCTGCCTTCACCTCTGTAGCTTTACCTAAATCTCCAATGAAAGAACCTGGAGCTGCTTGCTCGGATGCTTCCTGTGCTACGGGTGCCTTAGGGTCTCTATCTTGAGAAACTACCTCTTTAACAGGCGGGTCTTGCAATAGGTACAACAACCCTTGCTGCTTACTCTGCTGTTAGTGGTGCTTCCATTCATTTCATTGGCGCAGGATTGGGATCTTAAACAATGGGCTCTGCTACTGAAGCTGCTTACTTAACAACGGTGATAGATTCTGCTAATGGCACTGAATATGGGTCACCTTGACCTCTGCTAGCGGATCGGCTTCTAGCACTGGATCTTTATTCGCGCTTAGATCTGCTGCCTCTGTGGCTACTCTTTATGTTTTATGGTCAACCTGCTGCTTACGGGACGTGAAGGTATGCTATGTAAATGTACAGAGATCTTGCTTGAAATTTAGATTTCAGTGAAAATTTTGAAAAACAAAGTAAATACAACAGGTTTGATTTAACTCATTGTAATATTTTGAGAATGGTATCCAAAACTAGGCTCGTTGTAATTAAAATCTGTTGTAATAGACTTACTTAACTTTTCCCAGGCTGTTTCCAGCAATGGCGTTCGCTCGGATCCTTGCGTGCGCTCAGGGCCGTAATCTGAAGGAGTAAGTCGGCGGAGGATACCGAAGGCTGCCCACTGCCCAGCACAGGAGGGTAAGTTTTTGCGTGAAGGAACCTTGAAATTTAGATTTCAGTGAAAATTTTGAAAAACAAAGTAAATACAACAGGTTTGATTTAACTCATTGTAATATTTTGAGAATGGTATCCAAAACTAGGCTCGCTGTAATTAAAATCTGCTGTAATAGACTTACTTAACTTTTCCCAGGCTGTTTCCAGCAATGGCGTTCGCTCGGATCCTTGCGTGCGCTCAGGGCCGTAATCTGAAGGAGTAAGTTCAAAGAGGCAGTTCATTACCTAATTTGAGTTCCAGTTTGAGTTTTCATGTATGCAAGCAGTATGCTCTCTCCTCCCTTCTATTTTCTTTGTTCCCTTCTATTTTCTCTAAAGCAGAGAAGAGCGGCTTCGCTCCTTGATTCATTCTCTCCTTAACCAGCTTCTCTTCGTCCAGTTCAAGATCCAGCCCTTGATCCAGAAGCTTACCTAGTTACAGCAGCATACCTAGTTACAGCAGCATACCTCACTGGTTGATCAAATCATGCTCCAACTTGGTTAGAGTCTATCCCTCTAAAAGTATAGGACAGTCTGAAGCAGTGCTGTCAACTTACTATAGAGTGTATGACACCTCTGTTTACATCTAAACATAAGAATAGAAGAGGTGTCATGTAAATAGAAGAACAAAAGATTGTATGCGACACCTAACAGTTGTGGCAGGAAGCGGTGGTGGCATCCATACATGAAGCGGTGGTGCTTCTCTATTATAAGATGGTTTTCTGTTATACTAAATATATTTTGATTAACATAAAATGCTTGAGATTTTATGTTGGCATTAGTGCAGCATTAGTTTGAAGCTAAATTTACAAATTTGAAGCGAAAAGATGATATAACATATGCTTTCCGCCTGCTTGCCTCAGGAAGAGGCCAAATAAGGCCATGAAAAAGAATATTGTTAAAAAAGTTTAAAAAGTTTGGATATTCGCGATAGGAGGTGGCTATTCATCAGGTTATGCAGGTTAAACTAATGCTAAAACTGAACAATTCGATTACTATAGTCCCTGGCCATTGTTAGATGGCAGGGACTAATAATACTCAATAGAAATCATTCCTATGGTTTTGCGCTAAGTTAAGCTAGGGTGAGCATAACCTAAGGTGTGAAGTGAGGGATAGGCAACTACATGCGAAATGTACATTGGAATCGTGATATAATGTGATGGTTAACCATGTACTTTACATTTTATTACATGGTTTACTAGACCCTCATATTATATTTTGTGTCGGGGATTCACCATCCTTCACCGTGGAAACATTATTATATGAGCTTAATTATTCAAATTTTCATGAGGTGAGGTTTTTTTTCTTGTATAGGAATGGCTTATCATGGTCTAACACAACATTGTGATAAATTTCGTCTTACATGAAGATCAACCATGGTCTAATGTTACATCGTTAGAAAGATTGTCTGAATATGAAAACAAAACATGATCAACCATGGTCACATTGTGACAAAGATTGTCTCGATATGAAAATAAACCATGGTCAACCATGTTCCAACGTTTCATTTTCACAAAGATTGTCTTCATATGAAAATCAATCATAGTCAACCATGGTTCAACGTCGCATTGTGACAATGATTGTCTCAATATGAAAATAAACCATGGTAAACCATGGCCAACCATGTTTATTTTAGGGTTTGTAATATTCATCTTAGGATTTATATACCTTGGGTTAATAATATTAATCCCTTGGGTTTAATATTATTTCATTGGGTTTATAATCCCTTAGATTTTTAGTATTAATGTTTTCATTTTATTATTCCCTTGGGTTTATAATATCAATCCCTTAGGTTTATTAATCTAAGGGTTCATATTCCTGGAGTATAAAATTATTCAGCGTTTAGAATATTAATCATGGGGTTTAATATAAATGCCTTGGGTTTATAATCATGGTCAACCATGGTCCAACTTCGCATTGTGACAAATATTTTCTCAATAAGAAAATCAAGTATTGTCAACCAAGGTCAATGATGGTCATTCATGTTTGTCCAACATCACATTCTCACAAAGATTGTCTCAATATAAAAATCAATCATGATCAACTATAGTGAACCATAATTGACCATCATTGACTTATTTGTTTTACTAAATAATAATAATATTAATTAATTAATTAATTATTATTAAATAAAAATGGATTAGTTAAATATTATTATTATTTAATAATAGTTAATTAGTTAATTATTATTAATGAAATATTATTAATAATAATAAATAATAATAATAATAATAATTATTATAAACATTGTTATTGTTGTTATTATTATTTATATTTTTCAATAAATAATATTAAAAATTAATTATTTTTTTGGAAATTAATTATTTGATTTATTACTATAAAAAATGAATTAAATAATGATTACTATGTTTATCTTTTATATAAATAAATAAATATATTATTATTCATTAATTATTATTATTATTTAATTAAATTATTAATTAATTATTTAATATATTTTTTTTCTGAATAAAGACTATTCTATTAAGATTAAAAAGAGAAAAAATATTTACAAAGAGGTTTGAACCTCTGAGGGGGCCGTAGCCAGCCCTCTGTCAAAGAACCGTTGCAGGTAGCGCTTTTCCTTCTGTTTACAAAAATGATAATCATAGCCTCAAAACAGAACAGAACTATATAGACCCAAGACTAAACAGAGCTAAACGCTTCAGAGTGAGCTACCCTATTACAAAATACTGTCCTTTACCACCATTACAAAAAAGGAAAGCCAAAATTATATCCTGGAGAATGAACAATTTCATGCTGATGGTATCAGATGCCATGCACACTGAGAATTACACACGAGATCCTGAAAACAAAAACTGACTTGCTGTCCTGTAGCTGAAGCCAAAGGTAATTAAACCTGCTGTGGCGCATCTGTAGCATTTTCATTAACCTGGTTGGGGGAGCTTGCCCAGGTTACCATCACCTCATCTTCAGCTTCCATCAAGTTGCCTTCTGGAGGAGGCACAAGGTGCAGAACACTTTCATAGAGGCGCGCCGGCTCACAAGCTATGATTTGCTCCTGAGGAGAGTCCGGCTGAGGGCGAGCATCTTCCTGTTGACCCTCTTCGTGCACCGCAGCAGAAACCTTGAGGACAGCACCAGCCAAGCTGCTCTGAGAAGCACTGGAATTCTGAGAAAGCGACTGTTCCTTGGAAGTTTCATCTGAGCTTGTGAGCTCATCTTCTTCCTCCGAGAAGATAACCGTGATTATAGCTGAGATGAGCGGTCTGTTAAGCTGGCTTTTGAACTTAAACCTGGATGTATGAAGAGAATTGTTTAGGGAGGGACCAGAATAGTCTGAGGGCGGAGAGGAAGGTGAAGCAGTATCTAACGGGGATATACGACGAGGCGCAGAGCTACCACGCCCCCACAACCCTCCCCGGGACCCCGAGTTGCTCCCACGCCTGGGAATACCACGACGACAGGCCATAACAGAATATAACAACAGAATGAAGATGCTAAAGGACTGAGGGTGAGGGAGAAGCAACACGCAGACTAAGTGTAACCAAATTGAGAACCAGACATTTGTATGTAAGACCCAGTAGCCGATCACACTTAAGATAGACTCGGCCTCAAGAAAGTACCCAACAACGACTGAATAAGCCCAATACCCAACCCAGACACCTTCAACAAGGACAAAAACCAAATCCCTTACAGAGATGAACCAGAAGACTGACTTAAGACACCAGGCGCAAATGGAGAAAACTAACTTAGTGCATCCAACGCCTTCGGAAAGAGGCAGAACTGTATACCTGAAGCTGACCAAATGGGAGCAGTTATGGGACCATGGTGGCTTCCAAATCCTCTGGGTTACGCTAAGACTCCAAGACGATGACCACCAGAAGAGACCTCTGCTTGAAGAAACCAGAAACACTACATTGATACCTGAAAAGACCAGAACAAATGAACCATGGAGAGTGCGCGCCATCCTGATAACTTCCATCTGCGTACCTCGAGCTCGGGCCTTCATTAATGCTGATTAATTACCTGCCTCGAACCGCCTTACCCTGCTTAATTGCTTGCCAGTTGCCGGCTCCGCATGCTCCAGCATTAACACCTATTAAAGACACCCGCATCCGGGTAAGTAATTATTTAATATTATTAATTGATAATACTAACCATTTTAAATAATAATAATAATTATTATTATTATTTTAATTTTATAATATTATATATTTTATATAATTAATTAATTGATTGTTAGGTAATTAATTTATATTACATCATTAAAGTAAAGGTGTCATGGAGAAAGATTGAGATGATCCAAAAGCAATTCATAACCTATAACCTCAAGATTAAGAGAAATACTCCCTATCCTATCCTCTTGATCGAAGTTGGCCTATCCCCCATTGAAAGTGCAACTATGTTTAGATATCTGATGTATAAGAAGAAGCTTTTCACAATATGGAATCCAAGAGGCTCCCAAAAATTTCTTCTAGCTTTAGTCAAAACCCCACGGCACCTCAAGCGTGGGTGGCATAAGGATGCTTAGTCTTCGCTCAACCTTTGGGGGATTAAGGAGGAGATCATTATGGCAAGAAAGGATAGTATCAAAAATAATATCAACTCCAATTTTAAGGACAATATGTGGGATGCTAAGGAGTTGGAGGGTAAAAGGAAGCTAAGGTATTATAAGGAGGTGATCAACGCCACCCTTGATAGACAGAATTATCTCTCTATGTTGACTAGCACTAAGAATAAAATGAACATCGTTAGGACTAGGACTAACTCTCATGAGCTTCGAAGTGAGACCGAGTGGTGGTGTACACCCAAGAATCCTTGGGACAATAGAATCTCTCAAGTTTGTGATACTAAGAAGGTGGAAGATGAAAATCAATTCCTTTTAGACTGCCCGATTCTTTCCCACGTCCACTCTCAATTCCATATCATCAACCACACCTCCAATATTCTTGAATTATTAAGACAATCCAACTATAGCGATCTTGGAATGCTTCTTTCCTTGATCCTTGATCACATAAACAAGATTTTGAAGAATGAAAATTAGTCTCTCTTTTCCTAAAGTCCGATAGACCACATTGGTCTTAGTGGATGTTAATCATCATCGTCAATATAAATTAATAATTATTATTAATTATAATGATAATAATAATAATAATATTTTTTTTGCAATAGTTTTTATTATTATTATTTTTATTGTTATATAGTTATCACTATTAGATACAAATGAAGTTTTTGGCTATATGAGCAACATTAATATTTTAAATGTGGTTATGCTAGTATTTTATAAACAGACCTGTTCTATGGAAAAAGTTCGACAATTGGATTTTTGTTCATACCTTCTCAATTATGTTCGACTCTAGACTGTACTGCCCCCCTCTCCACCTTTTCTATGTTGTCATTAGAATTGGTCTTCCCCCTTTCCACCTTGCAATTTTATTTCAACCACAATAACAAAACCCATAAATTAGTTAATCAAATAATGGAAAAAATATCCTTGATCTTTAGAATAGCTGAAAGTGAAACAAAATACTATAATAAAGTGAGTCATCGCACCCATGATTTTTCATCATCCCGATTCATTACTATCTAGATAGATGATGACGACGATACAATGGATTAAAAAATAAAATAATTAATAATAATTAATAACATAAAAATAAAAAATAGAATAAATAACAAGTAGAAGTGAAAAAGGAAAACGAATTAGAAAAGACATAAATGCTAACAACTAAAATAAGAAAACCTTAACTCCTAAAGATTTAAAATAAAATGAAAGACCCTTAATGAATAAAAAATACCAAGTATTAAAGATTGTATATACGGATTTAGATCTATTTTAACCCCATATCTAGTAAGTGTCGAGAGGGATCAAATCCCTTGAGGCACACACTTCTTTTTTCAGTGAAAAACTTGAGGAAAGGTTTAGATTTTGAGAGATTTGATCCCTCTTGGCACTTAATAGATTTGGGGTTAATATGGATCTAGGCTGGTTATATAATACTATATAATATCCATTTTTTAATTTATGTGCATCTTTCTTATTACCTCTCTTTATCTCAACCCCCAAACATACACACTTCCTCTCCATATCTATATCTCTCTCCCTACCTCTTCCTCTCACTCACACACACTCTCTCTCTTCCCATTCTCTCTCTCTCTCCCCCTCCTCTCTCTCTTCCCTCCCGCTCTCGTGTCTCCCTCACCCTCTTCTCTCTCGCTCACTCTCTCTCCATCTCTCCCTTTTCACTCCCACCCTTTCTCTCCACCTTTATCCCTCTATGTACTTCTTCTCCCCTCACTCCCTCTCCCCCTCCAAATCCATCTCCCTCTCTCTCTCTCTCTCCATCTTTCTCTTGAGTCTTACTCTTCTCTCTCAATCTCCCTCTCTCTCCTTCTCCCACCTCTCTCTCTCTCTCTCTCTCTCTCTCTCTCTCTCTCTCTTCCAACTCTCTCACTATCTCCCTCCCTCTCTCCTCTCCATCTTTGTGTCTCCCTCTCTCTCTCTCTTACCCTTCTCTCCCTATCTCTCTCCTCTCTTCCCTCTCTCCTCCTCTCATTTCTCCTTCCCTCTCTATCCACCTCTATCTCTCTATGTCTTTGTTCTTTCCTCCCTCTCTACCCCCTCTGCCCTCCCCGCTTTCTCTCCTTGTCTCTCCCCTCTCCTCTCTCCCATATTTTCTTCCTCTCATCCCTTAAGCAGGCAACTAAGAGTCTTCGCGGAATTGTCAATCCATAAATAGGTAACTAAGTGTAAGTTGGTGGATGAAGAAAGGCAATGAGTATCTTATGGGTCAGAAAGAAGGTAAATAAGGTTTCTTATATATGTAATTATGGGAATTCTCAAAATCAATCCCATCTATAAACAGCTAGCATTGTCATTAGTTTCTCTGGGCTCCTCGAGAACTTGAGTTGGGGAGTAAAGGTTAAGTTCAAGTCAATTAGAAAAATGTTATGAGATGGGGTGTTTCTTGGATACTTGGTTAAAATAGATCTATGCTAGTTTTTAATAATATTATTCATATTCTATAAATTTCACACACACACACATACACACACAAATATATATTCTCATATTTAATTTTATTAAAACCTTGATTTAATTTTTCCTTTTATATTTAATTAAAGAAATGTTATAAAATAAATTAAATAAAAATATTTTTATTGTGAAATAAGTTATGGTTTTTGGGCATATGATATAGATAAGTCATGTTATTGACCATTCATATTGTAACAGAGCCTATTTACAAGTTAATAATATCCATGGTTAAAGATCTTGCCATATCGTTATTAAATATTTGTGAAATAAGTTATGATTTTTGGACACGTGCTATTGATAAGCCATGGTATCGGCCAATGGTATTGTAACAAAGCCTATTCACAAGTTCACAATATTAATGGCAAGGTTGGAGTGAATATCCATAATTAAGAATCTTGTGATATTGTTATAAAATATTTTGAATGTGAAATAAGTTATGTTTTTTGGGCATAAGCCATGGTATTTGCCAACAATATTGTCAAAAACCATATTTGCAAGTTAATAATATCTATGATAAAGTGTGGGGTGAATATACATGGTTAAGAATCTAATCATATTGTTATAAACTATTTTGATTGTGAAATAAGTTATGTCTTTTGGGCATATGGTATTGATAAGCCATGATATTGACCCATGGTATTGTAACAAAGCCTATTTACAAGTTAATAATATCCATGGTAAAGCGGCGCTGAATATCCATGGTTAAAAATGTCGTCATATTGCTATAAAATATCTTGATTGTGAAATGAGTTATGGTTTTTGGAATGTAGTATTGATAAGCCATGGTATTGGCCCATAGTGTTGTAACAAAACATGTTGACACATTAATAAAAAATCAAAATATAGCAAATTGAATTTTATTATTTTTATCACTTTAAATTTTTATTATTAATTAAACCAATATTTAAATGTTTACACTCATTTTTAACTTTTTATTTATTACTTTTAATTATTTATTTATCATATTTAACTTTTTATTATTAATCAAACTAATATTTAAATATTTACATTTTTCTTTAATATCAATTTTAATTTTTTATTATATTTTAATTAAAAAATCATATAAAATTATTAACCCACCCAACAATAAGTATATTGTGAAGGCACTATGCTGTAATCTCACTAAAACTGAACTTTAAAAAAACACTCCCAAACATTGAGCACAGTAATGCATAAGTAAAACCCACCTACCAAATATTGTTTACATTAAGGTGGGAATGGTTGCATTTTAAAGTGGATGGGAATTGTGCACATTAACAAGTAGAAAAGGAGGAATGCTTGCATTTTAAAGTGGAAGGGAATGCCTCCATCTGCACGTTCGATATTATGAAAGATGAACATGTGTGCTTACCGTTGCACTGACCTTATTGCAATTGGTATCAATCATTTGCTTTTATTTTCGTATCCAATTATTTATTCGTTCTTTCATTATGATATGTGCATGTCACCTTTTTTAATACATACTGGTCGATTTCTAGGAACTGCAATGAGCTCATCAACCACCTTAAAAAATTAGACGGTGGAAGGATTACTCTGACAATTTTGATCATCTCAAACATGATTTCAAAATCACAATCCAAATGGTAGGGTGAAATACAATGATATTTAAAAAACAATAATATTAAATATAGTGTCTTCTCAAGTGTTGAAATGAGGTTGATTGTAAGTAAATTTCATGAATATCTAGAAATCTGATAATTTAATTGTTTAACTTTTCTTAATAATCAAATTTTAAAATATTCTCAAAATTTACTATCAGCAAACTAAACAACTTCAAAAAAAAACTGCTTAACCGCTTTAATGTACCATTGCCTGCTTGATTTGCTGGCCTATCTCCGACTCAAAGCGTATTACTTAACGTTAGGTTTTTTGCTATAAAAAAGAAATAACAATCTTCACTGAGGCATTCAGCATGAGTATGTTTTTATTTAACTGCATACCACCAACTCCGCTTTCAATTTCGAACTACTCCGCTGTCATTTTTACTCCAGCAACATGAACAAAATCCAGCCAATCAATTTAACTGATCGAATGATGGAAATGACATATTTGATCTTCAGCTTGAGAATAGCTGTGAAGAAAAAGAAAAGAGAAAAGAACAAAAACTACGATAAATTTAACTCCGCACCAATGCCTCTTCCTACATTGGGTCCATTGCCGCGCGGATAAAGATAACGCCGTAGTCTTTAACGCGACTTTTTGAAAGTTTTTCCGGCGATTTTTTCCGGTGAAAATCCGGCAGTAATTTATTGAAATCGAAGTTTGATAACTAGTTTCTGCATAATGAAAGCGTCCCAGGGGTTTTTCAGGGTGCTGAATCCGAATATGCAGTGAAAAAACCATTTTAACTGCAACAAATCATGATTTCATCTCAATTTCTTCCGCCGGATTCCGTCACCGGAATCTCAAAAAGTCGCATTATAGACAACTCCAAAGATAACGACCAGAACACACAAACGCTTTCTATCATTTAAATCGACACACGCGTGGCAGAGCGACTTCTATCGGAAAACCACTGTCTGCACAATTAAAAGAGAGATAAAGGCACGAAGGCCATTGTCAGCCTGAAAATTAACCACCATTCATTAAATCACTGGTGTATCGGAAAACCACTATGTCTGCATAATTAAAAGATAGATGAAGACGAAGGCCATTGTCACCCTGAAAATTAACCACCATGCATTGCATTAAATCCGTGGTGCAGGATGAGAACAAAAGCAATATTTAATAAATAAGATGAAAAAATATTATTTATTAGTATAATCTGTTGAGGATGGGAGGATGGGCTTTGTGAATGAGGCAGTTTAGTATCAAATTTTATTCTGAAGAGACATATTAAAAAAATCCAATCAGTTAATGGTTGGTGTGTCTTAGGTTGGGTGCAATTCCCGAGTGGCTTTCATGGTTTAGATGTCTCGAGTGATTTTGACGACTTGGATGTCTCCCGAGTGGCTTTCATGGCTTAAATGTCTCGGGTGACTTTGACGACTTAGATGCCTCCCAGGTGGCTTTCATGGATTAGATGTCTCGGGTGACTTTGACAACTTAGATGCCTCCCGGGTGGCTTTCATGGCTTACACTGTCCCAGGGGACTTAGATTCCTCTGGATCGCTAACTCCTCAAGCCACAAGGCATGTCTGGAAGATCATAGATAACTTGGAAAAAAAAAGAAAAAAAAAAGTACTAAACCAATTATTAGCTTAATGTATGGGGTTTAATATTTTCCATTTATTTTTCATTGCTTTGCTAGGCTTCCGACATCTTTATTGTTTCATCCCTCTTTTAAGAATAAAATTACAAAATATTCATAAAATTTACAATAAATATACTTCCACACAAAATTATAATATAGCTTTATTCTAACCGTATAATTACTATCTATAATAAAAACACACAACGTGCACTTACCATCGAAACAAAAGTATCAACGAAACAAAACCGAAACAAAAGTATTGGGTGACTTTCATGGCTTAGATGCTTTTGGGTCACGACTTCTCAAGCCACAGGGCATGTCTATATGATCACAGACAACTTGAAAAAATAAATAAATAAATAAATACTAAACCAATTATTAGCTTAATGTGTGGGGTTTAATATTTTCCGTTTGTTTTTCATTGCCTTGCTAGGCCTCCACAGGGTCACTGTTTCACCCCTCTTTTAAAAATAAAATTTCAAAATATTCTTAAAATTTACAATAAATGTATTTCCACACAAAAATTATAATATGCCTTTATACTAACCATATAATTACGGAGTTGTCGTTAGTGCAACTTTTTGGATTTTCTAGTGCCCGAAGGAAAAATTTGAGGTGAAATCTTGCTTTGTGTTATTTACACTGGTTTTTGAGTGTATGTATGGATTCACCACCGTCAAAAATTGCTAGGGCATTTGGATTGAGGATGAATTACCTAGTAAACTTGTGATTTCAATAAATTGTTGCCAAATTTTAAAAGAATTAAACCAGAAAAACCCAACAGAAAAACCTCCAAAATATTGTACTAAAAACAAATAGTATAATTACTATTTATACTAAAAACACAGCCCGTACACTTACAAGAAACAAAAGTAATGAATGTCCTCGAACACATAACTACCCCAGTAAAAGGAAAATTAATTAAACACAAACATGGTTATGAGCCATATCTATCGTCGAACTCACGCCCTGCACTTATAATAAAAATACAAGTAATTATATGCGAACATGCCGATTTCTAATGCTTCTCACCATCGATGTTTTGGAGATTTTTTCAAACATTTTTTTCCGTCCTGTGTAGCAACTAGCGGACGGTCAAATCCTAAGTCTACGCATAATGGTAAGATCAGGCCTGGAATTTGACGTCCCACAGGACGTATTTTCGATTTTAGAACGTATTTGACGGCACGGAGAAAATTTTCCACGTCAAATTAGACGCGTGGTATACCTTCCCAACCCGTCGTTTTGACGTTTAACTTCATTAAAAAAACGTAAAAATTTATAATACCTGTAATACCTATCTGAGACCTGTAATACACCTGTAATAGGCTATCTCTTGAAGTCTGTGACTATTGTACTAGGTTGAGTCATACGGGCTATGGCTTAATTAATCCCTTGTGTGCATACCAGCCTGGAGTATACGATGCGTTCTCCAAATTAATTGTTTTTCTTTTCGCCGTTCAGCCTTTATCCTCATTCGGCCACGTTTACTGAAATTAAGTGCTTTAGGTTTCATTAACGTAAAATTCTGCAGTTCTTGTCAAGTCAAGCGTACGAGTTAATCTTATCAGGATTCTGGAGTGTTCTCAAATTCGAAAACGCTATGAATTTTCATTAATTTCATCGCTTGGTTAAAGGTTTGTGTTTGGGTTGCAACTTGCGGGCCGCGGCCATACATGATACCAGTATATCTCTTCCCGCAGATGGTATTTTTATGTTTGTTTTTGAACTTGCCCACACTATACAGTAATGCTCCTGGAGTCCTGAGTCCTTACTGTGTTGTTACTATTTTAGATGAGCTGTTTCGATATAGTTGCTGTTTGGACGCGACCCAGAATCTGCTACCGGTCACTATTTGCAGGTATGTCAATCACTCACTGGCTTTTTTTTATCGGTAGTGCCAAGTGGTATGTTCGAATGTCACAGCGGCGCCATGGATGTTGTCTATGCCCTCAAGAGGCAGGGCAGCCTGGGCAGGCCGCAAAACCCTCTACCGCTTTGGCGGTTAACATTGAACTCATTTGTTTTGTTTCTAGAGTTTAAATCCTGGTTTAATTTTGGGGTAGATATTTATTTTGCCTGTCAAATTTTGGGATAAAGGTGTGTTGTTTGCACTGAATTAATGCAATGAATAGATTGCATTAATCCTTATCTATTTTCTTGCTCCGTTTTTAGCCTGAGTCGATTTCTTACCAGAGCAATGGTTGGATTGAATACGTGCTTGGATTGAATACGTGCTGTTTTGTCTGTCTTTTCGCAATATGAATTGTGAACAAATCACTGAATGGCCAACCCATTGTCTCTGTAATAAATATGTTGAAAAAATTGCTAAATGTTATATATATATATATGAAATAGTTGTGTATTAATCGTAGTTCTTTGTGTCTGATGGCAATGAAAATCCAATTTCTGTAAGTTGACCAGATAGCCTTTGTCATATTAAAGATTTTTTTATCGTGCCTCGTGGTCTTTTCTTGAAGGCGTTTTTACTTGAGAATTCTTTTAAAATGTTCTGTAAGTTTGGCGTTTACCAAATAATTAGTTCCTTTGTCATATTAAAGATTTTTTTATCGTGCCTCGTGGTCTTTTTTTGAAGGCGTTTTTACTTAAAGAGAAATCTTTTAGAATGTTCTGTATTTACCAAATAATTAGTTGAAACGCTGTCTAAGCAATAGACAACAACCCCAGCGACCCCAGCGAGTAGTCAGACATGCCTTGGCCAGAGCTTTTTTTCTGTAATTGTGGTAGGCGTTGAAATACAAGTCTACTTGTGATTGACGTTGAATTATACAGGTCTAATGTTCATGGTCTGCACATTTTAGGTTGTTAGTGACATATTGGTTGTATTTTTTCATTGAAATTATAGTGGCGACTCCTAAAAATACAAGGTGAAACAACAGGAAGGAAATCCATCTCCAAATTTAAACTAACTTTTCTATATAATAATAAATGCTCTTCTTCTACCAGTGGTTCCCCTTGAAAGCTCTGGTTCAATGAAGTTCCATTCTCAGAGAAAGGGTTAGGCTTTTAAAAGGTCTAGTATTCACAGTTGAAAAGCCCTATGAGAGGCAATTGGAAGGCGATTTGCAGGTTTTACGGCACTATTTTTAGGAATATACACGCGATACAAGACCAAGATCCCAGAAAGAAAATGACCAAAATTGAACTTAGGTAAATCTATGTTCTCAACTTTCAAAACTTTAAGATAGGCACAGTAAATAAAATATTTTTCCTCCACGAGAACATTTATCATCGTGTTCTGTTTTATTTCCAAAAAGAAGATATGGTACTTAGATCCACGAAAATATGTTCCCAACAATAACAATTATAGCAGAATCTCACAAATTTTCGACTACATTACAACATGGTCAATAGTCAATTTTAAGCCCTAGGGACAACAATGGCCTCAAATCGAAGAAAATGACCAAGTTTTAATTTTATTTAGCTATCTTGCCACCGTATCTCGTAATAGCTACTGTCAATTGCCTTCATTTGCAGAAATTTTCGTCTCTTTAGCAAATATTTGAGCTAAATCTTACTAAAATTTACAAATTTCCTTCACATCGCAAATTTTAACAATTACTTCGACAAAACCTGCTACATTACCAAAAAAATCAATCACATCACATTTTATCTTCGTTTCAAGTAATCTACGCATTAAATCATGCAATGCTTGCAATATTTCATAGCATGGATTGTAAGTTTTTTGCAAAATTTTTATAAATCTGAGTTATAAATAATTTATTTATAGTCCATGGATTGTAAGTTTTTTGCAAAAATTTTATAAATCTGAGTTATAAATCTGATAGAGTACAAATCTGCAATTTCAATCTAACAAGAATCATTATAAATAACAGTGATTATCAGCCATCATTATCAGCCTCCATTTCATGACTTATTTTTTGTGGAATCAATTTACAAAAATTGTTAAAATAGCGTTTTCCGTGACACTCACATATTTAGTTAAAACGTAAAATGAAAGGTAAAAAAAATACAAAAACGTCATCAAATTTTAATTTGACAGGCAAAAAAAATTTGAAATTCCAGGCCTGGGTAAGATGATTGAAAAAACCAAGGCAGAGGAAAGGGAGGAAAGGGAGGGGTCATGCTAACAACACGTGTTATTGTTTAAATAAAATAATAAAAGAAAATTTGATTAATGTTGTAGATTAAAATTACAATTTAATTTTAATGAATATACCTTTGTTGTTAATTATAGACTAATCTATTTATTTTTTCATTAAAAAAAATTATCTTAATTATTTTTATTTAAAAATATGAATTTTATTTTAAAAATAAAGGTAGCCATTAATATAAAATAACCACATTAATAAATGTGGTCGATACTTTATAGGTATCAATTTAATATATGCTTTATTATAAATTTAATAGCTAAATTAATTTATCAAATATAAGATTAATAAAAAAATTCTAAGATAACAAAGTCAAGGAATCATAAGCCTAAAGGATTATTAATATTATAAATCCGAGGAATTAAGAAACCAATGGGATTAATATTATAAACCCAAGGAACAAATATTGAAAATTCAAGGGAATAATAATAAAC
Source organism: Pinus tabuliformis (assembly GCA_031772625.1). Taxonomy (NCBI): domain Eukaryota; kingdom Viridiplantae; phylum Streptophyta; class Pinopsida; order Pinales; family Pinaceae; genus Pinus; species Pinus tabuliformis. The sequence goes on along the minus strand of CM062808.1, from coordinate 379,975,824 downwards.
CAAAGGAATTTACATTAAACATCCAAAGGATTATTAATATTACAAACTTAAGAAATCGATAAATCCAACACATTAATATTAAAAAATGGGATTAATATCAAAAATCCAAGAGATTACTAATATTACAAACCCAAGCATAAATATTCCTCGGGTTTAATATTATTCCCTTGAGTTTAGTATTCCCTGGGGTTTAGAGTATCAATCCCTTAGGTTTATAAACCATGGTTGATATTCATATTGAGACAATCTTTGTCACAATGTGGCGTTGGACCATGGTAGACCATAATTGACCATGGTCGACCATGTTTGACCAATGTTCACCATGATTGATCATTGTTGACCATGGTTGACCATGATTGATTTCCATATTGAGAAAAATCTTCGTCACAGACCCAATGGATTAATATTATAAACCCATGGATATAAACCCTAAGAGAAATAGTATAAATACTAAGATAAACATTAAACCCTAACATTAATATTATAAACCTTAAGATTAATATTATAAAACCAAGAGATTAATAAACCTAAGGGATTAATATTTAAAACCCAATGAACTATAAACCCAAAGGAATAACATTGAACCCTAACATTAATATTAAACCATAGGAATATAAACCCTAAGATGAATAAATCCAAGGGATTATAATTATAAACCTAAGGGATTAATAAACCAAAGGGATTAATATTAAAAATCCAATGGATTAACACTCAGAACCCAAGAGATTATTATTATAAACTCTTGGGATTAATGTTATAAATGTAAGTGATTATTAATATTATAAACCCACGGGATTAATAGACCCAAAGAATTTGTATTATAAACCCAAATGATTATAAACACAAGGGATTTACATTAAACCCTAGGATTAATATTATAAAACATATCAATAATATTATAGCCTTAGATTAATAAACCCTGGGGATTGATATTATAAACCCAAGGCGCAAATAAACCCAAGGGAATATTATTAAACCCAAGGGATTAACATTTTAACCCAAAGATAAATATTATAAACCCTAAAAACAACATGGTTGACCATGGTTGATTTTCATATTCAGGAAATCTTTGTCACAATGCGACGTTACACCATGGTTGACTATGATTGATTTTCATATTGAGAGAATTTTTGTCACAATGTAGCATTGGAGCCTGGTTGAACATGGATTATTTTCATATTGACTCAATCTTTGTCACAATGTGACCATGGCTAACAATGATTAACCATGGTTGATTTTCATGTTGAGAAAATCTTTGTTAGAATGTGATGTTGAACCATCGTTCACCATCATTAATTTTCATGTTGAGACAATCTTTGTCACAATGTGACGTTGGACCATGATTGGCCAAGATTGGTTTTCATATTGAGATATTTTTTGTCACAATGCAACATTGGACCATGGTTGACCATGGATGACCATGGTTGACCATGATTATTAACCATGGCTAACCATGGTTAATTTTCATATTGAGACAATCTTTGTCTGAATGTGACGTTGGACCATGGTTGACCATGGCTGACAATGTTGACCATGATTGATGGTCATAAAATGTTAAGTACACTGTTAATAGTCATCACATTATATCACGATTCTAATGTACATTTTGCATGTGGTTACCTATCCCTCACTGCACACCTTATATTCTACTCACCATAGCTTAACTTAGCGCACAACAATAGGAATGATTTCAATTCAGCATTATTTAAAATGTTGATACTCATTTCATTTATAACAATGTGGAAATTTTCATATCAACCTTGGCATAGGAGACACAAGGGTAGAATGATAAACCCTTGGGATTAATATTATAAATGTGAGTGATTATTAATATTATATACCCAAGGGATTAATACAACCATGGAATTTATATTTTAAACCCAAAGGATTATAAACACAAGGGATTTATATTAAACCTTAGGATTAATATTATAAAATCTATCAATAATATTATACCCTTAGAATATGAACCCTTAGATTAATAAATCCAAGGGATTGATATTATAAACCCAAGGATAAAATAAACCAAAGGGATCAATACTAAAAACACAAGGGAATAATATTAAACCTAACAATAAATATTATAAACCCTCAAATAAACATGGTTGATTTTCATATTGAGACAATCTTTGTCACAATGCGACGTTGGAGCATGATTGACCATGATTGATTTTCCTATTGAGAGAATTTTTGTTACAATGTGGTGTTGGAACCTGGTTGACCATGGCTAATTCTCATATCGAAGAAATCCTTTTCACAATGCGGCATTGGACCATGGTTGTCATAATGTGACACTGGACCACTAGATAATCTTTGTCACAACGTGAACATGGTTATTAACCATGGTTAACCATGATTAACCACGGTTAACCATGATTAACCATGGTTGAACACGATTGATTTTCATATTGAGACAATCTTTGTGAGAATGCGACATTGGACCATGGTTGACCATGATTGATTTTCATATTGAGAGAATCTTTGTCACAATCTGACTTGGACCCTAGTTGACCAAGATTGACCATGGTTGACGATGGTTGATTTTCATATTGAGATAATCCTTGTCACAATGCGACGTTAGACCATGGATGACCATGATTGACCATGGTTGATTTTCATATTGAAACAATGTTTGTTAGAATGCAACGTTAGAACATGGTTGACCATGGTGTACGATGGATGACCATGGTTGATGTTCATATTGAGATAATATTTGTCACAATGCAATGCTGGACCGTGGTTGACAATGGCTAATGATGGTTGGCGATAGTTGATTACGATTAAAAATCTTTGTCACAATGCGATGTTGGACACTAGTTTACCATGGTTGATTTTCATATTGAGACAATATTTGTCACAATGCGACATTGGACCATGGTTGACCATGGATGACCATGGTTATTGACCATGGATAACCATTATTGAACATGGATGACCATGGTTATTAACCATAGTTAACCATGATTGATCATGGATGACCATGGTAAATTTTCATATTGAGAGAATCTTTGTCATAATGCAACCATGGTTGACCGTGGTTATTCATGATTGACCATGGCTGATCTAAACTTGATCATAAACTAAAGCTGAAGTAGAATTGATTAATTTCCAACAGTGAATTGATTGTTAACCTTAAGTGCTGAATGTGGAAGACTGAAGGAAAGCAGTTGATTTAAGACTGAATCAATAACTTAAGAAACATAATTAAGTATGAATTTGCAGTAAGAACAGAGATAGAAGACAAAAAACATTGATTATGGAGTTCGTCCCTGATGGACTACGTCTCCGGGTCCACTTTCAAGATGGGCGTCCACTTTATTAGGATTGATCAAAAGAGGTATTTTACACAGCAAAAACACCAAACTGAATATGCACACAGGCACTTCTGGTCTCTATCAACATAAATCTCTCTCTCCTAGCTTTCCAATGCCTGTCTTGGTTCCTAATTCTACCTTTGGATGACCAAGATACACTGAAATCAATAACTGCCTCTCTGGCTCAACATCTGCTTACAAGACTCAAAATCACTCTAATGCCTTTTACATGAGAAAAATGATGTATTTATAATGTTGCAGGTGCATTCGAGGCCTCCCAAGCTAAGATAGTCATGAATGGCTATATAAAATGTTGAATGTGCTCAGTCTTATGACTAGCTGACACCTTTGTATTAGGTTACATGGTGGGTTTATTAAAATAGTATAAAACTAACAATAAAAGCCATAAATAACTTTGGATAACTCTAGTGGTCAACTAACAATGGGAAATAGCTAACTGTAACCATGTGACTGCGACGGTCTTACCATAGGTGGGCACCTTGCAGGTTGGATCTAGAAATTTCATAATCGTATACTGACTGTCCCATTTGACAGCTTCCAAAACCCAATGGTTATGGCTTCATCCGCTGGTTACCCTCCAGAGGTTCCGACTAACGATGTGGGGTCTGACTTACATGTGACAATTGTCTGACGTTTAGGTCTCCGCTATGGTGAAAGGTGTCTGTGGTCACCAAATTACGTGTTTACTGCTCATATGCAGACTGTAATCCCAACGGTCACCCTCCACTGCAGTTACGGTTACTCTATCGCCTGTTCACATGTCATCGTAAACCTCTGATGGTTCAACCTCCACGCATTAGACTGTGATTTGTATTTTTTTTAATATATGATTTAATAAGAAGTCTGAATGTGGGTTTTCACAATGGTTTATGTGTGTAGGTTTAGGATTAGACTTTGTAGGTTTAGGCCTACTACTTATATGCTAGGGTTTAACACATAGTTTTTAGGACTTAGGTTATAATCCCTTTTTATCACCTTATATACAAGAAACCATTAAAAAATGTATTGTCACCATGTGACAATCAATCATCAAACACCATTGATCAAACAATTTCGACCACATCTACCATGATGAAGTAACTAACAACGGGAGAACTGAAGAACACTGGCGAAGTTGACGATGATTAAGACAACCTAAACTCTCTAGATACATTTGACTAACAAGATCCTCCTGGATTAATGGTTGTTCATGATTGACCATGGTTGACCATTATTGACGATAGTTGACCATGGTTGATGTTCATATTATGACAATCTTTGTCACAATGTGACATTGGACCATGATTGACCATGATTGATTTTCATATTGAGGCAATCTTTATTACAATGCAACGTTAAACCATCCTTCACCATGGCTGACCATGATTGAACATGGTTTACCATGGTTGAACATGGTTGATCATGGTTTATTTTTATATTGAGACAAACTTTGTCAAAATAGGAAGTTAGACCATGGTTGACCATAGTTGACCATGGTTGTCAAAATGTGACATCGACCCATGAGATAATCTTTGTCAGAATGTGACCATGATTATTAACCATGGTTGATCATGATTTATTCTCATATAGAGAAAATATCTCTCACAATACGACGTTGGACCTTGGTTGACCATGATTGATATATATATTGAGACAATCTTTGTCACAATGTGGCATTGGACCATGGTAGGCCATAATTGACCATGGTCTACCATGTTTAACCAATGTGGACCATGATTTACCATGATTGATCTTGGTTGGCCATGGTTGACCATGATTACTTTCCATATTTGAGAAAATATTTGTCACAAACCCATATTGGCATTATTATAAACCTAAGGGATTTGTACACCCAATGAATTTATATTATAAACCCAACGGATTATAAAACCAAGGGATTTATAATAAACCCTAGGGATTTATAATAAAGCTTAGGGATAATATTGTAACTCCTATCAATAATATTATACCCTACGAATATGAACCCTTAGATTAATAAACCCAAAGGATTGGTATTATAAGCCCAGGGCACTAAAAAACCCAAGCGATTTATGCTAAAAACCAAGGGAATAATATTAAACCCAAGGAATTATTATTTTAAACACAGACTCTATAAACCCTATAATAGATATTATAAACCCTAAAACAAACATGGTTGACCATGATTGACCATGGTTGATTTTCATATTGAGAAATTCTTTGTCACAATGTGACGTTGGACCATGGTTGACAATGATTGATTTTCATTTTGAGAGAATCTTTCTCATAATGCAACATTGGACCTTGGTTGACCATGATTGATTTTCACATTGAGGCATTCTTTGTCACAATGTGAAGCTGCACCAAGGTTGACCATGGTTTTCACAATGTGACGTTGGACCATGAGACAATATTTGACACAATGTGACCATGGTTGATTTTCATATTGAGACAATCTTTGTCACAATGAGATGTTGGACCATGGTTATCACAATGGTTAATAATGGTTGACCATCATTGTCCATGGTTGGCAATGGTTCACATATGGGTGATGTTCATATTGAGACAGTATTTGTCACAATGTGACGTTGGACCATGGTTGACCATGATTGACCATAGTTGATCTTCATATTGAGAAAATATTTATCGCAATGTGACATTGGACAATGGTTTACCATGATTGCAAAACCAAGTGATTTATATTAAATTCTAGGATTAATATTATAAACCCTATGAATAATATTATACCCTAAGAATATGAACCCTTAGATTAATACACCAAAGGGATTGATATTATAAAACCTAGGGTCTAATAAATAACAATAATAATAAAATAATTGATCCAATCTTTATAAATAAATATTAATAATTAATAATAGTAAAGGTTTGCGAATTAAAAGTGTCTTTATGTTGTGGTAAGTGGATTAGTGGCTATAAATTTCCTATTATGTTAATGATTAGAGAAATATCTACAATCTGACCAAAAATCATTAAAGAAAACTTTCAATTTAGTTTGGTGTAATTTCAAATCTTATTTTTAAAATAATTTGAATACCATCATTACACTAAGTCCATGATTTAAGAGGTTTTAGAATATATAATTTCTAATCCATCACAATCATAAAATTTTAATATTAAAAATGAAGATTTTTTTAAGTAAGTTTCTTCGAATTAGACTACACTTAGTTATGGTGTGGAGTAGTAAGACTTCCCACTGAAAAGGATTCCCATGTTATGTTTACCCATACTTTAGTTCACTCATTTATTAACTCAATTCTAAAACACATACAAGGACACTTTTAATATATTCATCAATTGATTTTCTATGAAAATTTTTCCGTCAATAATTGTAAGCATACTTACTTTCCACTTCTCAATACATTCTCGTTGTTTATATATTTATTCTTTTTTCTTCGATTTCAATTGTCCACTTCCACCATATAGTTTTTTTTTTTTAATTCCTAAGCTTAATATATATTATGCATTAGGGATTTAATCCCAATAGTGGCCATAAAAGGATTTGTACTTATATCGTTATGTTATTGACAACACTTCGATTGTTATTATATTCGGTTCACATTTAATTTAATACCTTGTGGTCTAAAACAATACATAAATGACAAATAATCTCCATTATGTGACCAAATTTTCAATGTGATGAAAAAGTAAACAACTACGTTCAAAGTAGTAATGTTTGTAAGGTCAAAAATCTTGCACAAGTCCCCATTATGTAACCTATATTTCACATTATGTAACATATATTCAGTAGGTAAAGTTAAAAATAATGGAGAAATGGTTATATGGTTGTAACACATCTCCTTAGTTTAGGATTTGTTCCTAGAGTTTAGGAGGTTGTTTACAACTACCTAATTTTTAGTGATTTATTTAATATTGTAATATTCATTTGACGTAATGTAGAGTGAACGAGAGAGAGAGTCTCCTCTTTGTTTGAGTGCAGTCTCCAGGTGCTGTACACACCTGTGAGCTGCAACTCCTTCATTTAATTCAAATTCTGATTTTTATCTTGGTATCAGAGCTTAGGGTAGAGATAGCCTCAAATTATTTTAGGGATGTATCATTAGTTACATATCTGTAGTGGTAGGAGAGCATGTAAATGTATCTGTGTGATTAGGTGGAACTGCAGTAACACCTGGAGTGAAGACAAATCTCAGATGACTGATCATCTCTGAGTGCAAGAAAGGGTTGGCTTGAACTTGTTGCGCACCTTTAAAAGCAGAAGCGGATTGGTGCGATTTTTTAGAGAACAGACGCTCCCATTGGCACGGGTTTGAGGTTGATAAGAGCACCATCGAAATCGTGACTGAATTGGTGCGGATCCATGGCTGTTAATCGCGCCAATTTCAGTGCACTTCATAAATGTTTATTTTTCCGCAATTGGCGTGGATTCATGGCTATTTAGAGCGCTAAAGATCCAACCTCTTTCTCTCTAGAAATCTGCAATTTTTAGTTGCAGATCGGAGTTGCCCGGTGGTGGCGAATTGGGGTTCTGTGATCCGCTCGGTGGTAACAGATCAGACCTGCCCAGTGGTGGCGAATTGGGGTTCCGTGATCCGCTCAGTGGTAGCAGATCGGACCTGCCCAGTGATGGCGAATCAGAGCTCTGTGATCTGCTCGGTGGAAGCAGATTGGTTTTTTGCCCGGTGGTGGCGCAGTGCAACTCCTCAATCTGTTCGGTGGAAGCAAATCGCCTTTGCTCGGTGGTGGCGTGTTGGAGCTTGTTTGTTGATCTGTTCAGTGGTAGAAGATCGGTTTTGCCCGGTGGTGGCACAGTGAAGTCCCTGATCTATTTGGTGGCAGCAGATCAGACTTGCCCAGTGGTGCCACAGTAAAGTTCCTGATCTGTTCGGTGGTAGCAGATCAGACTTGCCCGGTGGTGGCCGATTGGAGTGTTCAGTTGGGCGAAAATGAACAACAATATAGAATCATATCTCCACGAGTCTGGCAAACTCGATGGATCAAACTTCTCCAACTGGAAATTCAAAATGCAAACTTTGCTGGAGAGCGTAAATGCATGGTCGATTGTTGAAGGAAATGAGCAGAGATCTGGAACAGCGACCCAAGAACAAGATTGGGATAAAAGAGAAACGAAAGCAAAAGTTATACTGAAGATGTCCGTTAAGGACAATATTATCCCACATATCAGAGATTCTAAGTCAGCCGCTGATATATGGACAACGATCAAGAACTTGTACGAGACTCAGAATACAAATCGTGTTCTGGCACTCAAAGGAAAATTGTTTGCATTGAAGATGGACGAGAATGAGTCCGTTGTTGGATTCATGGCCAGAGTCAAGGATCTGAGTGACAAACTGGGAGCTATTGGAGAAAAGGTGTCCGACTCAGATCTAGTCACACTCACATTGAACAAAATGACTGATGAATACCAGATGTTCATCACAGGACTGTCAGCGAGGGAGAAAGCCCCTTCATTTGATGAGCTGACAGCGATTCTGCTCCAGGAGGAGGAGCGACGACAGAATCTGAAAACTCAGAGCAATGACCTTGCTCTGATGGCAAAGAGGCAACAGTACAGAGGAAAGCATCACCAGCACCAGCACCAACACCAGCAACCGCAGCAGAAAGGAGCCAACTCTTTTCAAAAGAGATCATTTAGAGGTATGACTGATAATTATGTTAAGAGATGTTTTTATTATGGGAAACTTGGTCATCAGATTAAAGAATGCTATAAGAGGCAGGCGGATGAAAGAAGAAGCAAACAGAGGAAACACGGGGGGTTTTTTTACTGGAGAAGAGGAGGACCACAACCATGATCTTCGACTATTCACAGTCGATTGTGCTCTTTCAGCATCAAAGGGAGATGAGGACGACATATGGTATGTCGACTCTGGCGCATCCTCACATATGACCGGTAAGAAGGACTGTTTTGAATTTCTTGAAGAATCTGCATGTGGATAAAAAATTTATCTAGGATATGATAGTGGGTATGAGATCAAAGGATATGGAGATATTCTTGTGAAGCTACCTAGTGGTGACATTAAACATCTTAAAAATGTATTATATGTTCTAGGAATTAAGAAAAACTTCATCTCTGTCTCAATGATTACAGACCAGGACATGCAGGTGCAATTCTTTAAGAATGGTTGTCTCATTAAGGATAGCCAGATGGAAACAATTGCAATAGGAGTGCGCGTGGGGAATTTGTACAGATTGGATGCAAAGAGTATGCCACGACAATCAATGGTTGCAGCTGGATCAACAGTCGAAAATCTCTGGCATCTGAGATTTGAACATCTCAATTTGCAAGACCTCATCTTACTCCAGAAGAAAGGTATGGTCGATGGACTCCCTGTTTTTCATAGTGCCAAGCTAGAATGTGATGGATGTGGATTAGGGAAAATGCATAGAGAAGAGTTCCCTTTGCATGTCAACAGAAAGGAAAGATACATCATAGAACTAGTGCATACAGATATTTGTGGACCTATGCAAACTAGGTCCTTAGGAGGTGCATATTATTTTCTGCTGTTTACAGATGATTGCACTAGGTTTTCATGGGTGTATTTTTTAAGTAAAAAGAGTCAAGCCTTTTGGTACTTTAAAGAGTTCAAATCTATGATAGAGAACCAAACAGGAAAGAGGATAAAGATTCTCCGCTCGGACCAAGGGGGAGAATACAGGTTAGGAGAGTTCATGAACTTCTGCAAGCAGCATGGGATTATGCAGCAATTCACAGTGCCACACACTCCACAGCAGAATGGAGTAGCAGAACGCAAGAACAAAACTCTTGTGGAGTGTGCCAGAAGTATGCTTCAAGGTAAAGGTCTATCGAATGGTCTTTGGGTAGAAGCCATTAATACTGCTGTTTATTTAAAGAATAGGAGTCCTACTAAATGTCTAGGCTTCAAAACCCCCTTTGAAGCATTGTTTGGACTCAAGCCAGCAGTTAGTCATTTAAGAATATTTGGATCTAAAGCTTATGCTCATATACCAAAAGCAGATAGAAAGAAGTTAGACCCCAAAGCCTTCAAATGTATGTTTGTTGGATATGGCACAGAGTATAAGGCATACAAGTTATATAATCCTGTGACTCATAAAGTTTTTGCAAGCAGAGATGTTATTTTTCATGAACAGGCTGAAGATGGAAAGGAAGACTCTAACAGTGACAGCCACATTCCATTGCTAATAGAAATGAACAGTGATGAAGATGAAGAGCAGGAGCAGGATCAGAAACAGGAAGAAGTAGCAGTAGATAGTGTAATAAGTGATGATGCAGGCCCGGAAAGTGCTGAAACAGATGGACTTGAGGTAAGTGTTCTACCTAGAAGATCAGGTAGGAAGACTAGACTACCTGCAAGATTGAAAGGCTATGCTTTAATGTCCAAAATTTTAAACATTGTAGAACCTTCAAACTATGAAGAAGCAAGTAAATAAGATGAATGGAGGGCTGCAATGCATGAGGAAATTGCATCAATATATAGAAACCATACTTGGGATTTAGTTGAGTTGCCTTATGGTTTGAAACAAGCATCCAGGTCATGGTATGATAAAATTGATTCATTTTTTATACAACATGGTCTTCATAGGAGCCTCAACGATCCAAACCTGTATACCAAGATAAATAAATAGAGGAAAATCATTTTGATTTCTTTGTATGTGGATGACATGATCATAACAGGGAATGCAAATAATTTGATCAAAGAAATCGAGCAGCAAATGTCACAGGTATTTGAAATGAAAGACCTTGGAGATCTTCATTATTGCCTAGGTTTGGAGGTGTGGAAAGATTCTGGTCAAACTTTTCTAACTCAAGGAAAGTATGCCAGAACCCTGTTGGAAACATTCAGAATGGAATAGTGCAAAACAACAGCAACACCATTGCAGCAGAATCTCAAGTTAAGCAGTGACGATGGCACAAAACAGGTGGATGCCACTTTGTATAGACAGCTAGTGGGAAGTTTGATATATCTCACGACAACTAGACCTGATCTGGCATATTCTGTTAGTGTGCTGAGCCAGTTTATGTCCAAACCACTTGAAAGTCACTGGATTGTAGCAAAATGTGTGTTGAGGTACCTTAGTGGTACTTGTAATTATGGTATTTTATACACTGACATTGTTTATGTTACTTTAGCAGGTTATCTAGATTCTGATTGGGCAGGTGACCTGGATGATCATAGATCCATCACAAGTTACGCATTTAGTATTGGATCCGGGGTTATTTCGTGGAGTAGCAGAAAGCAAAGTACTGTAGCACTATCATCATGTGAAGCTGAGTACCAAGCATTGTGTGCAGCTGCATGCGAAGCTATCTGGTTGAGGAGATTGCTCAGCGATGTAGGTGAAGGACAGAAAGAAGCAACCAGCATCAAAACTGACAACCAGAGCACAATAAAGCTTGCATACAGTCCAGTTTTCCATAAAAATACTAAACATATTGACACTCAGTTTCATTTTGTTCGAGAAAAGATAGAGCCAAAAGAAATATGTGTGGAGTATTGTAACACTTGTGATAATTTAGCTAATATTTTTACTAAGCCTCTAGGGCGAGTAAAGTTTGAGTTATTTAGAGGGATGTTAGGAGTGCAGAATAACCCTTTCTCCATTAAGGGGGGGAGTTAAAAATAATGGAGAAATGGTTATATGGTTGTAACACATCTCCTTAGTTTAGGATTTGTTCCTAGAGTTTAGGAGGTTGTTTACAACTACCTAATTTTCAGTGATGTATTTAATATTGTAATATTCATTTGACGTAATGTAGAGTGAACGAGAGAGAGAGTCTCCTTTTTGTTTGAGTGCAGTCTCCAAGTGCTGTACACACCTGTGAGCTGCAACTCCTTCATTTAATTTAAAGTCTGATTTTTATCTGGTAACGACAAAATTTCCCGCCTCATGACAAAACAATAATTATGTTCATATAGTAAGGTTTCTAAGCTCAAGGATGGTGGAGCATTCGACTCATTCCTATGCAAAAAATTAAAAAAAAAATCCCCCACCTCATGAAAAATCAAATAACTACGTTCATATAGTAATGTTTCGAAGGGCCACCCTTCACAAAATATAATACAAGGGTGTAGTAGAAATGTGATAAAATGTAAAGTACACGGTTAACCGTCACATTATATCAGGATTCCAACGTACATTTCGCATGGGGTTGCCTATCCCTCACTGCACACCTTAGATTATGCTCACCCTAGCTTAACTTAGTGCACAACCATAAGAATGATTTCAATTGAGCATTATTTAAAACGTTGATACTCATTTTATTTATAACAATGTGGAAAATTTCATATCAACCTTGGTCCCATGCATATATAGTTGGCGATCTTTGGCATATGCCTTGTATGTAGGTCCATGTGATATCACATGGCTCGCTGTAAGGTGTAATCTCAACGAACGAGATTTAGAGGCTCGCTACACCCATAATATTCAGAGGTTTACACATTCATTGGCACCATTCCACCTGGAATTTAGTGAACAAAGGTATTCTTTCATACCTTCGAAGCTTGCACCATAAATTTGAACTACATTATATTAATTTTATCAGGAGAAATTAGCATTGATTTACCGTTTTCCTCTTTGCAGGAAATTTTCACGAGAGGTTGGCTCACATCCACATGGGATTGGCTACCTCTGGTTCATTACAGGGCTTCGAAGCCCTGACTTCACTGAGAGTATGTTTGTTTCCTCTCCACTAGGTATTCTGCACTTAATTTCTTTAGGATTTCTTGCCAGTTGGTAAACCCTCGTTCCATTTCTGGTTAATGCACCCAATAGAGTTTGGAGCGACTACGACTTTCAGTGGTTGGACTATAATAGATAGGCCAAGTTTATTTCATTTTCTTTTTACAGTTTTTGCTCGTTCCTTCTAAGGGAACCAAAATGCCTCTCCAGGTGCTTTTGAATTTAGTCGTTTATTGGTCAAAAGAAAAGGTTAGATATTCTTTTTTCCTCCGTACTACTTCTTCTTTTCTTTTCAAAAAAAATTAAAAGCAATCTCTATCCTGTATTGTTGTAATACAATAGATCCACCCTATATTGTTGTAATATAAAAGATCTCATAACCTATTTTATACTTATGATCTGGATCATAAAGATCTATCTAGTGATCAGCAATCAATTGATTTTCATCAAAATCAATTGCGATCTATCTAGTGATCAGCAATCAATTGATTTTCATCAAAATCAATTGCTTCCACTACTTGGAGTGGCCGTTTTGACGTAAGGGATAAGTAGAAAGGCAGTAGGAACTGCAAGGAACAATAGAACAGCAATAAATGCAAGGGTATTTACTTCCATGATCTCCTTATTTTAACTTTGTTCAAAAATAGCTCGAGATTTGATCTCATTTTGATCTCATAGAGATGAATGAATCTTTCTTTCAAGATCCATGAAATAGATGTATGTCATTGATAGAATTGGTTCGAGTAACGGAATCTAACTAATGGATTGAATGAATTCTTTGATGGAAATAGTATAACCTAATACGATCACTTTTGATAAGACTAGTAGTAAAAACTTACGTCAGAAAACGTTCCGATCAACACATGTCTGGTATAATTTCGAAAGAATAGGATTCGTACGAATAAGAACCTTATGCTCCTCAGACGTTCGTCAGACATGAGAGATATTTTGCTTGGATCTCCACGATTTATTTCCGTCTTTACAAATAATGGTTAAAACGATTTATTTGTAATGGTTAAAACGAATTATTTTTGTACTCATTTTATAATTACAAATTTATTTCAATCAAAAACATTTAAGACACCTAAAATTTTGAAGTTTAATCATTATAAATTGGATGTAAAAAAATCTTTATTAGATTTTCTCTAAATATAACTAGAATTTCCATAATTTTCCAAGTTAAATCCTAGACTTCCCTCATTAAACTACGGCCATTGACAATGTTCTATAACAGGAAACGTAAGATGACGTCGAGGGAAAGGATCCTTAATTTCATCATCATGTTTATTTAATGGAAGATTAAATATTGCTGCCGAAAATTGAATAATAGCCTACCAATATCTGAAACAATAACTCTAACTCCGAGTCGACTTATGCTCCAGCAAAAACCCTGAAGTATTGATCCCGAAACTGCGTAAAATAAATTAGTGAGGATTTACAAAGTTGCGTTTAAAAAAATATGAAAAGAATGTCTACAACCAAAACAAAATCTTATCGTGGCGATTCTCGCTGACAACGAAACATTAATAGTTAGGAAAATAATAAAACCAGGATTGAGAAATGGGATAAATGAAAAATGGCGATAGCCATTGTAATTTCCATTAATAGAACATGCACGCAGTAAAAACCCTCGTTGGCGCCAATGCTCTTGGGGAAAATAAATCAATGATCCAAAAGGATTAATAGAACATGCATGCAGTAAAAACCCTCGTTGGCGCCAATCCTCTGGGGGAAAATAAATCAATAATTCAGAAGGAAGCTCTAGGAGAGAGTGGAACCTTGTGAAACGGTAATGGAAGCACACGAGGTGAAAGGCAAGATAAGGTCGAGTATACGGACACCTTTCGTACAGGAAAATAAAAGTTTAGCAAATGAAACATACAATGCATGCATAATACCCTGTGGTTAACTTACACCTTGTTAAGGGCCAGTTGCTGGTTACCCTAGCAGTCTATCATGGAACAAAAAAACATGTGGCTAGGGTTAATGTCGTTGCATTTGGGCTGGAGATATACAAAGTGTTTTCCAACTCACCATTCTTACAAAGGCTTCGAGAAACTTTGGAAAAATTTCCAATTAATAAAATATATGAAGGAAAAAAGTAGATGTTAATATTAAAGTAACTAAATACGAAAATTAAAATGCTAACCTTCTAGTTGGTGATTTAACATAGATATGCTTTGGAGAGACAACATGTTTATATATATACAATTGCTTAACACCTTTTACACTTTTTATGTTTATACATGTTTAGGTTTAAGAAAGGTGTGTTTAAGAGACATATATGCACATTAGTGTTAACGGGTAAGCTTAAGTCTATTGCAGATTGGTGAGCTTAAGTCTATTGCAGTTTTCTGGAATATTCCAAGATCCGATGGACATGGGCGCGGTCAAAAAATTGACTACGTCCATATCTGTCAGTTCCCAGAATAATCTGCAATCAACTTAAGAATGGCCAATGTTAAGATCAAGAATGGCCAATGTTAAGATCTTTACTAATAATATACAACGCCAAACTTAAGTATGGAAGAGATCTTGTATTGATGACACACGCATGAATAACTAGTTTATCCATTAAATAAAATTTGGGTATAAATCTAAGTTGATAATTCAATAATTTTGTTGATTAGAATTAATTATGGTTATACATTCGTTTTGTTGATTATGTTTTGTGAATTATGTTTTATTAAGGGTTATACATTCATTTATTATTATAGTCAAAAAAAACATCTAAGAATGAAAATTGATATAGGTATTGTATTTATTTATTTAAAAAATAAATAAAATTTGGAAAGTGTTACCATCGAAGTCTTCAACTTCGTAATGGAATATAAAAGAAGAATCAATAAGTTGCATAATATTTTAGACAACCTAAAAGTGGAATTGGAATCAATATAATATGAAAATTCGTCCGACTATAAAGTAAATTTCATGCCCGACTCTTAAACTCTTCAGGCCTGTTACACTCATCCACTGAAGTAAAATTCCAGCATCGATGCCAACATTTATTACAAAGAGAAAGAAATTGATGCAGTTAAGATGGCATCATTTATTGTTTTCGTGCTTCACGGATTCGTAAAATGTGAACAGAATAAATGTAATTTATAATTTTGTAGGCTTGCTGGTCCAAAGCAAAGTGACATCGACAGACCCCCGTCGCATATTTGAAAAGAGACATTAAAACCAGTGAACTCGGAAAAGCTTGAGCAGTATCGATAAGGCTTAGATTTAAATATATACTTCTCAGGTCGGTAGTGGAGATGCTCATGGTGCTCAATTATTGATGCTCAAGTTCGGGACTGATATCTATGGCGTCAACTAATGAGACAAATGAATAGGCGTCTTTATTGACCTTTTGCTCATCTCATCCAGTGACGGAACCCCATGCTTCGTCGAGATATTAACCATTAGAACCATTTCGGGTAGTCCAGGGAGGTGACGTTGCAGAAAGTAATGGAAATTTGTTAAAATTAGGTAGATACAAAATATGAGATAAAGTTATGAGGCTCTAGATGAGTTATCTGGAGAATGCCTAAGCACGCAACAAATTTAATTTATTTAATGGAAGTTTTTTACATATAAATTCACACATTAGTTGGGTGGTTTGAATCATTCCCTAAATAATAGAATCTTAGATTTAAATAGAGGATCTCAATCTTCTTGTACACCAATAAATATATTAATATAAAAAATCAAGATTTCTTCATAAACACTCTTTCTTAATGGAGAAATTCACCCAAAGTCATATTTTTCTTTCCTTGGCTTAACATAAAGCCACTTGATGTGGTTTGTGTTGATCATTGGTGATAGATAACTCTTCAAAAGTGTAGACCTACTTGCAACACTACTTCTACTATCAATCCTCTGAGTGTGAGAATCTTTCCACCCACACACGGTTTTATCTGATTCCATGTGCTCCATTCTACTTATTATTAAGGATGTACAATATAACAAGTGATAGCTCTTCTACTACAAAGTCTTGTTGAACATATTGAGACTCATGATACTTTTCATTATTAATAAAACCATATTGTTTGTTGGAAAATTCTTCTCACTCAAAAATATTACCCAATCCAAAAATGCTACCAAATAGCCACATGAAAAAGACATTAGCAAAAGATCCATATCAAAGACGACATATTAATAACACGACATATTTCACTCCAAATTCCTTTCCCAAACTCCACACACCTCGTGGCAACAATTCTGAACAAATAAAACAGCTTCAGAGCTCCAACTACTAACCTTCATAGTACAACTCCTTGCCTCTTTCACAGCAAATAGTTGACCTAGTTCACCAGCAACTCGACCTTCGGCCACTAATTCAGTGGATTCAACGGTTTTAATCACTCTTAAGCTAGAGGATTTTGAATACTATATAATATTTGATAGAATTTTTAGGAAAATAAGATTATGGTCATTAAATAATAGGATTTTGAATACACAAAAAAAATTAGGTGCATAAGAATTTTTAATAATGTTAATCTATTTTCGCACTTTATAATCTAATTTTTTTAACAAATTAAAAAAAAAAAAAAAATCTTAAAAGAAAATGAATGTCCACACAAAATGTTGTGGCCTTTATAGACAACTCGTTTAACCATTTATATTGAGGCTCATATAAAAATTTATGTACACTAGCAACTGGACATATGGTGTTGTCGAACCTGAAATTGTTTTTTCCTCTTTTATTTTTCTTTCGGTGTCTCGGCGGACTGGACAAACCTGGTCTGCTCCATTGTCTCATAATTATACCTTTCTAATAATTGTCCTCAATCTTACATCATGTATTGCGAGTGGACTGTTGGGAGACTTTTATAGGTTTTCTTTAAATATTTTACGCTTCATCGTTTTCATTATATGCCCATAGCTTTGTATATTTTGGAATTTGATAGAATGTCTGGATATGTCCCATCCTCATTTCCCATTTTAATTTTCGCTATACCAGTTATCCTCATATTATATTATTACATATTTCGAGAATATCTTCTCTCCTCACTATCAAATTTTGAGATATTTCCAGAATCGTTAATCAACGTAAAGATGACATACTCATATAATCACACACGAGCATAACGTTACATGGGAGTCTCAACGTAACTGTTTCCATCTGTTTGCAGCTAGTGATGATATGGCTAGCAAATTCATAGATTCATATAACTTTTGGAAAAACAGAAAACTCTCCAAAGTAATTTAAAAATATTATAAAGTATTTCTTTATCTATTCTAATTTCGTATTTCGTATGTCATAATTTAAATGGGTATTTTCATATATATTTTAAGTTGTCTTATTAATCTTCTTAATGTGATAAGGTATTTAATTATTTAAAATAAATTGATATATATTTTTATTCAAATTAAAAGATTGGATAATTAGTGTGGTAATATCTTTTTTGAAGAGTGGTGACATAATCGCTTCAATTATAGGACCATAATGATAAACTTCTTGTTCACAAAGTTATTTGGAACAAGGGGTTTATCATGCTAAAGAGATAAACATGCTAAAGGGAAAAGAATTTTAAGACCTAAATATTCCATAGTTGATCATGGTATAATTTTAAGGCACATCATTAAAAAGTTTGGGAGAAAAAGGAAGAAGTGTTTTGTTGCTTTGTCGATTTCAGAATAGCCTTTGACATGGTTCCTATGGATAAGCTTTCGCATAAAATGGAGAAACTCAGGGTTCCCAGGCATTTGAGAGCAACTGTCCATAGATTGTATTAGGAGGTGAAAATCAAAATTAGAACTTCATCAGGCATTTCTGAAAGTTTTAGAAGCGATATCGGGGTCAAGCAAGGTTGCCCATTGTCTCCTACCCTTTTTGGTTTATATATCGACAAGCTTGAAGAGTGGCTAAATTCGCAAGGGGGTGATGTTATCCATTTGGTCAAGCTCATTACAAGGCTTATTTTGCACGCAGATGACCTTATTCTAATTCGTAAATCTGCTCTTGGTTTGCAAGAGCACTTACTTTCCCTTGAGCATTTTTGTAGAAGGGTGGGGATGCAAGTCAATATTAGCAAAACAAAAGTAGTGGTTTTCTCTAACAAAATAAATCATAATCAACATAAGTTCTACTTTGAATGCAACATTCTTGAAGAAGTTGTGGATTACAAATACCTCGAAATTGACTTCAACAAAAATCTAAGCTGGGATAGTTGTAGAAAGAAAAGAACTTTGGGGGGTTGGAAAGATTATTTCTTTTCAAAACGAGTGTAGAGAGGCAGAGTTATGGGATTGGAAAACCGCATTAACACTTTTTGGGCTTTTAGTGATTTCGATGATTTTCTACGGTTGTGAACTATGGGCCAGGAGTACATCCGAAATATAGTGGAAATAAATTGAGAAAATTCAAAAGTGTTTGATTACAAGAAATTCAAAATTAAAAGTGCAATTTCTTATGCTATCTTATTAAATGAAAGAGGGGTTGCTCCTAGTGAAACAATTTCCATGGTGCGAGTCATAAGGTATTTAAAAAAAATTGAGCAAATGGAAGAGGGCAGATGGTCTAAGGTAGTGTTTAAGGACATATTGTGCAATAGAAAGAAGACTTGCATATGGAAAAATAACAAATGGTTTAGTAAATGGTGTATTTGCTTGAGCATGTGTCCTACAAATAGTAAAGAGATAAAATCTTTTGTTATGGATAAGTTCCACAAACGCAATTCAGAGAAGGAGCTAGGGAGAAATAAGAAGTACTATATTGAAGAGTTTAATCCCACTCATAGTCATCAACAAAAAGCGTACATAAGGGCTAATATTTCTTAGAGAGCCAAAAATATTATTGTTCAATTAAGGACTAATTCTCATCAACTGTGTAGTGAAAGAGTGCGCTAGAAAAGGCCAAAAGAAGTGTGGGAGGAAAGAGTATGTATCTTTTTCTCTTCCAGAAAAGTGGAAGCAAAAATCATTTCATTTTAGAATGCGAGGCCTTCAAAGACAACAAGGAAAGTTATGCAGAGATTCTGGTAGATAGCTCTTGGGATAATCTATTCAGCTATGGGTATGTTGAGAAGTTGGCAGTGTTTATTATGAGACTTCATAGGAAAAGGGTCAAATACAAGATCTAGATGGAGAATAAATATGTCCCATAGGCTATTTTTAGCCTTCTGGACGTTAAAATAATTTCATTCATTCATTAGAATTTTCCGTTAATAATTATGACAGCTAGCTCTTGGGATAATCTATTTAGCAAGGGGTTTGTTGAGAAGTTGGGAGTGTTTATTGTGAGACTTCATAGGAAAATGGTCAAATACAAGATCTAGATGGAGAAGCAATATGCCCCATAGGCTATTTTCAGCCTTTTGGATGTTAAAATAATTTCATTCATTCATTATAATTTTACATTAATAAAATTTTATTTTAAAATTGCAAAGAGAATCTGATACTTGGTAGGTTGAAGACTCAACATGTGGATCACTGGAAGGGTGACATGTGGCTTGATGATGGGAAACATATGGCCCTGTGGCAAAGAGGAACGTGGCTCTATTTCATTGATCAAAATGCTTGTAATGGTTTGAGATCAATGGGATTGGAACACGTGATATTCGGGTTACAATTCAAATGAATAATGAATAAGTTACATGCAAGAGGTGTGAACACTTGCATGGTTATGTTTTTTAAGGCTTGGTTGTTTATTACATATTAAATATGGTGGTGCCACCAAGGATAGTACACATTCCTGCTTCAAATCCTCCTCATTCTCCTCCTCCATCTTCTCATGGAAAATTTGTGTCAAAGAAGTCGATGTTGAAGTTGGATATTAAATTTGACTTGACAGCTTATGATGGAGAGCTTAATGCTGAAAATCTTGACAACTGGATTCATCAAATGGAAGTATATTACTGTATACAATAGATCTTCGACGGCGAGGTAAAAATTTAGTTGGCCTCTCTTCGATTAGAAGGTATTGTGTTAATATGGTGGAAGACTAGACTTCAGGATGGTAAAACTCTTTCCTCATGATTTGAATTTATGTAAACAATGGAAAAGAAATTCTATCCTTTAGCTTGAAACGACTAGAAGGAAATGATAGAATGACAAGCTATGTGACAACGTAAAGGCCAAATCATGCAAAAATCTACAAAGGAGTTTAGGAAAAAGGAATTTTCTTTAAATATTCCACTTAATATGCAAGGGAGTATATATGCAACATTATTTTTATGTTGAAGCTATCTAACCTGGACGAGGTTTGTGTAGAAGCAACCTATATTGAAGCAGGTAAACAAGATAGTGGAGTCTCTATGGAAGAAATTAAGTCGAAAGACGATAAGGGCAAAGGAGAGGAGAAGGCAAAGAGAAAAACTTCTATGAAGAAGGGCGATGAGAAACTTTCATGCTCCCATTGCAAGAAAGAGGGACACGTTGATGATAAGTTTTGGAAGCTACAACCAAAGTTGAGGCCTAAGCGGTTCCATGATAGGAAGGGAAAGTAGAAGGTGGCAATGACAATCCAACAAGATCTAGGATCAGACTCTGGCGATGAGGCACAAATCACAACTATGCATTTAAAATGTATATGGTCTTCACATGTTGGTTTTGGTTCTTTTATTTCATCTTCAAGTTCGATGAGAAAGAGAAATGAACTCTTTCCAATCAATGTGGTAGTTAAACATGTTAAAGTAGATACTTTTTTTGACACTACATCTCAAGCTAATATGATATCTGAGGCAGTTGTTAAGAAGTTGAATCTAGTAACAACACTACATCCTAAACCTTATCTTCTTGGATGGGTATGTAACGACACTAAGATGAATGCAGCTGAGAAGTGTAAGCTTAGGATTTATATTACATATAGGTTTATGGATCAAGTTGAAGTAGGTGTGGTTCCATTTGATATTTGTGGAATTGTGCTTGGAAGTCCTTACTTATTCAACATCAAGTCTATTTACTACAAGAAGGAAAATAGATAACACCTTTTCAAGGATGACATAGAGTATATCGTATGAACTCATCAAATGAAGGACAATGATTTAATAGAAACCATAGGGAACTTGAAGAGGCTCATCAATGAGAAAAAGACCTTTTCTATCATATGTGCAAAAGTGGATAAATAAGTTATTCTAGAGTATGGGAATTTGTCATGAGAACCTATCAAGAGGATAAAAAATGTTAGTTAATTTTTATTAGCATATTCATATTTCTTAATGTTGCTAATGTGTTGTACATGGATAGTGGCTGAAGTAATACACATAAAAAGATGTGGGAAATTGTAGATGGCTAACAATATGGTTTCAGTTGTCATAGTTATTGTACAACTTTTTGTGATGAGTAGAATACACAAAATAGGGTGGATAGACATTGGACAAGTGGGTAGGTATTTCTCACACTTTGTGTTTGATTAATAACCTTTTGAGGTCCAAAAGCCTCTAAGTGGGTAGGATTGATTTGGGAGGATCCTAAAAAAAAGCTTTAAATTCAAAATCTCCAAAATTTTATGAAAATGGACACATTTCATAGAGATTGAAAAACTGATTCCAACACAATTTGAATCATGTCAATCCGACTCTGTATGTGAAAGTTATTACAGTTTGAAGTTTTGTAACAATAGGTAAAAAGTCAAACTCAAAGTCAAAGGTGACATGGCACGTCATGGAGCTAACAAATGGCACGTCTAAGAGGCAGAAAGCACAAAGAATTTGACACCTAACAGGTTGAAAGCCCAACATGGTTCCCATTGAATAAGTGACACGTGGCCCGATGGATTTGCGATATGTGGCCCTGTGGCGAAGCACCATGTCGCTCTATTTCATTTGTCAAAAGTTTGTAATGGTTTGGCACCAGCGAGCTTAGAAGACATGACCTCCATATCAAAAGTCGAAAGACTAACAAATAGGTTAAAAGCAATAATGGTAAGAAATTACATGGTTATGTTATTTAAGGCTTGGTTGTTTATTATATCTTAAATATGATAGTCCCGCTAAGGATAGTACACGTTCTATAACAAATTATGACCATATTAAATATGATATGGTTGGACCACGTAGGTGCATTACATATAACAATTACGTTGGTTGATGGAAATGAGTTACAACAAACGTACCATATATAACATGGTATGGTTATATATTATGTGACGTTGGGTTTCTATATTATATGGTTCGATGTTTATAATGGTGCATTAAATATATGCTATGATATATACAGAATATGGTCAACGAATTCGACAACAGCCAGAAACAACGAGCAGCAAGCACGTGGAACATACCGCATGGTTATTTGCCGTGTTATGTTAGTTATGGGAGTATGCCATACGTAGCATATGGTTGAAACAAAGTGTAACACCACTCTTTAATGGAATACATTTTTTTTTCACCAATATTTAAGTGTATGGACTACTTCTAACACAACAATTAATTAATTTTCCAAACAAGTGTTCATAATAATGTAGCGGAACAACTCATCAACAATTAAGTTTATGCAATAGAAATAAAATCAACATCACAAGTACGCCCATACATATCTCGGAGGGGAAATTCCCGTAAATTCTGCCCAATAATAATATATAACAATGTATAGTATTTTACAAAATACAAGTTTTACAGTTAAGTCGTGCAACCAATCATTCGGCTTGCACACTTAGACAATTTACCAAAATCACACCCTAACCGTGCAGCTACTGCTGTCGTTCTCTGCACTAAGGGATACCCCAACCTCAGCCTTGTCACAAATCGTAACTACCTCATTCGACTCTTCTTGAATTCTTCTCACCTCACCCGGTCGTTGTGCAGCACTATCGTGCAACCTTTGTGCATTAGGGCATGGCCTGCACTACCGCAGCACCACCCGAACCTGTCTCACAAACCCGTTCAGACCTCCACCAAAATTGTGTTACTCGTTCAACTTTTCCAATCGGCTTAAGCGCATGACTCGCATGCCCGACGGTCTTGCCTCCCCAACTCAGCTCACCCACCGAACCCATCTTGTGACTCAACCCGACCCGCTTGCAACCTTCGACTCTCAGCCTTCGCTGATTCGCAACTCCCCTTCGTTGTTCTTCGCTCGGTCCCCTTCACTCTTGTGTTTCTGCGATATATGAGGTTCAAGTTCGGATGTTCAAATGCCATCGAACTCTCTGCCTATATATATATCCATGACACCGCGGTGTCACCTTCTTAACCATTGCGACCCTTCACTTAATCAAAGGTCGGCCCAACATTCCATCCACACGTCAGCCTGCATATATGTATATCGGTCCATCATTCAGATCATCCAGTCCATGCGTTGATCCAATCATATCGCATTTTGGCTCGTTGTATAAGTGTTCCCACTCGGTTGGTCTACCCACCTGCTCGCTCAACCTTCATACTTCGATCACCCTCATGTACAATATCTCCTTTTGCACATCCTCATCGGCTCATCACACATCTAACATCCACCTCTGAATCACCTTTAACTGTGATCATTGGTTTTTCAACTCTCTCGGGTGCTCACCAACTCGAGGCCCTAACATCCTCCACCACTCTAGAAATGTTGTCGTCCTCGACAACACCATCATCATCAATCTTTGCAAAGTGTTGCTAGCTCCAACATCCACTTTCCATGCTACCCAACTCTACTCATCATCGCATAAACCTCCATCAAGGTCTCTATCTCCAAAAATCATGAAATTTTCCTCAATCCATGATCATCAACCACATATGTCGCAACCTCCATGTTGCTCCACTGTGAAGAGGTTGGCCCCTCCAACTCAAGCTACATGTCATCACTGCAACACATATCGTGTCGACTCATCATGTGTTGTCATCATGTGAAATCTCTGCCATGATACTCCATCCCAACACAACATATCTTGGTCATCCCTCGATACATCTCTGACATAGCTTGGTGCAATGCTAGCCCCCATGGCTCGAACTAGTCGGGTGATCAATCTAATTGTTGCGTCCCAATCCATGAAAATTCTCCTCTTCAAGCCATCGTTGGTCATTTCTCTACCATCCTGTCACAATCTCAACCCAATTAAGAATCCATCCCAAGTAAAAAATATGCCATGCTCAGGTCCATGAAGTAATCCATCATCTCATCTACAACATTCTGCCATCAATGCTAATGTCCATGTGTTGCTCTAGGTGATGCCCCAATAGCCACATACATCCATGCATCATCATAATGTGTAAACAAGAGGCCTTATCCCCAAAGACCCCTTTGTCAGGGTGGTGCACTCCTCCTCATCATCAAGGTATTGCACACATCCACTTCCAAAGGTCTATCGTGTGAGAAGGGTCAGGAATTTGCCTCCCTCCCTCTCATCTACCCATGTATCCGACTAATGTTGTGTCTTTAAGTACTCATGGACAACAAAAATCTCCTCATGTGTACATCCAAGATTCCCAAGCTTGTCTTGTGTCAACTGAGAGTCATATATGCTGGGAGAATACCTGCAAAAGTCCACAATACCAGTTGGATCTCTACCTGCATAACCTTCCCCAACCATTGCTTTAGAAGTAGTACTTAGACTTCTTCTCTCATCAACAACTACATGGTGAAGTCTATCAGTCGAAGATGCACTTGTCATACTCATCTTTCTTCCTAGCTCTCGCAACAAAATCAATCATCCTCCTCTCCTTTGTTTCTTGAGCCATACATCCAAGTTCCTTTTTCTCCACATAATCATGCTTCACATCTAGGTCCTTTGGATACAAAGTCATCGAAGCAATCCTTGGTTAATATCCCAAGCGACTCTTCCTTGTCATCGGAACAATCATGGTCTTCCATCCAACTATAATTAATAGCATGTCACAATCCACCATCGATATGGCTTGTGCAACTATCAAGAAGTCCTACCCCAACACCATAGCATGATCATCCATATCAATCACCCTCAAATCCAACCTGCCAAACCATGAACCCACTCTCACTTGTGTGTTCTTCAAAACACCTGCCACAACTTTCATGGTAGAGTTTATAGCTTTGAAAGCACTCAACTCCCTTTCCACTTCAACTTTCTTCCCAAAAGATGTTGTTGCCTTCCTACTAAGGAAACTATGTGTAGCCCCCGTATCAATCAATGCAACAAACTTCTTGCCATGTACGATTACCTACACAAAACTCAACCTCAAGGCATCTCCATCCTTTGTAGGCTTTATCTTGCATCTTATCTCAACAACCTTCTTCAACAACTTAACCTCATAGGGGTCTTTCAACTTGCACTTCGACCCAACTGTCCTCTTGACATATGCAATCTCTCGTTTCAGTTCATTCGAGAAATTCGATCCTGGTCTAGCTCAAGTTCCATCAAGCTTCTCCTTCATCACATCCTGCTCAAGTGCACCTACTTGGCACGCATCGACCTCCACTCGAAGTGACCCACCCATACGCATATCATCCTGCATGGCCTAGTAATAAGCTCTATGTCTATCAATGTAATCAAGACCAACTTCTTCTATAACAACGACTTTACGATCAAGAAAGTCCCTCTTGATCTCATCCTCATTCCCTTGACTTTAGCCTGCAACATG
The DNA here is from genome assembly GCA_031772625.1 of Pinus tabuliformis. Taxonomy (NCBI): domain Eukaryota; kingdom Viridiplantae; phylum Streptophyta; class Pinopsida; order Pinales; family Pinaceae; genus Pinus; species Pinus tabuliformis. The sequence goes on along the minus strand of CM062808.1, from coordinate 379,949,414 downwards.
GTACTTCTCTCCCTTAAGTGAACTCATTCATTCATGAGTTTTTGGAGATTTTGGTCACCCTGTTGTATCTTCTCATCAAGTTCATCAAGTTTAGCAAACCTGCCATGAAGATTATCCAATTCCTTATGCACCTTCACTATCCCATCTCCAATGTGCCCCAAGAGTTCCCACTCTTGCAGAAGAGCCTCATAGTGTTGTTGCTTCTTATCCTTCCAATAACCTGTCATGTCTTCAAGCTTTTGAAAATATTTCTCTGCCATCTTCCTTCGTTCAGCTTGGCCCAAGCTCAATGCTTCACCACCTGCTTCACTTTTTCAATCTTCAAATCAAAGCCCTGCAGAAAGTGGGCTCTGATACCATCTATCACGCCCCTATCCTGGTGGTAGTCTTCCAACCACACATAGGTGGGTGTGGCACCGCTACACTTTTTCTTTTCACCAATACTTAAGTGTATGGACTATGCCTAACACAACACTTAGTTAATTTTCCAAACAAGTGTTCATAATAATGCAACGGAATAACTTATCAACAATTATCTTTATGCAACAGAAATCAAATCAACATCACAAGTACACCCATATATAATTGGGAGAGGAAACTCCCATAAAGTCTGCCCAATAATAATATATAACAATGTACAATATTTTACAAAATATAAGTTCTACAGCTAAGTCGTGCAGCCAACCATTCGACTTGCACACTTAGACAATTTACCAAAATCGTGCCCCAACCGTGCAGCTGTTGTTGCCATTGTCCACATTGCTGGAAATCCCAACTTCAACCTTGTTGCAAATCGCAACTACCTCGTTCTGCTCCTCCCCAATTATGCTCACCTCACCCAGTTGTCATGCAACACTATTGTGCGGCCTTTGTGCCTTAGTGCACGGCCTGTGCTACTGCAACACCACCCAGATATGTGTCGTAATACCCGTTCAGAACTCCAACCAAAATCATGTTACTCATTTAGATTTTCCTGTCGATGTGGGTGCATGACCCGCACGCCCTTCAATATTTCCTACTTGACTCATCTCACCCACCGAACCCATCCTATGACTTGACCCCATCAACCTACAACCTTTGGCTCTTGGCCTTTGCTGCTCTGCAACTCCCCTTCATTGTTCTTCACTCTTGTGTTTTTACGATATATGAGGTTCGAGTTCTAATGTCTAAATTCAATCCAACTCTCCTCTTATATATATCCATGCAACCGACGTGTCATCTTCTCAACCGTCACGACCCTTCATTTAATCGAAGGTTGTCCCAACATTTCGTCCACACATTGGCCTGCATATATTTATGTTAGTCCATCATTCAGGTCGGCCCGCCCATGTGTCGGCCCAATCATATTGCATGTCGGCTCGTGGTATAAGTGTTGTTGCTCGATTGGTCTATCCACCTGCTCGCTCAACCTTCATACTTCAGTTGCCATCATGTCCAATATCTCCTATCACACAACTTGTTGCACTTCCTCATTGACTTGTTGCACGTCCCAACATCCACCTCTAAATTTCCTTTTAACCGTGATCATCGTTTTTTCGACTCTCTTAGGTGCTCACCAACTGAAGGCCCTGACATCGAGTATATTATGGTTGGAGTTATGTTAATGTCCCTATGTTGTCAATTGGATAGTTCACGAAGGGTTCAACAAAATATATATCTTTGTAGTATGGTTTGTTCAACAACATACCATATATATAATATATGGTTGTAACAAAAACATTAATATGCACAATTTTTGTCATATGCTAGCGTAATAAGCAAAGAGATTTTCCATTGAGTGAAAAGTCTCTTTGGAGCACAAGTTACGTGGTTGTATTATTTGGGAGTGCTGAGGGTGTTAAGACATATTTTGGCTAAGTGTAGCTTTTGAGAACTTATTTTTATAACAACCAAAGGAGGTTTTGGTGGCATTTTGGAGACCATAACTTGGTAGCAAAGAGCTCATTTGTAGCAGGATTTTGGAGGCATTTTGGCTTTTTGCAATTGCAATTTTGTGGAGAGTAATAAAGACGCTACTCCTTTGGAGGCAAGAACGGGAGACATAGTACACAATGGACTAACTCCATTATCAATTGATTTTGTGTCGATTTTTTGTTGTCGCAATATTTTACATGTCGTTTTAAATTGTAACTTCTTTAAAGTATTTCATGCTTGATTTAAGTTAATGATTGATTTAAGTTTTATCATTCATGCTTGAAAATTTATACAAGCCAAGTCACTTCAAAAGATCATGGTTTAAGTTTAGATCAATACATAACTCCATATACGTGACAATATGTGAAAAAAATATACCCCACATACATATATATATACCTACCAAAACTATTTCATAATGAATGCCAGAATTGTAAACATTATAATCATAACCCGAAATAAATTTTGAAGTATATATCGGGCTCACGGGATCGAAACCCTCGTGCTTTAATGAAAATATCATATAATAACAGGTTGAAAAGAAGCGGAAAGACCCCAAATAAGATAGTAATGTTATACACCTAAAACCAACGATGATAAGGAATGCGAAGATACACATAAAAACACATTCGAATGGAGTTCAAAAGAAGAATGACATTTTTATAAAAGTGTCAAATAAGCATCTTGTTAACAGTTAAAAAATATATACATAGAAGAAATAGTAAATAACAACCGTCATTATGTAATATAAATGCCGAAAACCATTCAAGTTTTAAGACGTTGACAATGTTCTATAATAGGAAAACGTAAAATGATGTCGAGCAAAAGGGTCCTTAACTTCATGATCACGCCTACTTAAAGGGAGATTAAATATTGCTTTCGATGAATGAATAATGACATACCAATATCTGAAACAATAACTCGAGTTGACTTATGCTCCAGCAAAAGCCCTAAAGTATTGAACGTGAAACTGGGTAAAATAAATTAGTAAGGATTTACAAAGTTATGTTTAAAAAAAAATGTCTTACAAGAAACAAAAGCTTATCGTGTCAATTCTCGTTGACAACAAACCATTACCACTTTGGAAAATAATAAAACTTGGATTGAGAAATGGGGTAAATGAAAAATGATGATACCCATTGTAATTTCTATTAATAGAAATGCACTCATGAAAACCCTCGTTGGCACCAATGCTATTGAGGAAAAGAAATCAATAATCCATAAGGAAGCTCTAGGAGAAAGAGAAACATTCTGAGACGGTAATGGAAGAACACAAGAGTTCTTTGTGAAAAGAAAGGCAAGGTCGACACAGAGACCTTTTGTATAGGAAAATAGAAGTTTAGCAAATGAACCATATAATGCATAATACCCTATCGTTACTTATGCCTTGTTGACATCCAGTTGTTGGTTACCCTACAAGTCTATCATGGAATACAAAGTGCATTTGGGTTACATCTGGGTTATATAATTATTGGTTACCTTACTGGTGTTGCATCTAAGCTGTAAATATACTAAGTGCTTTCTAACTCACCATTCTTACCAGACAAAAACAAATTTGAGAAAAATTTTAATTAATAAAATATACGAGGAAAAAGATAACTGCCAATGTTAAAGTAACTAAATACCAAAATTAATAGGTTAACTTTTTAGTCGGTAACATTTAACATGGGTATGCTATGAATAGGCAACATGTTCATTAAAAAAAAAGAAAAAAAAAATATTTTAAGGTCCAAATCCCTATATATACTATTGCTAACACCTTTTGTTATTAACAAAGGTTAACACTTTTTGCATCTTTTATATTTATACATAATTACTTTTATGCTCATACATGATTAACCAAAGTTAACACCTTTTATGTCTATACATGTTTAAATTTAAGAAAGGTGTGTTTCGTAAGCCAAACTTAATTCTAGAGAGATATCACATTGATGAAGCATGTATGAATAACTAGTTTATCCATTCACATAAAATTTCGGTATAAATCTTAAAGTTTATATAAGAATACAAGAAGTGGATAATTCAATTCAATGGTAAGTAACATATTCAATTCTGTTGATTGTCTAATTAAGGTTATACATTCCATTTCTTATTCTAGTACAAAAGGCAAAAAAAAGTCCAAGAATGAAAACTGATATATGTATTGTATTCATTATTTTGTTAGTCTAGTACAAAAGGCAAAAAAAGTCCAAGAATGAAAATTAAGATAGGTATTGTATTCATTATTTATAGAAAAAAACAAGTATTTGGGAGATGTTAACATCAAAGCCTTCAACTTCCTAATGGGATATAAAAGAAGAATTAATCATGTTACATAACATTTTAAACGTTTCAACAAAATAAAAGTGGAAATGGAAGCAATATAATATAAGAATTTGTCGGAATGCATAAAGTAAAATTCATGCTCGATTGTAAAATTCTTGAGGCCCATTACACTCATCCACTAAAGTAAAATTCCAGCACCGATTCCAACTGTTATGACCATGACAAACAAATTTATGAACTTAAGATGACATCATTTATTGTTTTGGTGCTTCACATTTTCGCAACATGTGAACATAATAAATGTAATTTATAATTTTGCAGGCCGGCTGGTCCAAGGCAAAGTGAGACCGACAAACCCTTGTCGCATATTTTAAGGGAAACATTAAAACCAGTGAAACTCGGAAAAGTTTGTGCAGTATTGATAAGGTTCAGAAAAGGTTTAAAAAAGTTTGGGAAAAATGGCTGTGTACATTTTGCACATCTGGAGTATTGGAATCAGAAAAACATTTTATTTTGGAATGTGATGCATTCAAAGATATCTCATAAAGTTATTATGAGAACATGTTAGCATCAGTTTCTTGGCATTTTTTTTTTTAGCTAGGGGATTGTCGGAAGGTTGGACCAGCTCACCATCATTTTGAATGGGAAAAAGACTAAATTGCAAAAAGCTAAAAACAAGGAACTAATGGTCTCATAGACTATCTTTAGTCAAATAAACCTTAAAATTTCATTTCATTTCATTATACTCTTCAGCTTAGTAGAGATGCACATGGTGCTCCATTATTGTTGTTCCAGTTCAGGACTGATATAGATGGTGTCAACTAATGAGACAAATAAATGATTAAAACCTACAGTAACTTATTTTACTTAGTTTTAAAAAATTACTATATTTTTTGCTGGAAATTAATAAAATTAAAAAGTTACAGTTATCAAACTTTAAAATTTTGAATGTCATTTTTAATAATTAATAATGTTGAATATAAAAAATAAATCAAAATTTTTGAAAAAAAAGGAAAATTTCAAAATGCTCAGTGGAAAACGCCATAACCATTCAAATTAAGAATGGTATATTATAATATATCCACTCATGGTATATTATAATATATCCACTCAGGGTTTGACGCTGACATAAGATTTTTATCGAACGTGAAGTTGCTTTGGCCTCTTTTATTCTTCTTTCGGTGTGTCGGCGGACTGGACTGTGTCTCATTATTATATCTTTATAATAATTGTGCTCAAACTGACATCATGCACTGTAAGCAGATTTCTAATAAGTTTTCTTTAAATATTGTTATGCTTCGTCGTTCTCACTTAATGCCCATAGCTTTGTATATTTTGAAATTGGAGAGAATGTATCGTATATGTTCCATCTCCATTTCACATTTTAATTTTCACCATATAGGTTATACTTTTTTTGAATGTAAAAAACGCTTTCTTTCTTATTAATAAAAAAGAATACATTTTCTGTAGATTTTTATACATTTTCTTTTGGATTCCTCTCTGTAGTATGTTACCATATTTCTTATACAAAATTTGTCACTAGGTTTCCATACTAATGCCTCCGTAGGTATAGATTCCCTATCTTATGTGTGAGAGTGCTACTATATTCTACTTATTCATAATTACACAATAGAATTAAGTTTTCCTTACCCGCTCATGTTTATCACCAGAAAGGTTTTACCAGCCTAGGAAGGAACAACATTTTTCATCAAAAATATGGAATGCATTTCCTAATGGAGTTGATACATCCAACATCAGAAGTCTGTTTTGTGCATATGCGGCCTAATGATACTTACTTGTTTTAAGTGGATGCTCCTTTTGAAAGTAGATCAGTTCCTTGGTTCTGTTCTTTGTACACGTTATTTGTAAGTATGTGTGTATGTAACATAGTTTTAAAAAACGTAAGTATGTGTGTATGTAACATAGTTTTAAAAAATGGTCGTTTCGAAACGAAAATGGTCGAGTTGGTCCGTTCCATTGCCTTCCGGAGTGACTTGGTACAAAAAATGGCTCGGTTAGCGGAGTCAGCCATGACTCAGCCAACTCGGCCGTTTTCCGTATTGACTCGGCCGAGTCACAAACAACGGCCCGTAACCCACTAAAACAGCGACTTAACATTACTTTAATGAAATTTTAAGGGGTTTGCTGATTGGTTTGGATTTCAAGGTGTTTTATGAATTAGCTAAATGTTATTTGGGGTCCATTTCCCCCTCCCAAACCCTATTTAACACACTCAAATGCTTTCTACTATTGATATGGTCCATTTCCCCCTCCCAAACCCTATTTAACACACTCAAATGCTCTCTACTATTGATATGCTATTCAAATTTCATGGTAATGTTAAATTCTTAAAGTAAAAGTGACATTCTCCTTAATCTTAATTTTCATCCTTTTACTTAAATTTTTAACATTACCATGAAATGACTCAGTATGTTTGAGAGTGGTTTCGGCCTCATTGGATTTCATATGGAGAAAGTAGAATTTTAGATTTCATTCAAAATCCATCAAACTTATTAGTATTTGAGGATTGGAGGATTGCAATGTTTCCATTGAATTTTGTCATGTATTAGGGTATGGAACTCGTATTTAATCAAGAACACCAATCCCTCTATGTACCTTGATGTTAGTGACATTGGTTGTCGAACTCCTCTAGGATTCGCTCCCAAACTAGGAACTTCTAAAAATGTCGCTCCTGCTCCCGTTTTCGCTCCTCCTCCCAAGTAACACAAAGAAGAGAAACCGTTTGGATAAAAAACGGTTAAATGATCTAGTTTATGTCCAATACAACCTCCGGCTCAGACGAAACCATTTGCTGAACAAAAGACCTGATTCAAATCCCATTGTGTTGGAAGACATTGATCCAACATCAGATTGGGTAGTGGAGAGTCATCTAGCAGAGTTTCATCCTGATGAGGATCTTGATTTAGATTTAGATATCGACACATCAGTTGAACTTGAACATGTTGTTCAGTTGAATGGAGATCTCAATCCACCAGCCTCAGTCTCACACCCAGCAAAGACTCCAGTTGTAGGTGCTTCCTCTGCTCAGCCACAACAGAAGCGTAGCCACATATCTACTCTATCTCAGCTTGCATCTGCCGCAGTTGCACAGCCTACTAGTGGTACCACTTCTACAGCTGCAGTTGGAGATGATGATGATGATGAGGAGCCATGGGGCCCCCTGTCTGACTCTGATGATGATCCAGAGATTGATCGACATGATCTTGGCTCCTCTGTCAGTAGCTACTAGCCAGTAGCTGTAGTACTAGTACTGGAGTCTGGTCACAATTTACTTTTGTTGTAGAGGCCATTGGTTATGTGTTTTTTGTTTTGAGTCTTTGATCATGTATGACAGTTGACTATGTATTGCCATTGGGTACCATTTTGATATAATGGATTGGTTCATGAGCCTACTTTGATCATATGTTGTCTTCCATCTATATTATAATGCTGTGTGTTTGGAAACATGAATGAAAATCTTTAAAATTATGTTTAAAATCTTTAAAATTATGTTTTTTTATAAAAAGATAAATATTTAATGTATTTTTTACAACGACGAGTCATTGAAATCGAGCTGGCCGAGTCATTACCGTTTCGGAGTCAGAGTCGAAGTCGATCCTCGGCCGAGTTGGAGTCGGAGTTTTAAAACTATGGTATGTAATGTTATGAAAGATGGATGTTAGAATTCTGATGAGGCTCATTTCGTTGGACAACAAAATATGGGAACCGGAAAAATATATTTTTTGATCCAATCAATTATACTTTTGATTTTTCATGAACTAAGATTTTTTCACATTCTAAAGCGTAATGATTTCAGCTCTCCTATTTATTCCCTAACCTCCCTTCCACCAGAAGTGGTAGAACCACCCAACTCTAGAATAATGACAATCTCGCATCCACATTTTCTCTAGCCCCATCAAAATATCTTCTAAATAATACAAATTATACTCATATAGAGTTTAATATTGATTATTCAGTTGGCACGCAGGCATATGGCGTGACATGGGTGTCTCAACTTAACTGTTTCGATCTGTTTGCAACAAGTGATGATATGGTACGTAGACTCATAGATTTGTATAACTTTAGGTAAAACTGAAAAATCTGTAAATTAATTTAAGAAAATTATAAAGTATTTCTTTATTCATCTCGTTTATTAATGTTGTTTTGTTAATGATATTAATATTGTAAGGTACTTAATTATTTAAAATTAATTGACATATTCTTAATTTAAGTTAAAAATAGTTTTTTATTGATATAATTTTATTTATCTCAAATTTATATTTTTAAAAAATATAAAAGATATAAATATTTTCTTGATATAATATTTATATAATTGATTGCAACAAAAGTGATCAGAGAACCATTCAACTACTTGTGTTGATAAATCTGATGATTCCACTGTCATAGAATGCCCCATTTATCCACACAGCAGTTGCGCATTCAGTTGCATTTCCTCCTTTGGGGGACTATCACGAGGTTGAGGGCGCTTCCAAAGAACAAAACATTTACAGAACAAATTATTTGGCTTTCCCTTTGGCAAATAACTTAAGGGAAACTGTGATAAAAATTACAATTTTAATAATGAAAATTCCAATTGTACATGGATTTAGAAACCCCATTTTGATTGAAACAACTCTATATAACAATTTTTAGCCATCAAGGCAGGTAATTTTAATAAGCTGTCAACCAATATTGAAATTCCAATTCAAAATAAGATGTGTTTGTTATCATAATAGCCTATTGAAAAAAGGGATAGCAAGATTGCAAGTTCAGGAGAGCAATTGCCTGTGTCACGCCAAAAGCATTAAGACAATCGTTTCAAAAAGCCCAGGAAAATGAAATAAGCCATGCTGTTTCCAAATCAACCCTGAGGCACATGCATGGGGTTGTCTAAAGCTACAAAGAGTAATATGGACCCTCTTGGATCAATTCAGGGTTGGTTAAGATAAGTCTTTTAACCAACCTAATGCTGGTTCTCATACAGCTTAGGAAAGATCATAAAATTTAAATATTTTAATAAACAGAAGAAAATAAAATATAATTGTGTTAATTTGTATTTTTGAGTTGAGAAGTTTATTTTACAGCGCAATATGATGTGTAAAGTTGTTAGTCTATCATTAAAATTAAATTTTATTTATATTTGTCAAAATAAAAAATTTAGAAAATCTAAAAATAAAAAAATAATTAAATAATTATACAAAACATTTAAATAATATTGACTCATAAAATTTTACACTTAAAATTTTTATATCTCTAAACTCATATTAAATCTATATTTAAAATAAATCTATATTAATTTTAACTAATACAAATTACCACCTGCTTTTATTAATCCGTAACTGTTTAACAAAACATGTGTTATGATCGATATATGCCATGGCATTACCGTTACAAATGGAAAGAATATTACAGAGAACAATACAAACAGTAAAGTTTTCTAACAGTAGATAACTAACCAGTCAATGAAAGCTAATATCTCATTCTTGTGCCTTGAATAGACTGAAATTATGGACTTGTATAACTACAAAGCACGTTCACAGCTGGATTGATAGTAAGGGATTGAAATAATTTTACCAAATTAAAATTAATATTAAAATTAAATAGTTAATGGTGATATTATTTATCATTAAAGAGAATATAAATAAATAATAATAAAACTAATAATAATAAAAATATTGCAGGTAAAATAAAATTTAATATTAATATTTAAGTTTAATAATTAATATTGATATTAGTTATTGAATATTAATATTAATTATTATTAATATTGTTAAAATTAAACACTAATTTTTTAATAATAAAAATATTAATTGTAATTAATATTAATAATAGAGTTTATATAATTAATAGTAATTAATAATAAGGTTTACAGGGTTTATAATATTGTGGTTTATATGGTTTATAATATTAATCATACCAACCTAAAACATTAATAAATTTAGAAAATTATTAATATTATAAAGTTGAGAGATTATAACTTATAAACTGAAAATTAAAAGTAATACACCCTATTCTATTCTCCTTATAGAAGCAGGTCTTTCCCTTATTGAGAGCCTAGCTATGCTTAGGTTTCTGTTGTACAAGCACAAGCTCAATAACATAGACGATCATAAACTTCCTAAGCTAGCTTTAAATTCCAGCCAAAACCACCTAAGGATCAACCGAGGATGGCATAAAGACACAAGGGCCTGGTTAAACTATTGGGAGATCAATGAGAATGATGCTTTGCAAAACGTAAATAACATTAAAGATATTGTTACTTCTAAGTTCAAAAAAAATTGTGGTGTGAGAAAGATTTAGCGTCTAAAAGAAAATTAAGTTATTATAAGAAGGTCATCAACCCCACCCTTGAAGATCAAAAGTATCTCTCTATTTTAACTAGCTCAAAGAAGAAAATTAATATAGCAATAATTAGAACGAATTCTCATGAGCTCCATAGTGAAACATGTCGTTGGGCAGTTCCTAAAATGCCATGGATGGAAAGGATCTGCCATATTTGTGAGAATAGGAGCATCGAGGATGAAAACCACTTCCTCTTAGAGTGCCCTGCATACAACCACATTAGATCTCAATTTCACAATCTTTGTTACAATACTGACCTTCCTAGCCTTTTACAATGTCAAAATTATATTGAGCTCGGGAGGTTTCTCTCCAAGCTTTTTGAGAATAGGTATAAAATCTTAAATCAAAATAAATAATTTGTTTTTTTAGGTCTGATAGATCATTGTTTGGTCTCAGCGGACGTTAACCATCATCATCATCATCATCAATATTCTAAACTCAAGGATTATAAACCCAGGGGATTAATATTGTAAATTCTTAAAATTAATATTATAAACCTAAAGGATTATAAATATTATAAGCCCAAAGGATTATAAATTCAAGGGAATAATATTAAATCCAAGTGATTAATATTATAAACTCAAAGGTTTAATATTAAATATCCAGCGGATTAATAAACAAAAGGTGTTATTAATATTATAATCCAAAGGGATTATTAATGTTAATAAATCTATGAGACCCAATGGGTTAATAAAACCAATGGACTATTAATATTATAAACCCAAGGGAATAATATTAAACCAAAGTGATTAATAAACAAAAGCGATTAATATTGTAAACCCAAGGGATTAATATTATAAAACAAGGGATTGACAAATCCAAGGGATTAATATTATAGATCCAATCAATTAATAAGCCTAAGGGATTAATATTAAAAACCAAAGGGATTGATATTATAAACTTGAGGGATAAATGTGGTTGACTATGTTAGGGTTTATAATATTTATACATTAACACATGTTAATTATGGTTGACTATTATTGACATGGTCAACTATATTCAATATGTGCATCATAGTCAACATGACTACTATGGTGAACCATACTTACCTCGGGAATCATGGTCTATCTATAAGTGACCTATAGTGAACCATAGTGGATGGTCATGGTTGGCCATGGAGACTTATAGTGGATCTAGCTAAGGTTAATAATATTAATGTTGGGGTTTATAATACTAATCCTAGGGCAATATATATTAAAATTAGGGATTATAATCTTAGAGTTTATAATTATAATATTAGGGTTTGTTTTATTGGGTTTTATGGTGTTAGGATTTTTTATTAGGCTTTAATATTGTGACATTGGAATGGTACAAAAATCTATCCATTCTTGCATTACGGAAAGAATTGTCTCTATGTGACAGTCAATTTGACAATCATTGTCGCAAAAGTTACATCAGATTGCAATTTATTCAACATCGCATTGCCACATTACAAAATTGGGGTTTAATATTCAGGTTTTTAGTATTGGGTCGATAATATTAGGGTTTGATATTTGGTTTATAACTTATAATAATCAGGTTTAATATTAGAGTTTATAATATTGATATTAGGGTTTATTATGTTGGATTTTATAATGCAAGGGTTCTATATTAGGGTTTAAACTATAACGTTGAAATGGTATGAAAATCTATCAAACATCGCAATATGACAAACATTGTCTTAATACGACAATCAATCTAACAATCATTGTTGCAATTTTACATTGCATTGCAATTTATTCTAAGTCGCATTGTTAACTTGCAAAGTTGGTGTTTAATATTAGGTTGAGATTATTAATTCTTTTTAATATTAGGTTTTTAATATTAATCTTAGGTTTTAATATCACTCTGTTAGGTTTACAGTCTCTTGCATTTATAATATTAATCCCTTGGCTTTAATCTTTGTCGCAATATCGCATTGGAAAATATTGTCTCAATGCATAAATAAATCTCACAATCATTGTCACAATTTTATGTTGCATTGGTATTTATTCAATGTTGCATTGTGGCATTACAAAATTGGGGTTTAATATTGGGGTTGTTAATATTGGGTCTATAATGTTAGGGTTTATAATTTATTATAGCGAGGTTTAATATTAGGGCTTATAAAATTAATTTAGGGTTTATTATATTGAGTTTTATAATCTTATGGTTTTATATTATGATTTAATATTGTGACATAAAAATGGTACAAAAATTTATCCAACATATCAATACGACGATAAATCTGATAATCATTGTTGCAATGTTACATCACATTGCAATTTATTCAACTCTAGATTCTTACATTACAAAACTGGAGTTTAATATTAGGTTTTTAATATTAATCTTATGATTTAATATTATTCCCTTGGGTTTATAATCCTTTGGATTTATTAATCCCTTGAGTTTATAATATTAGTAGTCGCTTGAGTTTATAATATTAATCATAGGGTTTAATATTAATCTTAGGGTTTATAATCTTTTGGGATTATACTATTAATATTATGATATAATATTAATACCTTAGGTTTATAATCCCTTGGTATTATTATATTAATCTTAAGGTTTATACTCCCAGGGTCTAATATTAATCCTAGAATTTATAATATTAATCTTAGGGTAGGAGGAAGAGGAGAGGATTCACAATGGATAGGGATTTTCCAGGCTTCCATTTCACTACATACATTGTCAAGCTCTAGATTTGATTTGTGGATTATGATGGTGGAGTTTTTGGAGAGTTTCAGAAAAACATGGCAATTTAAAGTAGCAAGATCTTCACAGGCTACATTTCCTCGAAAATAACCATTGAACTTATACTCTTACTTGTGCAGTATGATGGAAAGGTATTGTATGACCTCCTTCTAAAACCATATTTCACAAATATGGTGACATTGCGTCAAATCTTCACCCAATCACTGGCTATTAGTTTAATTTATGATTTGGGACTAGGGTTATTTACCCAATATCATGCTTTTTCGCTCTTTCTGGAAGCTTGGGTATTGAATCACTCTTTTCTATGGTTAGTTAATTGATTGGGTAAATAAAGCTTGAAACGAATCTGCCCATATCTATGATATGGGCCCCCATTTATTTAGATCAAAGCCATAATCTTGAGGATTCAGATTTGGATCATGAGAAAGATTTTCAAATTTTTTTGAAGACCCTTAATGAAAAATCAATTCTTATAGAGACTTAGCCAACAAATCTAGTAATAGATTTGAAAAATAAGGTGTAGGAAATAATTAGTATACTAACCAATATATAGAACCTACTATATGAGGGTAAATAATTGAAAGACATCATCAAATTGAAATATTATGGCATCAAATGTAATTCTACAATCATTATAGATTTGAGGTTGCAGGGTGGAGATCTAGGAAAGATCATTCCACCTGGATCAAATTTTGTTGCCAAGGGTTCAAGTTCCATTAACAATGCAGTGAAAGGGAAAGCCACCATACGAAATAGAAAAAAACCAAATCTGATATTCCCAGGTCCTTACCTAGTCGAGAAGATGGAGGAAGCACCAAATATATTAGTAAAATTGCCGAAATTGAGTGGTATTTTTACCGTTCTCCAAGATAGAGCTTATATTTTTTGATTTGATGGCTTTTGGCCCAAGCCTGAAGATCTACGTCAATGGATGTTCCTAAAATGGACCAACAATTGTGATATTTACCTATGTGCCAAGGATTTTTTGTGGTCCAATTCAACAATTAGAAAGATCTAGAATACGTCATAAAAAAGGGACCATGGTTTTGGGGAAGGGTGGGTCACTTCATAAATCCACGATGTCCAAATTTTGATGCCAAAAATATGGTGGTTACGAAGGTGATAGTATGTGCACGGCTACATAATATCCCTCCTCATTTTTAGCACCACCAAGTTTTAGAAGGCATTGGAAATTCATTAGGTAGATTTTCAAAGATGGATCGAGAAAGAATGGAAAAAGGTTTTTTTACCTTTTCCAAAATTGGCTTGGAGATATACCTAAGAAAAGGCCTACCATGTCACATCCATCTAGTTCATCAAGATTTCAAGTAGACACAATGATTAAATTTTGAAAATACTGCATTCAAGTGTTGAATCTTCCAACAGACAGGGCACCTGTAGAAATCATACGCTTAAGAGAGAAAAAAGGACAAAGAAAATATTACAAAAGAAAAAGGGATGGAAAATTACAAATCCACCTTCTTAAGATGAAAAATATGAAGAAATGGGAACAACTCATCAACAACAAGAAGAACCGAATCAACAAGGCTCCCAAATGGAGGAGGGAGAAAAGAAGGAGAAGGATCCTGCTAAACACTATGAGAAATCCATGAATTTAGCAGTGATTCGGACTCCTGGAGATTAGCCTAAGGAAAAAGAAAATAACCAAGGATCATCTGAAATAAAGCGGACACATGCTTCTAAGACCTCGAACTCGAATAATGAAGTGCCATCAAAATCAGAAGGAGAAGAATTGGAAATCATAATGGACACTCCAAATTCTGAGGTTTGGCATAAGTTCAAAGAAGAAAAGGTAAAAGACAGAGACTCAGTTTATCTGGGTATCTTATTTATTGAGTCTCAGCTACAATGAGTGCTTTAGGAACATACAAATGGTCTTTAGGGAGAGTAAATGAATTCACTTATGCATGTAATAGTCTAACTTTTATTTTTATTAATAAAAAGTTCTGATTTTTCCCAGGAAATAAAATATTATCCCTAGGTTTTAATATAATCCTTAGGTTTATGATCCCTTGGGTGAACCATACTCACCTCAGGAACCAAGATATATCTGTAAGTGACCTATAGTGAACCATAATGGATGGCCATGGTTGACCATGGAGGCTAAGAGTGGATGGCTATGGCTAACAATATTAATCTTCGGGTTTATAATATTAATCATAGGGTTTATAATCATATGTTTTAATAGATTAAACTTAGGTTTTCTAATAATTTTCTTACTGTTTATTATATTGAGTTTTATAATGTTAGGGTTTTGTATTAGATTTTAATATTTTGACATTGGAATGATGCAAAAATCTATCTAATGTCACATTGCAAGAAACATTGTTTTAATATGACAATCTATGTGGAAATCATTGTCGCAATGTTATATTACATTGCAATTTATTCAACATTGCATTACAACATTACAAATTGGGGTTTAATGTATTATTCCCTTGGGTTTATAATCTCTTCATGTTTATAATATCAATAATCCCTTGTGTATATTAATCCATTGAGTTTATAATATTAGTAATCCCTTAGGTTTATTAATCACTTGGGTTTACTAATACCTTTGGTTTATAATATTAATCCCTAATATGTATAATAATATATTAGAGTTTATAATATTAGTGTTTGTAATATTAGTCATAGGTTTGATATATTAATCTTAGGGGATACAATATTAATCCTATGGTTCATAGTCCCTTGGGTTTATTAATTCCATGGTTTTATAATATTGATCCGAAGGGTTTAATATTAATCCCTACTGAATTAATGTAAAACCTAAATGTTATAGTTTTATAATGTGAGGACTATATGTTACGGTTTAATATAGTGACATTGGAATGATACAGAAATCTATCTAACATTGCATAGTGACAAACATTGTCTCAATTCGAAAATCAATCTCGTAATGATTGTTGTAATGTTATATTACTTTGAAATTTATTCAACATTGCATTGTTAGATTATATTAATAGTAGTTTTATAATATTATGAGTTTTTAATATTGGGTTTATAATTTTTTGTATTAGGTTTTATAATATTAATCTTAGGGTTTATAATATTAATCCTAGCGTTAATATTAGTCCAAGGGTTTATAATATTAATCAATTCGGCAATTATTTTTGTAATGTTTATATATCCTTGGGTTTAAAATATTAATCTTGGGCCTTATATTCTTAGGGTTTAATATTGATCCCTTGGGTTTATAATATTAATCCCTCTCGTTTATAATATTAATATTAGGGTTTTTATAATCTTAAGGTTTATAATCATAAGCTTTATAATATTAATGTTATGGTTGATAATCCCTTCACTTTATAATATTAATCATAGGGTTTATAATATTAATCCTAAGGTTGAGTATTATTCCCTCAGGGTTATAATATTAATCCTAGGGTTGAATATTATTCTCTTGGTTTTATAATCCCTTGGGTTTACAGTATTAATAATCCCTTGGGTTTATTAATCCCTTGATTTTATAATATAATTTGTTAGGGTCCCACCCTAACCCCCTTATTTATGTCATGGGATCACGTCATAGTCAAGAGTCAATAAAGCCCATATTAATATTTGTAAGTGGTTAACCCGCAATTAATGATGGGACCACAGTTAGTTGCAAATGGGCGGTAGTATTAGATAGATGGTATTAATAAAACCCACAGTATTGGCCCGTGGTATTGCATGTATGAGTCATATATAAAGGATAGAGACTCCCTGCGAGGAGTATCGTGTCTTGTTTTGTAATCGAGCTCTGCTCTATTGGCGGTTGCCCCCTCGAAGAGGCCTGTGAACATTTCTCTCTGAATAATAAAATCATTGCTATTCTGTGCTCTGGGTATATTTTCTTCGCTTATTCAGTGTTCTCGGTATCTTTTCTTCGCAAATTCTATGTTTGGGTATTACTTTTCAGGTTAAGAGCATAACAAGTGGTATCAGAGCACTTTCCAGGACTCGGTGGGATCTCCAAATTTTAGCAAATTTTTTTTTGGCTAGAGACGTGTTCTGGCGTCTTTAAACCACGGAATCTGTCGTTAAGCGCATAAACCTGCGGATTTGGGGAGGCATGCACGCAGGAAATACAAGAGGTGGTCACGTCTGTTGGACTCCCTTGTAACCCCTGTGGGTACCCCTTCGAGTAGTAGCGCATTAGACAGAACCGCGCACGGACTGTCTTCCACGTACCCTCTAGGTATATAGGAAGCCCCCTAGCTCCCTTGAAACCTCGCCATAGATAAACCTTCGGCCATCTTGTGGCTACAGTACACCGAGAACAGCACTCGGAGAGATTACTCGCCCGTACGATAGGGTAGTCGGGTTGTACGGCTAAGGGTACGGTCGATCCTCCTTAGTTAGAGCCCTGAAACATTGGGCCGAGTACTACTATCAGACCCTTATGTATATTGCGATCTGTAGCAACTGACACCCATATTTCCCTTTCTATCGGGGGATCACACATCACCTATTCCAGATCAGCAAGTGCAGCAGCAGTCGACATCAGTCCCGCAGCTCCATCAGATCAGCAGCAGCAGTTGTTCCACCATTCAGATCTCTCAGATCCACTAGATCAGAGTAGTTGGGAAGGGTTCCTGTCCCTGGATATAATTTTCGCAGGACTTTTGGCGGCATTGACATTCTGAGGATTTGGCGACTGCAGTATTGATCAGGAAGGAGTAAAACTCCATTAGGAGTTTTCCAAAAAAAAAAAAAACGAGTTTGAGATCTTCCGGGGCGCTTATTGGTGACCTAGCCCATCAGAATCAGGACGACGAGCTGAGCAAGGTGGTACCATTCAATTTCTTAGTAAAAATTTGTTAGGCGATCCCAATTTTTCATCAGGTTGGTGTATGGTAGAAACTCGCGCTCAAGCGATGGCCAATGAAAGGATCGACAAAATTGAAGACCATGTGAACTCCCTCCAAACTGCGGTGAAGAATATCGAACTTGAGCTTAAAGGAATAAGTCACCAGATACATGATGCACTCCCAAAGGGCAAGGAGCCAGCCCACGAGGAGGCATATAATGGCCATGAATACCATGAGGGTGAGTCTATCCACTCTCATCACATCTGGCACACCCATCTGCCACCCAGTCAGCGACCTCCCAAGTTGGATATGCATAAATTTGACGGTTCTCACACGTCCGCATGGCTAGCACAAATGGAGCAGTATTTCCAATTGAATCATATCGTAGATGAGGGGACTAAGCTTATGGTGGGCACCATGTACTTGGACAATGAATGATGGCAATGGAAGGAATGGCATCAGCGTTGCAATGGACATCTTCAGAATTGGGCCCAATTTGCCAAAACTCTTCGCAGTCGCTTTGAACAGGAAGACTCTTTTTTGGGGCATCTCACTAAGCTCTGACAAACGGGTACAGTGGAGGAATATATTACTGCTTTTGAAGCCTTAGCCTTCCGCACTAGGGGTCTCACAGATGAGTTCTACATGGAATGCTTTATCAGCAGTCTTAAAGAAGCCATCAAAGCTCAGGTTCTACTCCACCACCCTCCCACATGGACAGAGGCTTGCCAGGTACCCCATAAGGTGGAACGTGCATTAACAGCCCAATCTAGCTGCCCCAACTTCCCCACTAAAGGTCGTCCCTCACAGGCTCCCAATACGACTCAGACACTTAAGATTCAAAAGGTGTCACCTGCGGAAATGGCCGAAAGAAGGAAGCAAGGACTATGTTACTACTGTGATGAAAAATATTCCCCAGGTCATAAATGCAAAGAGAACAAGTTTTTTCAAATAGATGCCACTGACCACAGCTCCATCGACGAAGATCCACCACTTGAGGAACCAGAGGCGATTGAAGAAGATAACCAAAAGGAGATTGTATCTGATGAACCAATTATTTCGCTAAATGCATTGGCAGCAATTTCTTCCCCTCAAACTCTCAAAATCAGGGGTTTTCTTAAACATCGCCCAGTAGTAGTCTTGATTGATAGTGGAAGTACCCATAATTTCATCCATCAAAAGATCGCTGAAGCAGCACATTGTTTCGTCCGGGCAGTTTCTAACTTCGAAGTCCAGATTGCAGATGGGGGCACAATGAAATGTGAAGGTCGCTGTGAAAATGTCAAAATTCAAATGGAGGATTATCAATTGAAAATCCACATGTTTGCAATACACATGGGGGGTTGCGACATTGTCCTAGGCGCGGAATGGCTCCGCACTCTTGGGTCAATCATAATGGATTTCCAGGAGTTATATATAAGTTTTAATCAGAACAACTCCACACATACCCTCCATGGACTACAGGCGGGAGCCCCCTCTATCATCAGCTCGCATACGATGGAAAAATTGTTAAAAAAGGGCCATCATGGAGTGGTAGCTCAATTTAATGCCATCGAGGTAGTAGACACCATGTCTCTGCCAATTCATCCTGAGATGCAACAGATTTTAAATAAACATCGGACGGTCTTTGACAAGCCTCATGAGCTTCCACCCTCGCGAGGGGAACATGATCATAGCATCACATTGGTTTCAGGGGCCCAACCCCCAAATGTGTGGCCATACAGATATCCGTTCACCCAAAAGAATGAAATAGAAAAAATCATCAAGGAATTGTTGGAAGCAGGTGTCATTCATCCCAGCATTAGTCCTTATTCATCCCCAGTAGTCATGGTCCTCAAGAAAGATGGGGAGTGGCGGATGTGTCCCGACTTCAGGGCCCTCAATAAGTTAACAGTCAAAGATAAATTTCCCATCCCGGTGGTTGACGATTTGCTGGACAAACTCAATGGGGCTCAATTCTTCACTAAGTTGGATCTTCGCTCAGGCTACCACCAAATTCGCATGAAGGAAGTCGACATTCCCAAGACAGCTTTCAGAACTCATGAAGGCCATTATGAGTCCCTGGTCATGCCATTTGGTCTCTGTAATGCCCCCTCTACTTTTCAGAGTCTTATGAATCACCTCCTCAAACCATATCTCAGAAAATTTGTCCTTGTCTTCTTCGATGACATCCTCATCTATAGTGGCACTTGGGCGGCACATCTTCAGCATGTAGATCTACTCTTGCAACTGCTCCGCACGCATAAATTATTTGTCAAGATGTCTAAGTGTTCGTTTGGCATGGAAGAAGTTGAGTATTTGGGCCACATTGTGGGGCGTGAAGGTGTCAAGGTGGACCCCAAAAAGATCCAGGCAATGCAAGAATGGCCTCAACCTAAGACCTTGAAAAGCTTGAGAGGATTTTTGGGTCTCACAGGCTATTATCGTAAATTTGTCCACAACTATGGCTGCATAGCGAAGCCCCTAACGCAACTCCTAAAGAAAAATTCCTTCTTCTGGAACGAGGAAGCACAACAGGCATTTACCGCTCTCAAAACCGCCATGTGTTCCACTCCCGTCTTAGCGCTACCGGACTTCACCAAATCATTTGTCATTGAATGTGATGCTTCGGGAACAGGTATTGGAGTGGTCTTAATGCAGGAAGGGCGACCATTGGCCTTCACCAGCCAACAACTAAGTGGGAGGAATCTGGGCCAATCTACCTATGAGAAGGAAATGATGGCCATCTTACATGCAATCGAGACCTGGTGACCTTACTTGTTGGGGCGACGTTTCCAAATCCGCACAGATCATCACAGTCTTAAATATTTTTTGGAGCAACGCCTATCTTCCCCACAACAAAATAAATGGTTAGCCAAAATGTTGGGATATGATTATGAGATCATTTACAAGAAAGGGAAAGACAACAGGGTAGCAGATGCATTGTCACGCCAATTTGAGGAGGAAAGTACTCTGCTCGCAATTTCCCTCCCCATTCCAGACTGGATTGAAGAGGCTCGCGGGGAATGGTTTTCACATCCCGGGCTCTCCCAACTCATTTGTCAATTGCAGGTAGATCCTAATTCCAGCAAGGGCTACTCGTGGCAGAATGATATTCTTCGCTATAAGGACAGAGTCGTAATATCACCAACATCCACCCTCAAAAGTCGCATTTTGGCAGAATTGCACTCATCTCCCATTGCAGGACATTCGGGCTTTCAGAAGACGTATGCTCGCACCAGAAGATCATTTTTTTGGGCCGGGATGAAACAGGACATCCTTACTTTCGTAGCAGAATGTGACGTCTGTCAACGCCACAAAGGGGAGACCGTCAACACACCAGGCACATTACAACCATTGCCCATTCCGGCATCAATTTGGACGGAGGTCTCCATGGATTTCATTACAGGTCTTCCAAAGTCTGGGAAGAAGTCAGTCATCATGGTGGTTGTGGACCGACTTTCGAAGTATGCTCATTTCTGCACCCTACCCCAACCATTTACACCAACTTTGGTTGCTCAAACTTTCATGGATCAGATCTTCAAATTGCATGGCATGCCCACTTCTATTGTGTTCGACCGCGACCGAATCTTCACTAGTAATTTTTGGCAGGAGCTCTTCAGAATACAAGGCATTCAACTCAAACTCAGTACTTTATATCATCCACAAATAGATGGTCAAACCGAAGCCGTCAACAAATGTCTAGAAACCTACCTTAGGTGTTTCACTTCAGAAAAGCAACACCTTTGGGTACAGTGGTTACCTCTGGCGGAATGGTGGTATAACACCAACTATCATGCCACCACTAAAATGACTCCCTATGAAGCAGTCTATGGACAACTTCCGCCTTCCCCTACTTCTTATCTCACGGGGTGCTCCAAAGTACAAGCCGTGGATCAACTCCTACAACACTGCGCAACCATGCTTGCCCATCTGCGCGAGAATCTTCATCAAGTTCAGAACCGTATGAAGCAACAGGCTGACCAACATCGCTTAGAGCGCCAATTTCAAGAAGGGGATCAGGTCTTTTTGAGGCTGCAACCATATAAGCAAACATCACTCAAAGACAAGGGTTGTCAAAAGCTCTCTCCAAAATTCTACGGACCATACCAAGTACTTCAGCGCATTGGAGAAGTGGCTTACAAGTTGGCTTTGCCACCTACAGCAAAAATCCACCCAGTTTTCCATGTATCGTGCCTCAAGAAAGTGATTGGGAACAATTTCCGAGTTCAAACCAGTCTACCTGAATTGGACGAAGAAGGGTCAATCTGGCTTCAACCTGAACAGGTTCTAGACACACGAGACAAGCACCTGCGTGGCCGCATGATTAAGGAGGTCCTCGTCAAATGGAAAGACACCTCTCCAGAAGATGCAACTTGGGAACCAACCACTATTCTTCAGCAGTTTCCGCAGCTTCATCCTTGAGGACAAGGCTAGTCTTAAGGGGGAGGGCATGTTAGGGTCCCACCCTAACCCCCTTATTTATTTCATGGGATCACGTCATAGTCAAGAGTCAATAAAGCCCATATTAATATTTGTAAGTGGTTAACCCGCAATTAATGACGGGACCACAGTTAGTTGCAAATGGGCGGTAGTATTAGATAGATGGTAAATGGGCGGTAGTATTAGATAGATGGTATTAATAAAACCCACGGTATTGGCCCGTGGTATTGCATGTATGAGTCATATATAAAGGATAGAGACTCCCATGTGAGGAGTATCGTGTCTTGTTTTGTAATCGAGCTCTGCTCTATTGGAGGTTGCCCCCTCGAAGAGGCTTGTGAACATTTCTCTCTGAATAATAAAATCATTGCTATTATGTGCTCTGGGTATATTTTCTTCGCATATTCTGTGTTCTCGGTATCTTTTCTTCGCAAATTCTATGTTTGGGTATTACTTTGCAGGTTAAGAGCATAACATAATTGATCCCTTGGAATTACAATACTAATCCCTTGGGTTTATAATATTAATAATTTCTTGCTTTTATTAATCTCTTAGGTTTATGAGATTAATCCCTAATATGTATAACAATGCATTAGTCTTTAGGGCCTATAATATTAATCTTAGGCTTGATATATTAATCTTAAGGTTTATAATATTTATCCTAGGGTTTGGTATTAATCCCAAGGTTTATCATTCTAAGGCTTTGTAATATTAATAATCCCTTGGGTTTACAATATTAATTCCTTGGGTTTTTAACATTAATCCCTTGGGTTTATAATATTAATCCCTTGGGTTTATAATATTAATAATCCCTTGGGTTTAATATTATTTCCTTGGGTATATAATATTAATACCTTGGATTTATAATATTAATAATCCATTAGATTTATAATATAAATAATCCATTGGATTTATAATATATATAATCCACATTTAAAAATGTGTTTGAGTATTATTATTATTTATTGATACCAATATTAATATTAAATCCATACGTTGATGTCTATTGATATATATCAACTACATTTAATAATTTGGTTGTGCATGTAATTAATATATGCCTATTGCATACATCAACCACATTTATTAATGTGATTGTGCTAGTACTTATATATATATATATATATATATATATATATATATATATATATATATATATATAACAAAATTACTTTTTCCAAACTATATAATCATAATAAAAACCTTTAATCACATAAAGTGATAACAACACCAATATTAAGTAGTAAATCTCATCACTACTTTAGATCGAATAAAAGAAAAAAAAATGAACTAATATTTTTTCTCACATTTATATATATATAAAAAACAAAATTACTTTTTCCAAACTATATGATCATAATAAAAACCTTTAATCACATAAAGTAATAACAACACCAATATTAAGTGGTAAATCTCATCACTACTTCAGATGGAATAAAAGAAAAAAAAAGAACTAATATTTTTTCTCACATTTTTTCTATCAATTTTGACAAATAATTAGATTATGCAGTGTAGATCATAGTAATTTGAACCAACCACTCATAAGAATTTAAACCACCTGCATTATAAGAATGTTCTTAATAATATATCAAATTATCCTTGATCCAATGTATATAAATCAATTAAAAATATATATGTAATTTAAATAACAAAATTCAATAATTTTGTTAAAAATAATATCGCTAAATATAAATGAAGAAAAAAAATGTGTGATTAAACCATGTCTCAAAGAATAATTTCATTAAATTTTTCAGATTCATTGAAAACTCTCCACCATATGAAGAAATAATGAATAACATTGTGAAGCTCTTTGTGTAATATGAAATAAGATTTGTTGAGTGCATTGAAGGCCTCTTTCATTGATAAATAACTAGCAATTTCCCTAAAATAGTGCAAAGGTACACCAATAAGATTGTTAAATTGGAAGATGTTGCAGTTTGGTTTCATAATTAAAGTATATATATGTATGTATGTGAATTTTCATATTTAAACTAATAATAATAATAATAATATATTATTTGTCATATGGGTAATGTTACAATATTTATGAACCTTTTTTTATTAAACAAACTATAGGGCAAAAAAAATTAATTTTCATGATGTTTTCATTAAGAAAATGGAGGTAAAATGATAATTTATTTTCTTCTTAAGTGGATTTTAATATTGACATTTAATCAACCCAAAGCCACATTTGTCTACCATTTTCCCACAATACGTGTGCGAGGGAAGAGTTTCACTCCTTATCTCACATTGAAATTTAATTCTATCACCATATTTTCTTTAGGCTTGTCATTTTTACATACAAAAACATTTTGAATGGCCAAAGACACTCCTAGAAAGCAAAATCAATTTCTGGAAAACACAAAATTCTTCTCTGTCTACTTGGCTATGAAGGTAGATACTAAAACTAAGAATTGTTGGAGAGGATATTTGGAAGGGTCTTAAGCATAAAAATCCATCACTTTATTTGTTAAGAAGTGAGACATTGTCTTAAAAGAAAGCATGAAGTCGAAGTTGAATTATCTATTTTAATATAGCAGTGTTATTAAAAAGCATGAAATCAAGATTAATTTAGAAGCCCTAAGTCAAATATGACTTGACCTAGAAATGTGAACTCAAGCTTGATTGAACAAAACCAGTCTAGATGCAAAAGGAAATCGACCTTGAAAAAACATCTTGATACTTTTTTGAAAATGCTTCATAGCGTGAATTCAAGCTTTACTTGATTTTAAGAAAAAGCATGAAATCAAGATTGACTTTATCGGACATCACAATATTTTCTTCTCGCATATACTACAATATCCAAATGTGGTTTCGAGGACCCAAAATAGGAAGGAGGTAACTTCTTTAGCTCAATCTGCTGACATTTACTACAATCTCCAAGTATGGTTTTAAGGACCCATAACAGGAAGAAGACAACTTCTTCAACTCAATATGATCAAGATTGTTATGGAACCAGCTCAAGAAAAGATAGAAAAGATAGATCAACGCCTTAGAATTCAGCCTCTTCGAGGCGGCAACCTCCTTTACATTACATAAATGAACAATTCTTGGATGATACAAATGAAAATGCCTCCTTTCTATATATAGGAGTCTAAGGGGTCATAACATAATCAGAGCCGACATAACAATAATAATGTAAGGGCACAATAATAACAATAGTGGGCTTCTATGGGGCACAATAGTAACAATATGGGCACTACATGGGTACATCAATATAATAAGTGGGTTGTACTAATAGCAATAAGGGGTTACACTAGTAGTATAGGAGCCTAACATGCCCCTGTCCTTCAAAAAGCGTTGTCCTCAACGTTTGAGTAGTTCTTGATGCTTCTGTATAAAATTCTTGTCCTCCCATGTGGAATCTTCAGTGGGTAAGTTCTTCCACTTGATGAGATACTCTGAAATTGATCGATTTCGTAGCTGTCGAGTTCTTGTTTCTTTGACTGCTCCAGGTTCCAATATGATTTTTCCTTCCTCTTCAATTTCTGGCAATATTGTATGAATTGGGATCTTTTTCAACTTTTAAATAAGTGGCCATACTTGTTCGTTCTTCTTCCATTCATCCCTTGCTTCATTTATCCAATCTGGTTAGTTAATAGAAATAGCACAAAACAATGCTTCCACATCCTCATCCTTGAAGAGTCTTCCCATTCAGTAGGGTCGCCATTTTTTAAGTTCATGTAGTATTGCCAACATTTCCATCTCATAAATAGCTTGCTTGAAATGTAGCAGTAAAAATACCCAATCACCTACATCAAAACATTTTTCACTACGATGTTGATCTACCTGTTGTTTCATTTGATTTTGCACCAAAGTGGCATTATCCTTTAAAAGTTCGAGAACTTGTTGTTGATGCTCGATGTGATATTTCACTGCTTGAACCTTTTTCTTCTTGATATGTCCTTCTATCTCTAGAGTTTGAGGAGTGGTAATTTCTTCCAATCCTTTACAAGATATGGTCGGATTCATTTCTTGATGCTCGATGTGATCTTTCACTTCTTGAACATTTTTCTTCTTGATATGTCCTTCTATCTTAATAGTTTGAGGAGTGGTAATTTCGACCAATGAATTACAAGATATGGTTGGATTCGTTTCTTCTTTCTCGATGTGATCTTTCACGTCTTACACATTTTTCTTCTTGATATGTCCTTCTATCTTGAGAGTTTGAGGAGTGGTAATTCTTGCCAATGCTTTACAAGATATGGTCTGATTCATTTCTTCTTTCTCTGGGGTGGGGTCCTGGCGTATATCTTCTTATTTTGATGTTTCTTGATACTTTTCTTCCTCCTCTTCATAATCTACGTAAAATAATTTCTTCTCAGGACACTTATGACCTTTAGTGCATTTGCTATCACAATTGTAACAAAGCCCTTTTTCTCTTTTTTCTTCCAATTGTTGTCGTGTAACCCTTGTAGGTTGTGGAAGGCTAGGAGAAACAACACTTCCATCTTTATAGTTGTGAGGGGTATGCTTCCTGGTTTCCATAATTTTTCTTTCCACTATGTCACAAAGTCGTTTTACTCTTTCCAATTGTTGTGGTGTTTCTCTAAAGATGTTGTTTCTCTTTGTATCCTTATAATGTGCTATCATTTCTTCCATGAAAATTGACCACGTAACAAGTTGTTTACAAGATCAAAGCCCTTCATACCATAAAAATTGATCTGGTTCTAAATATGAAGATGCAATACATACCTTTTGTAACAGTGGTACACCATGTAGATCAAAATATTGCTCCATCTGAAGTATCCAATTTACCGGATCCTTGCCATCAAACTTCCTCATCTTGCTTTTTCTTGATTTTAGGAGCTCGATCTTGAAATGACTGTAACTCTGTACTTTCGGATATTTAAGTTTTGAAATTTCGACCTGTAGTAGCCCTCTGTGTCCTCTTTCCAATGCCACCAGTCTGATCCAAATTGGATTCTCCAAGAAAGAGTTATGCACAATCTCCCAAGATGACCTGATTATAGACCTTTCTAGAAGAGCGAACTTGTATGAAGTTCCACGTGTCACTGTTTCGACCTTTGGCTCTGAAAAATATATACAAGAAACTACAGTCCATCCTCTTTCTGTACCTTCTTACGAAATTTCAATCTAATGCTCAGAGAGAAAGTTATGATGATTTTCCCCAAGTCACCTGTTTGGAATGTAATTCAGGAGTATGCAAAAAGACCAACTTCCTCAGATCATATCTCCACAAATATAGCGCAAAAAGCTCTGAAATTCAGACCCAAGGTTCAGCACGATTTATTAATGGGTTTTTTTTCAACTTCTGAAATGTCGTAGAAAAAAGTTATAGCGAAAATGCCACGATGACCTATTTGGAGCAGCGAAACCCTAGAATCCAAAGCTCTGATACCAAATGTTATGGAACCAGCTCAAGAAAAGATAGAAAAGATAGATCAACGCCTTAGAATTCAACCTCTTCGAGGGGGAAACCTCCTTTACATTACATAAATGAACAATTCTTGGATGATACAAATTAAAATACCTCCTTTCTATATATAGGAGTCTAATGGGTCATAACATAATCAAAGCCGACATAACAATAATATTGTAAGGGCAAAATAATAACAATAGTGGGCTTCTATGGGGCACAATAGTAACAATATGGGCACTACATGGGTTTATCAATATAATAAGTGGGTTGTACTAATAACAATAAGGGGTTACACTAGTAGTATAGGGGCCTAACAAAGATGGAAGTTGGATGATATGTTATGGATACCTGGGTTAGATAACCTTGGGAAAATTATGAGGCTACTACAGTTTGAGGGGCATATTAGGAATATTGATATCACAAAAGAATGGAGAAGTAGTACAATGGGTGCTTGTTCTAGTAGGCTTGGATGAGACTGGGATCCTCAATGACAACCCTCCAACCAAAAACTTGACAAGTGAGAAAGGATCCATTGTTCTTTTCATCTCTTAATGAATTATAATAAAAAAATTTGCATTTATACTTGTGAATTACTGGAATACAAGTTTTTTTTGTGCTCAACAACTGTTATAGAGGTTTGACTTTTTCCCGACAATTACTTACGAAGTTTGATTTGTTCAGAACAAGTTGTTACATGGGTGTGGCTTGTATTTTCTAATACCCAAGGCACTCTTACAAAGGTATGGCCTGTGTGTGAAGGAAAAAATATTAATTGCAGTCTATAAACTTGCATCAAATTATGAATGATATGTTCTTTCTATCTACAACTTCATAATGGGGCCCACAACTATTTTCCATCCAAAATCCATCGTTGGCACAAAAGTTTTCCATTCTTCATCCTTCTTCCACCTGCTCTGACAATGTAAATGGAAAAGGTTAAAATGTAATTTGGACCTAGTAAATTAGCTATATTCCAACTGTTTGCATCAAACATTTGAAAGGTGGGCAAAGGCTTGCATGATTTAATAATGTACTCATATACAGTTTGAGTTCAAATACCTGAAAAAATAACCATGCTCCGTAGCAACCTGAACACTTTTACAATGTGAAAACCAATCATTCAAAGTTTGTTTTCCTCGTCTGCTTACAATAAAGACCACATTCTTTGGGTCATTGAAAAGAGCGTTTAGGACTACCAGGACATCATAATCTAGATTCTTGTTAACTAAAGTTTGAGGCATCATGGTACCATCATAATCCAAAAGAATGGCTCATTTATTACTCTTTTTGTAAGCCCATACAATATGCTCAGTTGAAAGCTTATGAAAATTATAATCAAACACCACTCAAAATCCCAATCCCAATCCTAGTTTATAACATTGACTTCTAGAGTGCTCTTTGCAGGTTCTTTGCAAGTATCATATGAAACTTTGGGCCTAGAAGGCTACATCATGAGTGTTGACAAACCTAAAATTATTTTCATGTCTCATTTGCTTTTGAGCATTTGGCATTGTAATGGCAGTATTCAGAGCATCAACAAAGGCTTCAATATTCCATGGATTTACATTACTAACTTAGAGAGGGGGAGCATTCAATAAACTCAAACACTACGAGCATACTTTCTTCAGGGTTATCAAATATGGTTCCAAATCTCATTATTCATCCCAAATGGTAGAGGATTCTCCCCAAAAACACATAAATTCCATTTGATTTCAACACGTTTCTCAAATTACTAATATTTTCGCATATTTTTACAAATATGGTCATTTGGCATGACCCCTGAAGGTGTTTTGACATCTTGATCAATGCTTAAATTAAGTTAGAAATGTTCAAAGAGGCCACCCACATATTCCAGTTATGCCAATTTTTGGGTTGACTTCTAGTGTCTAATAGATGTAATAAATTTTAATTGCCCATTTAAAATTTGTTCATACCCAAATTGCAAGAGATTTATTCAAGGAAATTCTTGTCAAAGCTATCCGAATTCACATAGTGTTTTTGGTTTTAGTTGGATTTCAAGATGGATTGCATATTTTGAAGATGTTACCGGTTCGATTTATAGATGGAAGGTTTGGGTAATTCCACATCCAAGACTCAATGAATGTCCCTATAAGTATGAAGAAAATTTGGTAATGTTCCATGTTAGTGGACAATGCCCAAATAAAGGGTGTCCAACCCATCATATGTAATTTAAATGTGATAATACATGGGCTTTGCAAGGGTGGGAAGGTGCGAGAAGAAAATTAATTGATCTAGTGTATAGGACAAATTGGATGTGTTCCAAATGTTGTCACTTACAATACACTTATCAATGGAAATAGTAGGAAAAGTGCAAGACGCATCTGAATATCTAAAGAGAAGACTTGAGAGAGGATTAAGTCTTAATAAATACTCTTACAATACTTTGATTGGTTGTTACTATAATAAGGGACATATGGAATATGCTTTTTAAGTATACAATGTAATGATGGAAAATGATCTAGCACCTAAAATTGTAACTTGCAACACACTCATAAACATTTTTTGCAAAATTTGGTAGATGCAGCAAGCCAAGAAATGTACTCATGAGATAAGCCTGAATGTGCTCCAAAATTTTCTTACCTCCTTAGAAAAAGGCACTAGCCTCTATTAAAATCCTAAGAGAATGCAGCTAATTATGTGCTGCACAATAAGAATGAATCTATACCGACTTCTGTTTCGAAATTGTCTCTTAAAGGTGTTGGTATCTGCTACTAGATGGCCAGGAGTAACAACAATATCAAATTGTTTTCCCCTTTATTTCTACCTCTAGTTCACATTGTATTTCAGCATGCAATCATGAGAAAAGAGGGAACACCCTCCATGGGGCCTTCCTCTGAGGTATGCTCAATTAAGGATTTTCTTCTTAATAAATTGACTTGGGGGCCACCTTCTGATTTAGCATTGGAAACTACTTCCACTTTACTTCAACAAAACAAATATTTAAAAAAAATAAGGAACCCACACATGCACACCAAAACTATGTTGTTTATCTATTTGAAAGAATAAAAAAAATACAACCATACTTCTAGACCCATGTACCCCAAGACAAAGAATAACAAGAAAATGAAAACAATAAGAATAACAAAAAAGAGTCCACAAATTTTATCAAACCTCGAACCTATAGTCGTTGTGCTCCCCATGGTCACCTCGATCACTTATCAACGAGGGAAGAGGGATTCTCAATGAGGATTTTTTTCAGATTTATAGCCATTGCCGATGAGGATTTTCCATTGGGATCAGGAGCCCAAGATATTAGATGCCGAGGATTTTTCTGAGGAGAACTGGAAGAAAAGGACATGCTTGCTTATCAAAAGGAGGTCAAGAATTATGTTCCTAAGAATCCCAAGGAGAACAAATGGTAGAGTTTGAAGGAAATTTTGTTTAGGAGTGTTAGTCAGGGACAGGACTAGAGCAAGGATAGGCTCTAGGGTCTGCCTATTGACTATACAAAGCAATTTGAGAAGCATGGGGGTGTTGAGAAATATAAGAAAATGAATTCAGGGAAAAGGCACTAGGAGGATTTAAACAGTTCAATATCTGAAACTCTAATGTTTAGTGCTCCATAAACTCTTTGGGAAATTGTTGAACCAAAACCATATTATAGATATAGCCACAAACATGGATAGTGACCAAATAGCAACAATTCTAGAGATTGGGCATCCTTGTAGAGACAATATATTCTTCAATGCGAAGGATCCCTATTGGAAAAGAAGAAAAAGATGAGGCTATAGCTAAAGAATAAAAAGAAGTGAATTCTAGGCCATGGTGAAGAGGACTTGATAGATAAGAGTTTTCTAGTGTTCTTTGTAAAAGATATCCTCATATAAAATATCTCTTCTTTATGATCCAATTAGAGTCGAACCTACCACCTCTAGTGACATGTGGAAAGGAAATCTAGAGGGGAGGAGGCTCGTCAATATAGAAATTATAAATGATTTAATAACAAAATTTCCCATCGAGGGTTCAATCCATGGTGGGGCAAGCGGGAGGGGCACAATAGAGGTGGGAGGGGAATTGACGCAATAGGTCTTTAACTACAATATGATTCCACGTGTTACATTTCTATTCGAAGAAGGATGATGAAATTAAAGCTTTTTTATTAACTCAATATGTTGAGCCCAACCCCACAGAGGAATGCCTATCTGTGTAATTACTTTAGATAAGGTGGATTTAAGAGCAACAGAGAAGAAATCATTTTAGATGAGTTTATTTAAAACCCAACTACAACGTGTAATGTCCATGGGTACTTTTCACAATGTATTCCTAGCATCTTGTGCACGTATGGAAGCGGCATAATGTAACTTCATTAATTTTATATTGTAACCTAGTGAAGGTGAGAGTAGTCATGTGATCATGTATTTTGAGGATTCTTGGCTATGTTAATTTATTAAAAGATAGGTGAATATTGTTTTAGAATATAATTTACTCGATATTTTATTTACTATATTACATTAAAATTTAAGGAGTACAATAAAATAAAATAAATAATTATATAAATAACATTTAAAAAATAAATTAATTTTTATTTATTTTCATTTTTAATTTATTATTGTAAAGAATTTATATATAATTAAAATGTTTAAGAAATTTATTTTAATTTTTCTAAATATTTAATAAATACAAATGAAAAATGAATTTAAGATGCTTTAAATTAAAAATTTATTATTTATATAAATAAAATTTACTGTACAAATATGAACAAAATATTTGTGTATGTATAATTCAAATACTTAGCTCCCTGTTTGGTGCACACGAGGGAATTGGGTGGCAATGGGATGATCCCACTACCAACCCACCATTACAATTAATTCATGGTACACCTAAGTGACCTTCCATTACTCTACATGCAAACCAATGTAGAGCCATATGCATTATGGCTCCATCGCTCGCACTGTGAGTATCATTACTGGTCCTCAAGATTGCCTCATCATTCTAGGCCACCTCAATGCCATTTTCTCCCACAAAATATTTGATCCTTCCCACTTGCAGCGTAACTCCTTTATGAATACAAAGTATAATCAGAGGCAACCTACTTTTCTAGTTATGGAACCTTCCCTCCCCACTGTAATTTCCCTCTTCATTTTCAGCAAAGTTCCTGGTCCTCCTAACCTAGCCTCACTACTAGATTTTTCTATCAACATTCCATTTCCACAAACTCTTTCTCAATCCTCGGGCATGAAAGACATCCAATTCATACTCAATGAGTATCTCTACAAAGGTTCAATTGATTTTAAGGTTGATTTGATGTGGATATATATATATATATATATATATATATATATATATATATATATATTCTATGTCTCTTTAGCAACATCACTGCAACCTAAACACAATTATTCCTTTTTGTTTACCTAAGAATCTAGTATATCATTCTGATTTTTCACAGCAAGACAATTTTATAATGATATTATAATTTTTTGTACTAAAAATTTACTATTCCATCTCCAATTTGGTTTCTGCAATAGCAAACTACAACCATAATTAGTAAAAAAGGTCAATGCAATATTTCTTTAATATCCAATAAAACTTTTAAATTTACAAATAAATAAACAAATTCAAACCTTAGCCTATGAATGACATAATGAGATTAAAAGAACCCTAAAATAATGGAGGGGCCTAAACTAAAGTTGATTGCATTAAAATGACCTCTTTCTCAATGAGAAAGGAGAATGAAAATGATGATTAAACTTTATTGAAATTATGATTGATTTATCTTGATTTTAATAATGTAAGAATTATTTATTTATTTTTTTGCATGTTATTATATTACTTTAAAATATATATTAAAAAATATTTTACAAAAATATAATAATTGAAAAATGGAAAAAGTTAATGTTTAAAAAATATTTAAAATTAAATTTTTAATAAGTGTATTGAGAAATGGATAAAGTTAATACTATGTAATATACCTATAATTTTAGGTAGAGTTACTATAATTTATGAGTGAAAAAATAAATGCGTGTGTGAGAACATATATCATAAAAATGATTTGTTTCATTTATTAAAACCTTGTAAACTTTTCTTAATAATGTATTGATCTAGTTTCTAGATCTCTCCTTCCTTCTCAAAAAAATGAGAGTTCTCTACAAGTTCTTTTGTCCATTTTGATATACGACATGGTATTCTACTTGGATAAATTATTACGGCTTGGCGTTATCTCGTAATTACTTGTGAGGTGTCTATTTGAAATGTCAGTGTAGGAAACCCTTTCCAATAGACAAAAATTTATGTTATGCTTGTATTATACAAATACCATAACCATATATGCATTGTGATACCCGAGTGAACCATTATATTTACCTAGCTCTATAAAAAAAAACTGTTTCAACTATGTAATATGGTATCAATATTATGAAAGTTACATAAATGGTTAACCTATATATAGCATATAGGTACTTGTGGAATGGAACACATGTATTAATGTGTGGTAGAAGGGGTACACAATTGATTAAATTATTGGCATTGAATTAATTTTCCCTTAAGCTTCTTAGTGTTCTAGACTCCTTGGAGACATTTGTTGCTATTGATGTTTTCATGGAATCTTTTTAGCCCTTTTCCCATGTGAATAAATTATAGGTGGTAGTATAGCCCACCTCCCAGTCCACCTGATGACGCGTGTAATCTCAAAAATATAAATTTCTTCAGGTTTTGATATATGGTGAATTCCTTTTTGGCTTAGTTTGAGTAACTACCTCCTATGGCCTCACTTCCGCCCTCACCTCATTTTATCTTGCATTGTTTGTTAAACAATCTATGCAAATGACGATTTTAAACTTGTAACTATGGTTTATCCCTCCAATATTCAAGGTATAGATAGGAATTTTTTATCGGCTTTGGCTTGGACACATCAAAAAGGTGCCTCAATTATAGTCTAAGACAATGTTTACATCTCCTAGTTGGAAATTGATCTTACAACCACTCATTTTTGTTCTATTATTATATAGATTTCTTCCATGAAACTAATGTTAATAATTTCGGTATTTTATTGGTTAAGTTTGTAGAAATTCCCTGTAGATTCAAAACTACTCATGTAATTTACTAAAACATAAAACATGAATCTACTCTACTCATATGCGGAAATAAATTCATGATAAATAGATCAAAACATAAGAATGTGACATGATTCAACACACATACATAGATATTTATCTAGGGTAAATCAACTGCTCAAAAACCCTTCCTATTTGTATTGCATTAATCAGAAAATAGAGAATAAATACAATGCTTGCTCAAGCCTAAGCAACCTCTACATTAGTATAATATATCTCACTACCTCATAGACTTAATATGGTCAATACTTAACAAATTTTCCTACCATCCAAGCTCATATTTCCTTGTGTTTCTCCTTGGCAAATTAGCCCTTATTATTTAGGGAAATTTCTTATTGAGAATTGCGCAATTCCTTTAGGCCCTTCTCTGACTACATGCACCACTTGTACAACTTGGAATAATATACAACTGATAGTACACTGCCCTTGAACTCCAATATCAACTCATTAACTCAATTTCTCTGTATGCATAAATTATTATGGGTTGATTGATGGGTTAACTGGTTGATCATTGAAGTATACACCCCATTACTAGACCCTCCACTAGTTCTCTAAGAGTTAGAAATAGTTTAACTCACAATAATTCAAATTAACTGAAATATATTACTATAAATTAGAAATCAATCATACTGAACCAAACTCAAGTGTATCCAACTTGAGTTAATTGAATGACAGGTGCCATGTCACCTCAGTTAACTACCTCCAAGTATTTTACTGAAATGGAAATTCGAATTTTATTCTAGTTTGACGAAGGTAAAGTCAAAACTAGATTCTTTTGTTGCATTTTCAACACTCCCTCTCATCAAGAAAAGGATTATATGATACTCCAATCTCGACTCTATGGAACTCAACTTTTCCTCTTCACAAATCCTTTGTCAAAATATCTACATCTTGTTCCTTTGTAGGAATGTATTCCAACGACATGATCTTCCTTTGCACACAATCTCGTAGATGGTGATACCAAATGTTGATATGCTTGGATCAATCATGATATAATGGATTATCAAAGAGTTTGATGCAACTCTGATTGTCACAGTAAATCATAGTAGGATCCATCGTCTGGCCAAATAACTAAACAAGAATCTTTCTCATCCAGATAACCTCATATGTTGCTTGACTTGCTGCCATGCACTCTATTTCTTGTTAGTTGAGTGTAATAGATCTCTGCTTCCTTCTGTACCAATAAATTGTTGTTGGTCAACCCAACATTAAAAGTTTCTCCTGATGTACTCTTCCCATTTGATGGACTCCCTGCCCATTCTACATCTGTGAAGACTTGTACCTTTACTACCTATGTTCATATGTACTAAAGACCATAATGAGTAGTGCCTTTGAGGTATGTCAACACTTTATTTTCTACCTTCCAATACAATTTGTTTTTCTTAACCATAGATTGACTAAGATGGTTAACTGCATAACACATTTTTGCTCGTGTGTTCACCAAGTACATAAGTGAACCCACAAGCTTCCTGTAAATGGTATCCTTCACAACTTCAATTGAAGTAGCATCTTCCTTCCTCCAATTCCCTGCTAGAGGAGTCTCCATGGGTTTACTTCTCCCCATGTGAAACTTATTTAGTATCGCATTGGCATACTTTCCCTAAGAGACAACCAGTTACCCATCTCCTTGTCATACTTCCAAATCGAGGAAATAATGCGTGATCCCCATGTCCTTCATCCCAAATTCTCTTGCAAGATCCTCTTTGCAATATTTGATTGACTTCTCATCACCAATTAAAATTAAATCATCAACATATAATATTATAATCAATAATTTATCTTCAACAAAAATATTTTAAAGGTTTGCATCTGATTCACTTTTGGTGAATCCCAACTCAGTGAGATAGATATCGACACTAGTATACCAAGCATGGGGTGCTTGTTTCAATCCATTCAATGCTCACTTGAGTCTACACACATGCGACTCTCTATCGAAGGTCTCAAATCCCTCTCGTTATTCAATGTACACCTCTTCCTCAATAATTCCATTGAGGAATGTTGTATTTACGTCCAAATGATGGATCATCCATCCATCTATGCTACAATTTCTTGAATTGATCTGATCAAAGAGTACCTTATTGCTAGCGTAATGGTCTCATCATAGTCAGTATCCTCCACCAAAGAGAGCCCCTTGGCCATAAATCTGGCCTTGTGTTTCTCAATGCTTCCATCCGTTACTTGCTTTACCTTGTAGACCCATATGGAACCTACCACTGATTTGTCTTATGGTCTTGCGACCACTTCCCAAACATTGTTTCTGATAATGAAATCATATTCCTCTACCATAGCAGTACCCCATACTAGTTGTTGCACTTCTTCCTCAAATGAGGATGATGTAGTTTCAACAATCTAACTCATCAGAGCCATGCAGCCAATGTTTCGATCTGGTGACTCCCTCTACCTATATTGTGATGTGGGTGCCCCCACATTCTCTTTAGCATCATGAAATAATCTATGTGCTTCCCTCATTTTCTTTATTCCTTCTCTTGATCTCTCTGCTTGAGTGGATGTCTCCACTCTATATTCCTCTACTTGTGGCTACTCCACAACTTCCTGAGGTTCTTCTTTTGGAGCCAAAAACTCTGAATATGAATGCAACTGAATCTCCCTCTTAAGAGAACCCCTCATTGAATTATTCTCAATAAAATTCACATCTCTCCTAACAATTGTCATCCTGAGAGATGGAAAGAACCCACGATAGTTGTGAGGTGTTTTTGTGTACCCCATAAATATTCCTAACTCAGCTATAGGCTCTAACGTTTTTCTTACATCCTTGGAAACATGACAGTAAACAGATGATCCAACGATCTTGAAGCATGACACATCTAGTTGCTTCCCTAAAAATTCTTCCTTTGGTGTACTCATCCCAAGAATCTGGTGAGGCCTCCTATTCTACAAATAAACATTTGTGTTTCATGCATCAACCCACAAGTCTAGAGGTAGGATTTGGCCATGCAACAACACCCGTGCAACCCCCACATTACTTTTGTTATTCCTCTCATCCACCCCAATTTTTTCTGGGTTGTGGAGTGTTGTCAACTCCCCCCGAATCCCCTCCTTTGCACAAAAAATATTAAACTCATTCAACACATATTCTCCACCATTATCGCTTTGAGATCCTTCAATTTCCCACCAGTTTCTTTCTCAACAAGTGCTTTAAATTCAACAAACTTGGAGAATGTATGTTTTTTCTTCTACATGAAGAAGATCCATCACTTTCATGAGAAATCATCTACAAATATAACATAATACTTGTGCTTGGCAGTGGAGGCTATCGAGAAAGTTCCACACACATTTGAGTGAATCCTTTCAAGGACTTCTTGCACTTTACTATCCCGATCATTGAAGGTGATTTTTGTGTACTTTCCCAATGTACACCCTTTGCATGTATCTCACTTCTCTAGTGCACCTTTGGGAAGGCCTATAGAAATCTTCTGCATGATCTTCAAAGTGCCATGATGAAAATGGTTAAGTCTTCTATTTCATAATTCGCTGATGTCTCAAATCTGCACCTTATCTTCTTTTGTGTTCAAATTTGCATAGTCTTCCACATGTAATTTGTAGAGGTTCTTCTCTTGAACCTAAATTTTCTTCACTTGTCCCATGGCGATATGTCTCAGAAAATCATTCCCTTTTCTTAATATCACATCGTAGACACAGTCTTCTAACACTGCTACGGAAACTAGATTCTTCTTCAGACCTGGTACAAACAGCACATCCTTAAACCTAAGAGGGGAGCCATACTCCCTATGAAAAATAATTGTACCAATACTGGTCACCCTATACCTTCCATCATCTCCCATCTCGATGTGCATCTAGAGATATTTCTCCTCCAGGTCACTGAAAAAATCTTTATTTCACATCATATGGAATGAGGCACCACTATCTAGATACCACACGCTACCCATCATTGTGCTTGCCATGAAAGAAATGAGGGTGAATTCCAACTTGAATTGTGAAGCCAAATATTCACCTGCCGCTCCTCTGAAGAGCTTCTTTCTTGCCTTCTTGTGTGGACACTTCGTGGCATAGTGTCCCATCTCATGAGAGTGAAAGCACTTGATTTTGGACAAGTTTTTCTTCTTTCTTGCTTGACCAAATTCTGCTTTAGATTAGGATTTCTTCCCTTTCCATTTCTTTTCCTTTCTAGCCAAGGCACACTTCTCCTCATCATCACACTTGGATGAGGTTCAATATTTGGTGTTCCAGCTTCTTTATTCTTGCACCAAATCAGTCCACAATCGTTCCTAGTTTGGTAGATTCTCCGTCCCATTTACTAAATCCTTGTAGTTGTATCAGCTCTTAGGAAGGCCTATAGGTGCTAGGATGACCACATCATCTTCTACAACCATAACACTAACAGTCCCAAGTTCATCATGACATTGTGTGAACTTGCTCAAGTATTGTGGTCTTGTGTTACCCTTCTACATCTTCGTAATCCAAAGCTTGTCCTTCAGTTCCAGCTTCATGTGTTCACTACTGTTCTAGAACAAATCTATCAAGGTTTGCCACATTACATACGAAGTCTCTTCGCCATGGAGTTTTGAGACAAAATCATCTCAACTCCCTCCAATATGATCCCTCTCGCCTTTGCTACACACTTCTTAAATTATGCTAGATCTTGAGCATCAAATGTTGGAGGTTTCAAGATATCATTATCTATAAATTCCTTCAATCCATTATCTTCCAACATTGCCTCCATCTGATCCTTCCAAGAAACATAATTTGAGCTACCCTCAAGGGCATACTCAAGTTTCAGTACATAGAAAGCCATCCTGCTAACTTTGAAGAATTAGACCTAAAAATTTGATCCTCTTGCAAAGACAAACTCAAATTCTCTTCTCTACTGTGATTCTTTCTTTGATATCATGTAGAAATTCCTTGTAGAATCAAAACTTCTCATGTAATTTACTAAAACATAAAACTTGAATATACTCTACTCATTTGCGGAAAGCAATTCATGATCGAGAAATCAAAACATAAACATGTGACATGATTCAACACACATACACAGAGATTTATCTAGGGGAAAGAAACTGATCAAAACCCCTCCCTATCTGTATTATCAGAAAATAGAGAAGTAATACAATGCTTTCTCAAGCCTGAGAAACCTCTTCACTAGTATAATCTATCTCACTACCTCACAAATTGACTATAACCAATACTTAACCAATTTTCCTACCTGCCAAGCACCTATTTCCTTGCTCTATTCCTTGAGGAATTAGCCCCTATTAGTTAGGGAAATTTCCCATTGATAATTGCGCAATTTCTTTAGGCCCTTCTCTAACTACATGCACCACCTGTACAACTTGGAATAGTCTACAACTAATATTACTCTTCCCTTCAACTCGAATATGAATTGGGTAACTTGAGTTCTCTGCATGCATCAATTAGTCTAGGTTGACTGATGAGTTAACTAATTGATCACTAAAGTACATACCCTACTATTGGACCCTCCACTAGTTCTCTAAGAGCTAGAACAAGTTTAACTCACAATAACTTAAATTCACTGAAATAGATTGCTATAAATTAGCAATCAATAATAATGAACTAAACTCAAGTGTCTCCAACTTGAATTAACTGAGTTAACTGACTGAAAATCTCCATGTAACCTCAGTTAACTACCTCTAAGTATTTTACTGAAATTGAAATTTGAATTTTAATCTAGTTTGACCAAGGCAAATTCAAAAGTAGATTTTCTTGCTACATTTTCAACAAAGTTTTATTTCTCTATTAATTGTCATTTTTTGTAGATATATAGGTGAAGCTTTGGTTTCTCATGCGTCTCTTAGATTATGTCTTACACCTACAGATGGGTTCAATACCATGGTTCGAAATCATAATGTAATCACAAGGTAAATTTTTCCGAAATCATTTGAGGTTTAAACCCTATCATATTTTTTCTTGTCTGCATAAAAGGGTTTTTCCCCAGTTACATACCTTCCACACTAACATTCTCTATATTCTAGAACACTATTTGAACTACGAATTCACTTTCTTCGCTAGGAAATTTCTCTTAATTGTATTTACATACAAGTTTACTGCATTCCCTTAAAATAATATCTTGAGAACAATTTGAGGGCTTTTAAACAAGACTATATTTGTGGCCCCTTGTAAGTTAGTTATTGCTAAATTTGTTTTTTTTTGAGTTATTTCTGGAATGGATTTTATAATACGCATCTATTATAGGTACTTACTAAAATCTTATTTCTTTTATAGGGCTCTCATGCTAGCATGACCGAGACCCGTCTAGAATATCTTAGATTAGAGTTTTATAAAGAGAACCTATGTTGGCCCTAGTCCTATGCATTCCAGTAGATTTCTGTGTAAATTTCTAAATTTATATAGGGAAGAATCCCAACCTCTGTGGACAATACTTTCAATAATATTCATCGTTGCTAATGTTAAGGCTTCTTTTCTCTTCTCTGGTAAATTTTGTAGTTCATATATAGATGGCTAAGTATATAGCGAGGCTTGCATGACAATGATTGTAAATCTTTATATACATTATATATTTTATTTTATTCTACAACAAAGGTGATAATATGTTCTTTTTATGAGACTTTATATAAGTTAATAGACATTGTTATTGAACAAGGTTTTCTCTTCCTTTTTTGTGACTTACAATATAAAAGGAGGTCATGACCCATATGGATATAGATTAAATTTCTCAATCTTTTGTCCATAAGAAAAAGACATAACGGTATCATTTATTTTCTTTGAAAAAAATCCTATAACTTATTTGATACACTTGCACAAGGCCTTCACTCCCTTACTACTATTACTTTTCCATTTTGTTCTTTAAAAATGTATGTCATACCTTCTTCTCTAGGTTGTATGTGGTTATATTTACTTCCTTACTATGCATACTCTGTAACTTATTATGTTATTTCTATAAGACACAGAGAGTTACTCTAGGGACTAATGGCCCTGGTTCATGCCTGAGGAGTGTTATAACTCTTCTTGCTGGTTCTTGGGGAGTGTTACCCTAGCAAACAAGACTATGAACTTGGTAAATCTTTCAGCCAAACTGCCTTTCTCCTCGGACCTGATGAGTAGGTCATTTTCCTATATAACAGATGCCCCCTAAAGTGTGAGATCAGAGATGAAGACAATGGTTGAAATAGTTTAGAATCGTTGTGTTGGAAAAAAAAGAGAGAGGATCAGAGCTTCGGGACTACAAGAAACCTGATACAACCACATATGTTAAAATCTAAAATCATGTCCTAAGTCGAGAGTTTCCATGCTCAGTAGCTATGCCAGAGTGATTTCTCAACAAAGAGATATGGTGATCATGTCCACTGATAAGCACAATGTGGAACTTGTGTTATAATAGGATCATCCTGACAAGCGGTCTCCAAAATACAATATACGTAGCTTGGGAGAGGAGACAAGGCTGAGTGATGTAAGCCTCTACCCAAGGTCTTGACTGCTGCTTCATCTCAACAACATATTTCAACACATGTGATTAAATGTGTTGAGGTCGAACATGTACGAAATCTTCTGATTACTAGTCAATAATGAAAATTGTTAATAGACATGAGGAAGGCCACCGATAATGATGATGATCTCCAAGATGCACAGTACAATCTAGCGAGTGTGAATAATGATGTTGTTGTCGAACACTTGTAGAATCATTCAACCGGGAGCCAATAATGAAAACCCTCGATCAAACACAAGGTAACCTGCCACTAATGTCTGCAAGTTCGAAGGCATTGATATGTTTCTAGATCTGCTTCCTAGATAGAGTGTTGAAGTTGATAGGAAGAGACCTATCAAAAGGTAGGCAATAATGTGTCCTACATCAGTCGACATGAAATGGGACAAGAATGATTGTTTTTTGAAGATAAATTTTGAGAAATGGGTCAAATCGATAGAGGGCATGATGGAAGTATATGATTGATGGTTGATATAGGAAACAAAGGATAAAGGGATCCCTTTAACAATAGAAGGTATGACACAAAGGTTTAACCAGGAAGCTCTAGACTCATGAACACCAAAGAGTGTTAGGATACAGGGATGAAGGAACATCGACATATATTGGATAAACTCATAGGATTGTAAGGTTCTTTTGAGAGGCCGATAAAGGAGGTTTTGCTGAGGGAGTGCCATGTTCAAGGGGAAGACTTTTGCCAAAAAATATTTCCAAATACAGACATAAAGAAATTGTGTTGTCCAATTTTCCTCATGTGATTAAGTTTAACGAGTCTAGACAAATAAACTCAATGGTCTTTTCAAATTTAGAGAGTCTTAAAAGATTGTAAAGGGAAACTCCAGGGGGGGCCCCTTTGTTATAGTTGTTAACCGAGTGCAACAAAGGTTTAATAGTATACTCAACATAGTTCCTTTTCTGTATGTTAGTCTATTAATTCTCAATAAAGTGATAAGCCTATGCCCAATAGAGGTTTGCCTCAATTTGTTACAAGTACGAGAGGACAAAGTAAACTTGATATTCTTCGTGAAATTTTAATGAGTCACACGAAGACAAACTCAATAGACCTTCATCAAATTTTAATGATTCAAATGAAGAAAGCTCGAGGTATCTTTTTCAATTTAATGAGCAAGGAAAAAGAGATAAAAGAACTGCTCATGCCTTCTTCATAGATTTAACGAGCCCAAAGAAGGGGAAAAAATTGAGGATTTTACAATTTAAGACCAAGAAAAAGTCCCCAAAAATAAAGCGCTCATATCTTCATCGTAGGAGTTTTATGAGCCCGATGATGAAAACTCAGGGATTTTTTAGTTCAAGAGTGAGAAAAGATCCCATAAAAGAAAGCACTCATAGTGAATTGAACATGATCGTTTATGTAATTTAGCAATAAAATTTCTTC
Organism: Pinus tabuliformis; assembly: GCA_031772625.1. NCBI lineage: Eukaryota > Viridiplantae > Streptophyta > Pinopsida > Pinales > Pinaceae > Pinus > Pinus tabuliformis. Next base: position 379,905,697 of record CM062808.1, on the reverse strand, counting down.
ATCAGAGCATAAGTAATATTGACAGTATATCGAAATGGTGTATGATAAACAACATAGGAATGAAAAAATTCTATTTCAATGACTAACTAAGGTGAGTCATACCTCCAGAGTGATTATAAGAAGGTTTAAGAGCCATCATTTTCACCATTTGAGTTCTGTGAGAGTGTTCTGAAGTGAATGAGGAGAAAATCTTCCCCGAGCGATTGCAAGCAATCTAGGCGACCATTCGACATGTCATTTGTTCCCTCTAGATGATCTAACCTTTATATTGCATTATATTACCTTTTTCCATTAGGGTGAAACTTTTGAGTTTAGGGAATTCCTAGTGAATTGTATAAGCGTAACACTCCCTCCTAAGTCTGCAAGAGCGTTAAACGCCCTTCACAACCTATAGGGGTGCGTTAGTACACCCTGTGGGCTCTAAGGGTGGCGTTAGGCAACATGGGTGCATTTTCAAACCTATGATTGATTTCTTATTTACATATAAATCTTAAAATTAGTATAAAAATACAAGAAGTGGATAATTCAATTCAATGGTAAGCTAACATATTCAATTTTGTTGATTATCTAATTAAAGTTATACTCCATTTGTTATTCTAGTACAAAAGGCAAAAATGTCCAAAAATGAAAATTGATATATGTATTGTATTCATTATTTATAAAAAACACTGAAGTATTTGGGAAATGTTAACATCAGAGCCTTCAACTTCATAATGGAATATAAAAGAAGAATTAATCATGTTAGATAATATTTTAAACTTTTCAACAACATAAAAGTGGAAATAGAAGCAATATAATATAAGAATGCGTGGGAATCCATAAATTAAAATTCAGGCGTGACTGTAAAACTCTTCAGGCCCATTACACTCATCCAGTAAAATTCCATCACCGATTCCAACTGTTATGACAATGACAAACAAATTTATGAACTTAACCTGACACCATTTATTGTTTTGGTGCTTCACTGATTCGTAACATGTGAACAGACTAAATATAATTTATGATTTTGTAGGCTTGCTGATCCAACGTAAAGTGAGACCCTATTTCATATTTTAAAAAAATCATTAAAAAAGTGAAACTAGGAAAACGTTTTAGTAGTATTTATAAGTATTGAATTGAAAGAAGTGAAAATTAAAAAACTAATAATTTTATAGATTATTTTTAGTCTCATGCACTTTAAAATATATCTCATTATAATATTGTATGTTCCATTGTGGGCTTCATTGTCTCATTATTATTATATCTTTATAATAATTATCCTCAAACTGACATCATACATCGTTAGGAGAATTTTAATAAATTTTATTTAAATATTGTTATTCTTCGTCGTTCTCACTAAATGCCCATAGCTTTATATATTTTGAAATTGGAGGGAATGTATGGTATATGTTCCATCTCCATTTCACATTTTAATTTTCACCTTACAAGTTATACTTTTAAAAAAATACATTCTCTGTAGATTTTTATACATTTCCTTTTAAATTCCTGTCTGTAACCGTGCGTATGTTACCATGTTTCTTATACAAAATTTGTCACTAGATTTTCATACCAATGCCTCAGTATGCATCTATTCCCTATCTTATCTATGAGCGTGCTACTATATTTTCCATACCAATGCCTCAGTATGCATAGATTCCCTATCTTATCTATTAGGATGCTAACTATATTGTACTTATTCATAGTTACAAAATAGAATTAAGTTTTCCTTACCTACTCATGTTTATCAACAGAAAGGTTTTACCAGCCTAGGAAGGAACACCATTTTTCATTAAAAATCTGGAATGAATTCTCTAATTAGTGTTGATATACCCGGCATTTATAAATCTGTCCTGCCCATATGTTGGGAAATGATACCTACTTGTCTCTGAGTTGATGCTCCTAGTTGCTGCTCCTTTTTTAAAGTAGATTAGTTATCTCTGTTTTCTGTAGGTACGCGTGTATGTAATGTTATGAAAAGTGGATGTAAGGATTCTGATGGCGGTTATCCAGTTGAACAAAATATGGGCACTTAAAATAGTGTACTTTTTAACCTAATCAATTATACTCTTCTATCTCCATGAAGGGAGATTGAAAACAATCCTATCTATTTGTCAAAGTTGAGGACACCCCAGAGAATGATGATCTCAGCTCTACTCTATATGTAATGTTATGAAAGGTGGATGTCAGGATTCTGATGCCGCTCATCCAGTTGAACGAAATATAGGCACTTAAAATAGTGTATTCTTTGACCCAATCAATTATACTCTTCGATTTCTATGAAAGAATATTTTTTCCAATACTAGCTATTTGTCAAAGTTGAGGATAGCCAAGAGAACAATGATTTCAGCTCTGCTACATGTAATGTTATGAAAGGTGGATGTCAGGATTCTGCTGCTCATCCAGTTGAACAAAATATGGGCACTTAAAATAGTGTATTTTTATGACCCAATCAATTATACTCTTCCATCTCCATGAAAGAAGATTTTTTCCAATTCTAACTATTTGTCAAAGTTGAAAATACCCCAGAAAACGATGATCTCAGCGCTACTATTTGTCCTGAAGCTGCTCTTCTATAAAATAAAAATAAAAAAAAATATAAAATTACACAGTATCCAAAATAAAAACAACCCCACATCTTCATCTTCTCTATTGAGTAGTCCCATCAAAATATCCTCCAAATAATAAAGTTATACTCATATAAAGTTTAATAATAATCATTCACTTGGTGCGCAGGCATGTACATGGGAGTCTCAACGCAACTGTTTCCTTCTGTTTGCATCAAGTGATGATATGGTATTCAGATTCACAGATTGGTATAACTTTAGGAAAAACTGAAAAGTCAGAAATTAATTTTAAAAAATTATGAAGTATTTCTTTATTCATATCTTATCATTAATGTTGTTAAGCGTGTTTTATTATTGTTCTTAATGTGGTAAGGTACTTAATTATTTAAAATAAATGACATAATCTTAATAAATTAAGAATAATATTTTATTAATATAATTTTATTTCAATTTAGATTTTTAAAAAATATAAAAATATTTCGGTGATATAATATTTATATAATCAATTGCAACAAAAGTGATGAGAGAACTATTCAACTACTGGTGTTGATAAATCTGATGCTTCCACTGTCATAGAATGATGAGCATTCAGTTGTATTTCCTCCTCTAGGGACTATCACGAGGTCTAGGGCGCTTCCAAAGACCAAAACATAACAAATTATTTCCATTCCCCTTTGGAAAATAACCTGAAGTGATAAAAAAATACAACTTTAACCATGAAAATTCCAATTGTAAACAGATTTATAGACTCCATTTTGATCGAAACAACTCCATAACAATTTTTAACCCTCAAGGCTTGTAATTTTAATAAGTTGTCAACCCATATTGAAGTTCCAATATTTGAAAATCCAATTGAAAATAAGATGGGTTTATTATCATAATAGCCTGCTGAAAAAAAGGGATATCAATTGAAGTTAAGGAGAGTAAAATAATTAAGAGAATCATTTCAAAAAGCCGAGGAAGATGAAATAATCCATGTCGTTCCCAAATCAATCTTGAGGCTAATGCTTTAAAATTAATAATCTTTGTTTTGTAAAAAGTTGTCTAAAAAGTTGTCTACAGCTATAAGTAGTATAGATTTATTTTAAATGCAGATTTAATATGAGCTTAGAGGGATCCATTTTCTCCACGTGTAAATTTTTTTATGAGCCAATATTATTTAAATGTTTTGTATGGTTATTTAAATTCTTTTATTTTTAGATTTTTTTTAAATTTTTATTTTCACCAACATGAGCAAAATTTCAACTTTGATGACTAAATCATGTTGACTCTAAAATAAACCTCTTAACTCGAAGAGTAATATAAACTCTTTTGCATCAATTCAGGTTTGGTTAAGACAAACCTTTTAACCAACCTAATGTGGGTTCTCATACAGCCTAGGAAAGGGTCATAAAATTCAAATGCTCTAATAGACAGAAAAAAATTAGCATACATTACCATTACAAATGGCAGTGATATTATAGAAAACAATACAAACAGTAAAGTTTTCTAAAAGAAGAAATAAGTAACCAGTCAATGAAAGCCAATATCTCATTCTTGTGCCTTGAATAGTGTGAAATTATGGATTTGTATAACTACACAGCATGGTCATCGCTAGATGGATTGATACTAAGGGATTGAAATATTTTTACCAAATTTTAAGTTCAATATTAAAATTCAATAATTAATATTTAATTATTTAATAATAATCAAGCAATACACCCTATCCTATTCTTCTTATAGAAGTAGGTCTCTCCCCTATCGAGAGCCTAGCTATGACTAGGCTTCTTTTGTACAAGAAAAAACTCAATGACATAGGAGATCATAGACTTCCTAAGCTAGCTTTAAATTCTAGCCAAAACCACCGAAGGCTCAAGCGGGGGTGGTATAAAGACATGAGGGCATAGTTAAACCTTTGGGAGATCAATGATAATGATGCATTGCAAAACATTAATAACATTAAAAATATTGTTATTTCTAAGTTTAAGGAAAAATGTGGTGTGAGAAAGATTCAGTGGCTAAAAGAAAATTAATTTATTATAAGAAGGTCATCAACCCCACCCTAGAAGATCGAAAGTATCTCTCTGTTTTAACTAGCTCAAAGAAGAAAATTAATATAACAAAGATTAGAACGAACTCTCATGAGCTCCATAGTGAAACAGGTCGTTGGGCAGTTTCCTAAAACACCGTGGATGGAAAGGATCTTCCATCTTTGTGAGAATAGAAACATCGAGGATGAAAACCACTTCCTCTTAGAGTGCCCCGCATACAACCACATTAGATCTCAGTTTCATAATCTTTGTCGCAATACTGACCTTCCTAGCCTTTTACATTGTCAAAATTATAATGAGCTCGGGAGGCTTCTCTCCAAGATTTTGAGCATAGGAATAAAATTCTTAAATCAAACTAAATAATTTGTTTCTTTAGGTTCGATAGACCAAAGTTTGGTCTCAGTGGACGTTAACCATTATCATCATCATCAATATTAATATTATTTATTATTAAAGTGAATAGTAATAAATAATAATAAATTGGTTAATAATAATAATATTAAAATTTAATAATTAAAATTGATATTAATTTTTGAAAATTAATATTAATATTAATTATTATTAACGTTAAAATTAAAAGTTAATTTTATATTAATAAATATTAGTATTAATAATGGAATCTATATTATTAATAATAATTAATAATGATATTAATTTTTTGAAAGTTAATATTTTTTTTTTGTGTAAATCAGCAGTTTGTATTAAGACAAAAATTACATATTTTACAAAAAGGTCTACTCGTGCAAACTATAGAACGACTTCCTTGTCCGATTGCATCCTATCAGAACCAACTTAACTAACAAAATCCCCAGGGCTCACCACGCAGGGCGGCACAGAGAGTCTTGGGACAACAAAATTAGTGATCCAACTTAATACATGCCAAAACAGAGTCCAACCATATCCGAGTTCCACCGAGACTAGTAAGGAAACTAAGACACAGACTGTGAAAAACTTGAACAGAGTACTGAAACAGAGCAGATAAATTCGTTAAACAGAGACCGAAAAGTGCTAACTCAAGACCATGAAAGCATAAAGAGACTGCTGAAACGACCCATTACAATTCTAGAACAATGTAATCTTTGGCGGAGGAATCCTGGCCTGTCGAAGTAGTAGCTCTGCCAGCCTGAGGTTGTGAAGAGAGCTTCCCTTGACTGGTACCAGTTTTTTCCTCCGCCCTTTCCCCCACCGTCGTGGCTTCCTGGCAAATGGAATGCCTAAGAAGGCTGATCAGGACTGTCAGCTTCTTGGAAATGTTACCAAACTGTTGCTCCAGTGAGCTGATTTTGAAGTCCAGGGCTTCCAAAACCGCCGCATGATCCGCAGAGATGACAAAAATGGCCTGTTGAGCCTGATGAGCTTGGCTGAGATACTCCCCTTGCATGCTGATAGCTTTCGCCAACATCGTTTTCATGCACCACATCTCCGCCTGAGTGCAGACATATTGAGTTGCTCGAGTAGTCGTCGTCCCAGATCTTGGACCCACTCCATTTCCTTCTCCATGTCATTCTCCTCCAGGTTTTCCTCTTCTTCAGCCACAATAGCTTCCAACTCCTCTATCTTGCGTTTCTCCTTCTGCGAGGTACGCGTTTCGTAAGCTTCCCGAGCCTGCTTGAGATCTTTGTTGGCCGAGGCATTTCTGCTGCCTTCTCGTGCCATCCCCTTAAGACTAAGAACAGAAATAAGCCACCTCCTGAGAGCACAGATGATGGGAAGCTGGTTACCTTCGGAAATCAGAGCAGTGCTTCTGTTATTGGGGACTGTAAATAAAGAGGAGAGTGCGCATGAACTGCTTGAGGCGCCCCATCTCGTCACCTTACGTTCGCACGTCCCTTCATGATTAACTTTGCCCCGAGGCACACAATTTTGTTGATGGGCCGAATCTATGCTATTAAATTTACCTCGCTTGAACCCTTCCGATGAGTGCCAAGTGGCAATAAATTTAATTGGGTGCTGGCGGAGTTCATACTTTTTGTTCATGGAGCACCTAGAAGTTGCTCCATCCTACTTGCGCATTGAGTGCCTTTTCCTTACGTGTACTTCTTTCATCTGCCAACCCTCTATTCTCCCTGCCTTTCGATTGGATGTTGTCATACTCCACTACCTGCAGAGATCTTCGTACCCCTGGCCTTATCCTTCGTTAAAAATGTCCTGCCTCGAGAGCAGAGTACACTTGTTTCTCAGTTCTGGGCAGGTGATGTCCTGCCAACAGCTGTCCATGATGACCGTGGGATTTTCTATACCATAATTTGCCAAGTGATCCGCTACGGTATTAGCTTTACATCTAACTGCCTGAAAGATTAATTCGTTCAACCACAAAAGATGTTCGGCAATACTCTCTGTCACCTTGGCCAGTCTCCAGTGCTGAGTGACTTTGCTTGCTTTGGCTCCCGCATACATCCTTCTCGCTGCTGTAATCGCTAACTGAGAGTCCCCTTCCACCACCACTGCTCCAGCTTGTAATTTCCGAAGTATTCTCAAACCCTGTTCCAACGCTGCAAACTCCATTTCATTGTTGGTTCCTTCCCCTAGAGCCTTGCTGTAGATATACCGAATTTCTCCTTCACTGTTCCTGAGAACCCCTCCGATGCTGGCCGGACCCGGATTACCCCGAGAGGCTCCATCGAAATTGAGTTTAAGGAAACCTGAAGGTGGCCGCTTCCAGGTGCTTAAACTGGTGTTTATCTCCTGTCAGCAGTTCGAGGTGGCAGCGAAGTTTCCCTTGTCAAGGTTGAAAGCTTTCAAAATTTGTAAGTCTGCATTCGAGATTTTAGTGTCTTGTTCTATCCTACCTTTGACAAGAACCAATTGCTTGACATTTTGGAGAATTATATCTATTGAGTGGTTTAAATTTCTAGTTTCGTTTAAGAAGACTCTTCGATTCCTTTCTTTCCAAATTGACCAAGCAACGAACCCTGGTATGAGTTTCCAAATGGTGTTAACCAGTTGGTTATTGGAGAAATTACTTCTCCAGTTCTCGATGGTTTCTTGAATATAATTCCTAACCCTGTCTGTTTTTTGTAGTATGGTTTCCGCCCATTTCCATAAAATGTTTGCTGAGTCACAGGTGTTGAAGAGGTGATTCATTGTTTCCTCTTCCTTGCCACACATGGGGCATCGAGAAGGGCCAGAGAACCCTTTCTTCCGGAGGTTCTCCCAAGTAAGAGTTTTCCTGTGCATTAGGAGCCAAAGGAAAGTTTTGATTTTTGGCCAAAGCTGAGAATCCCAAACCTTGTTGCTCCAATTGACCTTTTCGTCCTGCTCTGAATTTTCTATGTAATTTCTAGCTTCCTTGAGCATGAAATTGCCTCCTTCTTGCTTTCCCCATCTTAATTGGTCATTATCTTCTGTTGTTCTGATTCTTCTTTTGTCTAATAGTGTTCTCAGGTTCCTTGTGCCATTGTTTACTTCGGTTATGTGCTCTGTGTCATTGAATATCCAGGTTCTCCACTCCTGGTCCCTTTCATTAGGTTTCCAATACTGATTTACCGTAGTCCTCCCTAGTTCCTAGTTATTTCTTTGGAAATCTGCAAACTCAGGCCTTTCCAACTTGGGGAGTTTTTGCCATGCATCCTCCCAAAAAAGGGTTGTTTGTCCATTACGAATTTCCCAAAAGCTGTTCTCTTGGATAATTTGCCGATTGCTTCTTGCTAGGTTCCAGATAGGTGATCCTTCTGGGTTTTCTTGCATTTTGATTAGGTTCTGAAGACTATGAGATGGAGCGTATTTTTCCTTCCAATGTTTAGCCCATGGTAATTTGGGTTCCTTCAGCCACTTCCACCATAACTTAGCACCACAGGCCCGGTTGATTGTGGAGGGATCTTGCAAGTTCAACCCTCCCAGTTGTTTAGGCTTGCATAGTTTGTTCCACGCTATCAGTGACCATTTCTTCTTCTCAAAATTACCTGACCAGAGGAACGTTCTTTGAATGACCCTTATCTGTTGAAGAACCCCTTTGGGTGCTGGAATAATGGAGAGCATATATTGAGGTATGGCCTGAAGGACTGCTTTGGTTAAGACCAGTCTTCCTACAAAGTTTAGGGCCCTATGGGTCCAATGATGACATCTTTTCTCCAAGTTAGCCAGGATCTTTTCCCAGTGGATTCTTTGCCAAGGTTTGTCAGTTAAAGGAGCTCCTAGGTATCTTGAGGGGAGGCTACTTCTCCGGAAGCCAAGGATGGAGGAGAGATTTTTTTGCACTGCTAAATGAGTATTGAAAAAGAAGATAGTAGATTTCGATAGATTAAGCTCCATACCTGAGGCCTTGCTAAAAAGATTGAGGATCCTTTTATAGCCCATGGCTTCTTTGACTGTGGGAGTGCCATGTAACATCGTGTCGTCAACAAATTGTTGGTGAGTGGTCGCTGGAATAGAAGGCAGGGGCTGCAATCCTTTGATAATTCCTTCCTCCTTAGCTCTAAGAATAAGTCTACTTAAACCTTCCATTAGGATCACAAAGAGGAAGGGGGATAACGGATCACCCTGCCTAAGACCTCGCGAAGGAGAGAATTGAGCAGCAGGGGCTCCATTCACTAAAATAGAAAATTTAGTAGATTTGATCAAAGCTAAAATCCATGCTATCCATTGTCCAGTGAAGCCAAAAGCTTTTAAAATTGCTTCTAGGTAATTCCAGTTGACCTTGTCATACGCCTTTGATAGATCTAGTTGCATCAACATGCCTGCTTTCTTCCGGGATTGAAGTGTGTGTATCATTTCTTGAGCCAGTAAAATATTGTCCATAATTTGTCTCCCTTCAACATAGCCAGATTGCTCTTCTGAGATGAGGCCCAGAAGAATGGGTTTCAATCTATTAGCTATAACTTTGGAGATGATTTTGTAAATGACATTACATAGCGCTATAGGACGAAACTTTGCAGGGGTATTAGCTTCCTCCTCCTTTGGAATCAGGGCAAGGAAGGTGGAGTTGAGGGACTTGAGGATTGAGGCAGAACATCGAGAGTCCTCCACAACTTCCCAGACTTCTGTTTTGACAATATCCCAACAGGCCTTGTAGAAATTAATAGTAAAACCATCAGGCCCAGGTGCTTTGTCATTGGGCATTTCTTTCACTGCTTCTTCCACCTCTTCCATGGAAATTTCTCGAGTCAGTGCTAGGTTCTACTCTGTTGTGATTAGCTTGGGGATTGAGGAGATGAGTTCATCAATTGCCTGCGTTCTGTCAACCTCTGGTTCTTGAGCTATGCTGTTGAAATGCGTAGTGAGAAGGGTTGCTATTTCTTGATGAGTCTGTAATATGGATCCCTGTTCATCTTTAAGGCTAAGAATTTTATTAGCTCCTCTGTGGTCAATAGCTGATCTGTGGAAGAATTTTGTATTATGTTCTCCTTCCTTAAGCCACTGAACTCGAGATTTCTGCTTCCATAGAGTTTCCTCCTGTTGGCAACGAAGTTTCCATTCCTGCATCAACATTTTTTCTTTATTTACAGTTTCTGGGTTTGTATCCCCTTGAATCCAACCTGTGTGTATCTGCTCTAATTGTTCCTCTAATTTCGCTTTTTCTTTGAATATGTTCCCAAAGACTGTTTGGTTCCAGATTTTGATCTGGTTTTTAATGTGTCTCAATTTACCTTGTAATCTGTACATTTTGGTTCCTTTAATGCCCACAGGTTCGTTCCACCATTTTTCTATTTGTTGTATGAAATCCGGATGAGTGAGCCAAAATTTTTCAAATCTAAAAGGTTTGTTTCTTGGAGTGCCCTGGATAGCAACAATCAGAGAAATGGGCCAATGGTCTGACCCTCCACTAGGAAGAATATCTGATTCCACTATAATTCCTTCCAGCAGAATGCTTTCTGATATGAGAAATCTGTCTAGTCGAGAAGCAATATGCCTTTCACCTCCCCTTTTGTTGTTCCATGTGTAAGCCCCACTTCTGGGATAGACATCCACTAGCTTGGCTGTTTTGATGAAGTCTAGGAAAGCTTCAGAGTCTTTGTTGAGTTTCCTTATACCTCCTTTCTTTTCCGTGAGGGTGGTTATCATGTTGAAATCCCCTCCTATGACTGCCTTTGCTTGGGGATACCTTAGCTTCAGGTTCAGCAGAGTTCTCATAAAAAGAAACTTGTCCTCTAGCTTTTGTGGCCCGTAGACATTAGTACACAGATATGTTTCAGAGTTTCCTACCACTTGAGCTTCTACCGCTATGAAGGATCTGGACGCTTCAGAGGAGAGGATCTTGATTACCTGTGGATTCCACAAGGTGATTAAGCCTCCCTCCCATCCATTGCTGGCAGTCTCCAGGTATTCCATATGTTTACCTAATTTTTTGCTTATATTGAATATCGTACTGCTTGTACATTTAGTTTCCTGCACAAATATTATGTCTGGTTTTTCCTTTTGGACTTTCTTCTTTAAAAGACGTTGTTTTGTTTGGCTGTTAAGCCCTCTAGCATTCCAAGAGATGATTTTCATTTTAAACAAAGTTTAGGAGCTCAGAGAAAAAGCCTCTAGGGCTTTCATCTTACCGGAGTTTAAAAGCATTTGTCCCAGTTCTTGCAATGCTTCATTGTTGGTTTTGTGTCCTCTTTTTTTCCAGTGTTTGGAGCTTATGGAGGTTTGATGCAGACCCTGTGTTCGGACTCCCAGTCCTTTAGCTGTGCCTAGGCTTTTGCTTTGTATATCCATCTCTGCTCTTTGTCATGCTATTATTATGTCATTAATTCTCTTGACTTCCTCTTCCGATATGTGTTCCATTCCCTTCTTTTTCCAGTTTTCCACCATGTCTGGTAGATTCACACCCTCTTGCTCTAGTATATCATTAAGTTCCATATCTTCACTTCTGATATCACTTATGAGCATTTCTGAGTCTTCGTCTACCCCCTCTGTTGTTTCTTGAATCTGTAGCATAATGCTTGAAGGGTTCCCCTCCAATGCTTTTGTCTCAGGCTCTATAGTAGCTTTGTTTACTTCAGTGGTTTTTGTTCTTTGCTGTTGTCCTCTGATTCCGTTTCAGTTTCCAAGATTTCAAAAGCATTGCTTGTGTTACCTTGTGAGGTGCTTGCTTTGGTTTGGCATTTCCTGTGTGCTCTTTGTTTGGCTTTTGGTCTAGTAAATATTTCCTTGTTCTTCTCTGCTTTGTCTTCCTTATGGTCTCCTGCTGCTTTGTTCAGTGGGCATTCTCTGATTAAATGACCATGCTCATGACATTTTCTGCATCGGAATGGGATTTTCTCATAATCTATGGCTTGGAAATAATCTTCATCCCTGTACTCCAGCCATAGGCCCTCATGCAGAGCTCCAGACACATCCATTTCCACACAGATCCTGGCACAGGAGGTGTACCTTCGTTGTAAAGTAGCTTCTGATGCTTTGATGAAAGTCCCTAGCTTATTCCCTATTTGTTCAAGAGCTGCATATCCCCAATAATCTATTGGTAGGGAGAAGAGGCGTATCCAAACAGGTACCTGCTTGAAGGTTTCCTTTTCTGGAACAAAATTGGGTTTCCATGGCCTTATGTACAGGCCCGCAGAGGCAAAGAAATAAGGTCCGCCATCAAATATTCTATCCTTGTCTTCTAAGTTTGAGAAAACAACAGTGAAAAAACCTTTGGCTCCTAAGTGTAGTCTAACATCACCTTTGGGTTTCCATTGTTGCTTTATCCATTGACACAACGCCCATTCTGTTGGCCAGAACCCCATGAATTTGCAGATCACTGCATGTTCGATCATGTGATCCCGGTAAGCTTGAATGTCTGGATCTGATATCACAACCCTTAGGGTTTCTGCCGTCTTGGGTTTACACGGGCCTTGGTTCTTCTTTCCATTGAGTGTAGTCACCTTTCCTCCTTGTTCCTCTTTATCCTTATGCAAAGCCTCTTCCTCTGCTCCTGTTTGCTGCTGTCCCTGTTTGTTTTCATGGGCGAGATGAGCTTGTGTTGGCTTCTCTCTACCTCTGTTTTTTGTTCTTTTACTGTCATCCTTTCCTTTCAGTTTTTGAGTGTTGTTATCCTCATTGCCTTCATTTTCTTTCCTCCCCTTGCTGGTCAAGTCCTCCTTATGTAACCTTTCGTAGCCTGCTATCTGCACCCCTTCCTGTGTTGTCTGTTTGTTCATTATTATTTGCTTGTAAGTTGGGGTCCCAATGGACCCCGCGTTCTCCATTTGTCGGGTCAGAGTCTGTCCCCTTCTGTGTAGCTCTGCCACTCTGACCCTGTTCTTCTCCAGTTTTGAAACCTCGATCTGGTGAGTCTGTAAGCTTCAAACCCCCGTTTCCACCAGAGCTCCCGCTCGCTCTCCCAGATTTTTGAAAGTTAATATTAAAATTTAATATTAATATTAATTATTATTAAAGTTAAAATCAGAAGTTACTTTATATTAATAAGAATATTAATTTTAATTAATATTAATAATGGAGTTTATATTTTAATAATAATTAATATTGATATAGGGTTTATAATATTAATTTTGTGGTTTATAGTGTTTATAATATTAATCTTATGAACCCAAAATATTAATAAATTTAGGAAATTATTAATGATGATGATGATGATGGGTAATGTCCATTGAGACCAAACTTTGGTCTATCTGACCTAAAGAAACAAATTATTTAGTTTGATTTAAGATTTTATTCCTATGCTCAAAAAGCTTGGAGAGAAGCTTCCCGAGGTCACTATAATTTTGACATCGTAAAAGACTAGGAATGTCAGTATTGCAACAAAGATTATGAAACTGAGATTTAATGGGGTTGTTCATATTCTCACAGAGATGGCAGAACCTTTCCATCCTTGGTGTTTTTGGGTAAACCCAAGCGATTAATATTGTAAAATTTTAGGATTAATATTATAAACTCAAAGGATTATTAATATTATAAATCTAAGGGATTAATATTATAAGCCCAAAGGACTGTAAACCCAAAGGAATAATATTAAATCCAAGGGATTAATATTATAAACCCAAGGTATTAATATTAAATACTTAGCGGATTAATAAACACAAGGAATTATTAATATTATAAACCCAAGGGATTAATGTTAAATACCCAATGAATTAATAAACACAAGGGATTATTAATATTATAAACCAAAGAGATTAATAAACCAAAATGATTATTAATGTTAATAAACCCACGAGATTAATATTATAAACTCATGGACTCAATAAAGGCAAGAGATTATTAATATTATAAACCCAAGAGATTATAAACACAAGGGAATAATATTAAAGTGAAGCTATTAATATTGTAAACCCAAGCGATTAATATTATAAAACCAAGGGATTAATATTATAAATCCAATTAATTAATAAATCCAAGGGATTAATATTAAAAACCCAAGGGATTGATATTATAAACCCAAAGGATAAATGTCGCTGATTATGATAGGGTTTATAATATTTATACATTAACATAACTTAATTATGGTTGACTATTGTTGACATGGTCAATTATAGTTAAAATGAGCATCATAATCAACAATAGTCAACATAACTATCATAATGAACCATACTTATATAGAAAATCATGGCCTACTTATAAGTGACCTATAGTGAATCATAGTGGATGGTCGTGGTTAACCATGAAGATTTATAATAGATCTAACTAAGGTTAATAATATTAATGTTGGGTGGCTAATCTCAAGGGATTTTCTTAGGTTGTTTATCTTGGCCCTCTAACACAATATCATTTGGAGCCATATAAAAAAAATCCCTTGAATTACACTTTCAAAAATAACAAAAAGATAATTACCTTTGTCTATTTTAAAAAAATTGAAGTCTTTCAAACTTTGTTGTCTCCGAAACCGGTGGTTTTGCGACCTTTGTCATCCATCCAGACGTCTGTCTTCACACTTGGTGGATTCTCCTTGGTTTCGAGAGAGCCTGACATGCTCTCTTTTTTATCGTCTTTATGTACCTTTCACTTTGATGTATTTCCTTTTATACGGTGGCACGTGAACGAAAATGGCTGCGAGGATTCTTCATACCTTGAAAATTCAATTTTTTTGTTTATTATTATTTCGACTCGTCTTCTATGCACCTCACGATAGAGGTTGAACACATAATTTTGCACACTCTCTCAACTTAGAGGGTGCGTCAATCTTAAAAATGCTATAATTTCGAATTTTTTTTTTCTTTTTACTCTCTTATACTTTTTGGTTGTCTTGGTGTGAAACTAACACACTTGTCTCTCTTTACAGGGGTGAAATTAACGCACTTCTTTGTCTTCACAGGTGTGAAATTCAAGCTACTTTTGCACTTTCTCCTTATCCTCTTGTTCACGAACTCAGATGACATTTTCTACAAAAAAAAATTGAGATGTTGCTCTCTTTGGAGTCTTATGCAAGTTGGCCTCTTCTCTCTGTGGCTCTTAAAGAGTTTGACACAATCCACACTCTGATACAATGACGAAGAGTGAAGAGAAACGTGGAGAAGAGGATTGTTCTTCTCAATATTATAAATAAGTTAAATAAGATTACATTGGGGACATCAATAATAAATGATTGTAGTGAGACTGAACTAAACTGGGTGAGACTAAACTAAACTGGACTAACTGGAACTGAACTAGGACACTTGGATGCACAGTTTTTTCACCTAGTATATGGTTGGAATTAGATTCTCCAACAATGCTGACCTCTAGTCAATGCCCAGATTGGGCCGTTATTTTAACAATGTTTAGCATTATTTTGTTTTATAAGCTTGGTAGGACCTTTCTATTCATTTTCTGTCAAATAAGGGAAAGTTACATCCAAATTCCATATGGTTAGATGGCCTCAACCCACCAAGAGGGAAACCAAATTTCTTGAGCACTAATGACATGATAACCCATCCAAAAGAAGAATATTATAAGTCTAGACAATCACGCTAAATAATTCTTGGTGTCCTTATACTTGATAGAATCTAGATAATTATAAACATACTGAAAAGTGTCAAACTGATGCATACAATAAAAGTCAAAACAAGGAATGTAACATTAAACTACTCATCATTAGCTGAATAGCAGCAGGATCCTTCACACTTAATCCTGGAATCTCAGTTTCAGGGACACGCGGAATATGTTGCTAGATGTGATTGAGGCATCGATTATATTGTTGGAGTTGAAATTGAATCTTCTAGAAATCCTTACTGTAATCCAAGAACGTTTGAGGAGACGAGATCACGTAAGAAGTGAAATGCTTCAAAGCTTTAACCAGCTGGTTCTTCATCATCCATTACAAATGAAAAATTTGTCTATATTGTGAAGATCTTCCACGAGAATGTCCAAGGTTACGTACTAGGGTCTGTCATGTTGGAATTTAATTCCAACTGCAACAATGAATAGCTGCACAGGAATCTGATTTGCAGTAAATGTTAAAGGTGTTCGGTGCAGCAAAGTCGCCTTTGATATTTCTGGACATTAATATGCATTAAAGTTTGAGTTGATTTCCCCTGCAGACAACCGACTTGTTTTTGATAAAGGCATCACCACCTTGCTGCAATAAATTCTGAGATAAACATTAGAAGATATTTTGTAATATTTTATTGTTTTAAATCAGATATTTTTCAGCATATAAATACCACACAGCAGTTCTGTTTTAAAGTTAGCAGAAGCAGCAGCAGCAGCTGAAGAATCACACAGAGCAGAGGAAAGCACGCAGTAGCGTGAAGAGGAAGAAGAATAATTTCAGAAGAGTGAAATGCACAGCAGTGCAGAAATTTGAATGTAATTTGTTTTTTATGTTCATCTGTGTGGAACAGAATCGTTCCTTAGTGAATTTCTGAAGTAGATGTTCAGCAATAGAAGTTTTGAAATTCCCTCTGTATGAGGAAGACAAATCTGTAACAGTTAGTTTATTTTGATAAATACAAGTTAAATTTTTCATGTTGCTGTTGCACCGTCACCGTTGCTGAAACACCTCGTAACTCAAAAATTACTTGACGTCAAAAGTTTACGTTGCTGAAACACGACGATCAGCGTTGCTGAAACACCTGTTTCAGCAACTGAAAAAAAAACTGTGTTGCTGAAACACCGTTTCCAGCAAGCGAATTTTTCTGTTTTTCTGTGTAAAAACAGAGTGCGATTTTTGTCTGTTTGTTATGGGATTTGTCAGAAAATTCCAACATGGTATCAGAGCTAGTCTAGGCACTCAGTGAGTCAAAAACAGAGATTGTTTTTCACTGTAGGAGATGTAAGAAGTTTGTTAAGCAGATTTTTCTAGCAGAGAAAGTTTTTGCTTGTTTTTCAAAATACAGTCAGTATCTTTTCTTTACCAGTACAGGTTAAGATGGCAGATGCTGGAACAGGTTTGACAAATCCCCAACTACCTCAGTTTAATGGGAAAAATCACAGTTATTGGTCCATAACAATGAAAGCATTGTTTGCTTCTCAAGGACTATGGGAGCTGGTTGAAACAGGGTATGCTGAACCTGCAGATGCAACAGCACTGCCTGCTTTGACAGCAGCAGAAAGAGACCAGTTGAAGAGTGACAAGAAGAAGGATGCCAAAGCCCTCTTTTTCCTCTTCCAATCAGTACATGAAAGTGTTTTTCCGCAGATTGCAGTAGCAACAAAATCTAAGGAGGCATGGGATATTCTCCAAACTGCCTACCAAGGCATGGAGAAGGTGAAGACTGCAAAGTTGCAGATGTTGAGGAGAGACTTTGAAAATCTCAGCATGAAGGAATCTGATACAATAGATTCATTCCTCACCCAGGTTATTGGCTTGATAACCCAGATAAGGTCTCATGGTGAGATTCTTGAAGATAGAAGGGTTGTAGAGAAAATCTTGAGATGTTTACCCTCAAGGTTTGAATCTATTGTGGTGGCAATAGAAGAAACAAAAGATCTCTCACAGTTCACGGTAGATGAGCTGAGTGCTTCTCTGTTGTCTCATGAACACAGACTGAGTAGAGGAACAGATTCCTCTTTTGAGCAAGCATTCAAGACTCAGATGTCTTTTGGCCAAAGAAGAGGTGGAAGCAGAGCAAATTACAGAGGTCGTGGAAGAAGCCAAAACAGAGGCAGAAATTATCCAGCTAGCACAAGCGGAAGGAGCTGCAATCAGAACCAAGCTGAAGGTTCAAGCAAACAACAAGCTCATGGACAAAGGTATGACAAATCCCAAGTCCAATGTCATTATTGTAAAAAATTTGGGCACTATGCCAATGAATGCAAGAAAAAACAAAATGACATGAACAATAGGCAGAATGTTAATTTTGCAAATGAAGAAGATAAGAACCCAAAGAATGTGCTGTTAACATGTAACATAGCACAAGACAAACAAGATGATTTTTGGTTCTTAGACTCAAGTTGTAGTGATCACATGACTGGAAATATTGCAATGTTTGCCAATCTGGATGAAAATGTGAAATCTGAGGTAACAACAGGGACTGATGATAAGATAACTGTCAAGGGTAAGGGCAGTGTCAATATCCGAGCAAAAAATGGAGAACAGATGACTGTGCAAGCTGTATACTATGTACCTGGTCTGAAATGTAATCTTTTGAGCATTGGACAGCTCATGAACAAAGGTTACAACGTGTTCTTCAAAGATGATTTGTGTACTATCAGAGATATACCTCCAAGTAAGAAGATCATTGCACAGGTGCAGATGACCAGCAATAGAATGTTTCCTCTCAAACTCAGGGCAGATTTGAAGGAAGGCAGAACTATTGCGGCTGTAACACAAGAAGTCTTTCAAGAACAGGTGAAAGATGTGAATTGGTTGTGGCATTTGAGATTTGGACATCTCAATTTCGGAGGCCTGAATCTGTTGCACAGAAAGGGCATGGTAAAGGGATTGCCGTTGATTGAGAAACCGGACGGCCTTTGTGAAGGCTGCATGTTGGGCAAGCAACATAAAGAAAGCTTTCCAGCAGGAAAGAGTATAAGGGCAAAAGCACCCTTGGAAATTGTTCACTCTGATGTGTGTGGACCGATGCAAATACCATCATTTGTTGGAAATAGATATGTTTTAACTTTTATTGATGATTACACCAGAAAGACATGGGTGTATATGCTGAAACAGAAGAGTGAAGTGTTTGAGAAATTCTGCCACTTCAAAGCTCTTGTTGAAAAGCAGAGTGGGCATTATATCAAAGTGCTCAGAACAGATAGAGGAGGAGAGTACATCTCCCAAGAATTTCTGCGTTTTTGCAGAGAGAATGGCATACAAAAGCAGTTCACAGCAAGGTATACACCTCGGCAAAACGGTGTTGCTGAAAGAAAGAATAGGACCATTCTTGACATGGTCAGAAGTATGCTGAAGGCAAAACACTTGCCGTATGAGTATTGGGCAGAAGCTGTTACTTGCGCAGTTTACATCTTGAATAGATGCCCGACTAAAGCTGTCATGAACAGAATACCAGAAGAGGCATGGGGTGGTCAAAAGCAAACTGTCACTCACATGAGAGTATTCGGTTGTGTGGCATATGCACATGTACCAGATCAGCTAAGAAAAAAGCTTGATAGTAAGGGGGAGAAGTGTGTCTTTATTGGCTATTGTGATGAGTCAAAAGCATACAAACTCTATAATCCATCCACCAAGAAGTTAATAGTAAGCAGAGATGTGCAGTTCATTGAAGATGAAGCTTGGGATGGAAGCTTGGAAAAAACAGTGAATGTGAAGACAATAGTGTATCATGAAGAAGAAGAGGAAGGGATAGCAGCAAATAATCCTTCCTTGGTGGCTCCTCCTACACCAAAGCAAGTACAACAAACCACACCACAAGCTGGAATCCGAACAGCCTTGAGAAGTCAAGGAAGAACAGGTGCTGTTACACCACAAACAGCTACTGCTGAAACACCACAGGGATCAAATACACCCTCAAGTTCGGATGGAACTCCAAGCACACCGAGAAGACCAAGATTCAGAAATCTGAATGAGATTTATGAACAAGGAGAGGTAAGTAACAATACCGGTCTAAATTCATTATTTGCTTTGTATTGTCATATTGATGACCCAATCCATTTTGAAGATGCTGTAAATGAAGATAAATGGATTGAAGCAATGAATGAAGAAATTGGTGCAATTAAGAAGAGTAAAACATGGGAGTTAGTGGATCTCCCTAAAGGCAAAGATGCCATTGGAGTTAAGTGGGTTTATAAGACCAAAAGTAATGCTGAAGGTAAGATTGACAGGCACAAAGCAAGGCTTGTTGTGAAAGGCTACAAGCAACAACAAGGCAAAGACTATGATGAAACCTTTGCACCAGTAGCAAGGATGGAAATAGTCAGAACAGTGTTGTCTATTGCAGCACAACACAAATGGAAGATTTATCAGATGGATGTTAAATCTGCATTCCTGAATGGAGTGTTAAAAGAAGAGGTTTATGTTGATCAACCTCCGGGCTATGAAGTTGAAGGACAAGAGCATAAAGTTTGTAAACTGAAGAAGCCTCTTTATGGGCTGAAGCAAGCTCCAAGAGCATGGTACAGCAGAATTGATGCTTATCTGATTGAGAATGGGTTTGCTAAGTGTGATGGTGAACCCACACTCTACATAAAGCAGAATGACGGTAAGATTATTATTGTTGTTTTATATGTAGATGATCTGATTTTTACTAGCAATGATGCTTCTCTCATTGCTGATTTTAAAGCAGTCATGAAGAGTGAATTTGAAATGACTGACTTGGGCTTCTTAAGATATTTTCTTGGAATTGAAGTAGACCAAAGTGAAAATGGTGTTTTCATTTCTCAAGATAAATATGTAGAAGCTGTTTTGAAGAGATTTAACATGCAGAACAGCAAGGCTGCTGTGACTCCAACAGTAGTGGGGCTGAAATTAACCAAAGAAGACAGCAGCAAATATTTTGATCCAAAATTGTACAAGAGCATAGTTGGCAGCCTTATGTACTTGACTGCAACTAGGCCGGACATTATGCACGCTGTGAGTTTAATTTCTAGATTTATGGAAAGACCGAAAGAGGCTCATTGGCAGGCAGCCAAGAGAATTCTAAGGTATGTGAATGGAACGAAGGGGTTTGGTATTTTATACTCCTCTTCTGAAAGTTTCATGTTGACAGGTTACACTGACAGTGATTGGGCTGGAAGTGTTGATGATAGGAAAAGCACATCGGGATATGTGTTTCATATGGGATCGGGAGCCATCTCATGGGCTTCCAAGAAGCAACCAGTTGTGGCTTTGTCAACAGCAGAGGCAGAGTATGTGGCAGCAACAGCAGCAGCATGCCAAGCAGTATGGCTGAGAAGAGTTCTCAAAGATTTGTGTCATGAACAAGAAAATGGCACAACCATTTACTGTGACAATAGCTCAGCAATAGCATTGTCTAAAAACTTTGTTTTTCATAAAAGAACAAAGCACATATACACCAAATATCACTTCATACGTGAATTGGTTAACAATGGTGAGATTGTTTTGCAGCACTGCAGAACAGAGGATCAGCTTGCAGACATCTTGACAAAACCATTAGCAAAGAAAGGTTTTGATCATTTCAGAAAATGTCTGGGTATGCAGCAGTTGAAATTAAGGGGGAGTGTTGGAATTTAATTCCAACTGCAACAATGAACAGCTGCACAGGAATCTGATTTGCAGTAAATGTTAAAGGTGTTCGGTGCAGCAAAGTCGCCTTTGATATTTCTGGACATTAATATGCATTAAAGTTTGAGTTGATTTCCCCTGCAGACAGCCGACTTGTTTTTGATAAAGGCATCACCACCTTGCTGCAATAAATTCTGAGATAAACATTAGAAGATATTTTGTAATATTTTATTGTTTTAAATCAGATATTTTTCAGCATATAAATACCACACAACAGTTCTGTTTTAAAGTTAGCAGAAGTAGCAGCAGCAGCTGAAGAATCACACAGAGCAGAGGAAAGCACGCAGCAGCGTGAAGAGGAAGAAGAATAATTTCAGAAGAGTGAAATGCACAGCAGTGTAGAAATTTGAATGTAATTTGTTTTTTATGTTCATCTGTGTGGAACAGAATCGTTCCTTAGTGAATTTCTGAAGTAGATGTTCAGCAATAGAAGTTTTGAAATTCCCTCTGTATGAGGAAGACAAATCTGTAACAGTTAGTTTATTTTGATAAATACAAGTTAAATTTTTCATGTTGCTGTTGCACCGTCACCGTTGCT
Organism: Pinus tabuliformis; assembly: GCA_031772625.1. Taxonomy (NCBI): domain Eukaryota; kingdom Viridiplantae; phylum Streptophyta; class Pinopsida; order Pinales; family Pinaceae; genus Pinus; species Pinus tabuliformis. Next base: position 379,884,100 of record CM062808.1, on the reverse strand, counting down.
GAAACACCTCGTAACTCAAAAATTACTTGACGTCAAAAGTTTACGTTGCTGAAACACGACGATCAGCGTTGCTGAAACACCTGTTCAGCAACTGAAAAAAAACTGTGTTGCTGAAACACCGTTTCCAGCAAGCGAATTTTTCTTTTTTTCTGTGTAAAAACAGAGTGCGATTTTTGTCTGTTTGTTATGGGATTTGTCAGAAAATTCCAACATGTCAATCATCCAAGTCAATACAAAAAATACCAGCTTTCTCATTTAGTTCCTCTTCCCATTCTTCTATAAGTTGATGGACCTCGAAAGAGCTGCGCTCATGATATATGGTGGTTGCTTCCGAAATAACTTGAGATGCATACTTTTAGCCCCGGATTTTACCAAATGATGCACTGGGGTGACTAATCTTAATGGATATTTTTAGGTTGTTTACCTTGGCCACGAGAACCCTAGGCGATCTTGCATTTACTAGAGGCAACACAAGCCATGGATCTAAAGTACATTTACTAAAGGCAGCATGAGCCATGGATCAAAAGTACTTGCAAGGTCTATTGACAACTAACTGGAACCGTGTGAGCCAACCCAAGGGGAGCTTATACTAAGGAGAAATAGGCTTCCAAGGGTCGCTCCAAAATAGGGAACCTTCCAATGTAACCACATGTGAGGGCGATAACTGAAACATAAACCAATTCATTCTCTTGTTGTAGACAAGAAACCGAAAATAAAAATAGTCCTTGAGCCAAACATGAAGCCAACTTTGCCCCAGTTGTATGAGGGTGTAATTATAAATTAGAACGTCCACATATCAAAACACTAAAGGTTCTCAATCTAAACCATGGACATGCATAAAAAAATAAATCCCTGGCATCAGGGACAGAAACAAGAAGAGAACCAGGAACAACCCATAGGCCTTTCCCAGCATATACCCATCCATGAAAGCAATATGCCAAAGAACACAAACACAGGAATACAACAAACAAACAAGGCTCTCATAATGTTGCAACTTCCTTATGGATATCTAGGTAGGGCTTCTTCCAAACCATCCAATTTAAAACATAACCATGTGTCACAAAGACCAACAAACATATATAACGAGCCATACGAGTAGGGGTCCAGGGTTTGAGACTGAGAACGTACCTGTGAAAAGAGGCCTGAACCAACAGTAAATGAACAAACGCCCAATCAAGACTCACGATGGATGCCTTCCCCATGTCACGATGGATGCCTTCCCCAAGTCGTTGTGTCAGCTGAAATATATAATGAGCCATAGGAACAGGGGTATAGGGTTTGAGACTGAAAACACACTTGCGAAAAGAGGCCTGAACCAACAATAAATGAACCAACATCGAGTGAATACTCACAAAAGATGCCTTCCCCAAGTCGTTGTGTTGGTCGAAGCAGAGCTAATTCGAACGAGACTCACAAACAAGAAACTTGCAAAACTTACCAGTGAAAAAACCGAAAACATTCACCTTTATATTGTCTCTACCACCTTCAGAGATGACATTAATTGAAACCAAGACCACCTCTTGATGTACTTCGTGCATGTGGAAAGTGGTGGAAAATCGTCTACAAAATTTCATAACAAGCTATGGACAAGTCTTATACTTTCCAACTCACACCCAAATGGAGCAACAATGTTTAACATTATTATTTCTGTTTTACACATCCAAAATTACAGAGTAAAACAAGAGTAATCATATAAATTAAATAATGATAATTATTAATAAGCCCAATCTATATATAAAAGAAAGTTGTAACTGTACATGGGGATGAATATGGATAGGCCAAATCCGTATATAATACACCTTCGGCAAAATTCCAATATCAAATATGAAATAAATATTAAAATCTTATCTCAATGACATTGGCAAAAGATTCCCAAAACTTGAAATATTATGATTTAAGAGTTTCAAAGCCGTCGGGCTTCGTGGAGAAATTAGTTTAACTAAACCAACTTTGGTTTCAAATTTTATAATCTTTATCCATGTATTTAGGCTTCAATTCATTTTCTTGACCAGAGATAGCAAATGGAAGACGGGAAGGTATACGGTTTGGTTTTCGGTGCTGACGATCTCACTGTCGATATGAATTCATAATCCTGGAGGCTTAAATCTCGAAATCTCGAAGTTGAGTGACAGTTTCAGTCCCAGAACTTCGGGATTATCGCATGATTTTAACAATTTAGGTGCCCAGCGACGGAGCCATTATTAATTCCACCGTGCAGGTGCTTGTCAATAATTTTCCAATGTGCCTCTGCACTCATGTGCAAGGTATTCCATGACTGCTTCGTCCAGCTGAACTTGAAAGACAAGAAATCCGATACCACGCCGAAATTCTGTTTTCTTTCAGGATGATATGGTTGGATTTTATTACAGGGCTGCTATGCATGTATAATGCGTTGTTAATGATATTATTAATTTTTGGGAGAGTTTAATGATGGTGGTATGTTTACCATTACAAAATATATATTATTTATTTTAATTTATTTATTTATATAAATTAAATAGCTAATAAATAATATCAAAATTTAAATCCATAATAAGTATAAAAATATTTATTTTATGATATATTTTATATTGGTAAAAGATTTAAAAATTCATAAAAATTAAGTAAAACAATATAGATCTATCTTAACTAAAGATGTAGCAAGGGATCAAAGATCTTGAAGTGGAAATATTTTTTATTATGTAAAATTAAAAAAAATTGCACTTCCAAACATTGCATCTATTTAGAGACTTCAGAGATGATGATCTAACATGTATATTTCTCTTTGTATATATTAAATTTCATTTTTGATAGATTTAATCCATTGAATACATAAAATAAAATATTAAAGATTTAATTCTAAGAAATATTTTCTTTATTCAAAATTAACCTTTCATAAAAAGGTCAAAATGTAAAATAATGATATATAAAATGCTATAAAAAATAACAATTTAATTTTTCAATTACTTTATATAATATATAGACATCATTATTTGCTATTATTTTAAAACTATAAATAAAAAGATGACATTCTCTACATTAAAGCTTATTTTTCTATTAATATATTTTTAAATACATTTCAATATTATTTAATTCTATATAATGAAATATTTGTTTTTTATTTTGATTATTTTTTAATGTAAATAATGTTTTATTTTTATTTTAAAAGAAACGCATAAGTTGAAACATATCACTTTCATACTATGGAAAAATATTAATATATACATTAAATATTTCTATATTTAAAAACATATATAACCAATCTTTTTAAGAGATTTAATTTACTTTACATTCTATTTAATAATTATTAATAATTAAATTAAAATTTTGAAAAAACCCTATGCTAAAATAGATATGGATATCATCATAATTAAAATAAACACAAAAACTATAATTAAAAAAATATTATTATTTTTATTAATTTTAGAATGAATTAATATATGAATATGGGTTATTCACTTTACTTTATCGTGGATTTTTTTAATTTATAAATAGGCTTTGTTATAATACCATCTAGAAATATGATGCCTTACTATACATGCCCAAAAAACTATAACTCAAGTTCATGACATTCCTTTTAATTAAATCAATTAATTAATAGGAAAAAAATATAAGACTACTTTTAAGATAAATTTCAACTTTTGACATTTTGACTAAAAATATTATAAAATATTATGTGAAAGTTAAATCTCTACCATCCACATAATAATTGTTAATAAAAACTAAATATAAAAACAACTATTATTTTAAATAAAAAAATACTATATTACGACGTTCCCCTCTCAAATCAACTTTCCTCTTAGATTACATGTACATTTCTGAGCCTTTGATTTAAATGTTAGACGATTAAAATAATTTTAGCCATCTGATTGATTCGACCGGTATGGTAAGGTATTAAGTTAGTTAGAAATTTAATTACAAATTATAAGAATGCGACGCAGCAAATCTCGCCCTTGCCCTAGCTTGGCTTTACTTCCAGGTGCTTCTCGGAGTGGAGACCTCGCCCTTGCCCTCGCTCGACGCTACTTCTAGGGATCATCTGCAGTATTTGCATTCACTCTCTCTGCATTGAACGCTTAAAGTCAGATGCTGCGAGCGTGAAAAAGCAATTGCTATTGTGGGAAAGGGGATTCGACTCCCTTTCTTCTCTGTTTTATTTCAGGAATGTGACACAACACATCTCACCATCTCTGTTACTTTTGACGCACTCAGTTTATCTTGAAACATTGGCATCTAGATACCGCTGACCAGGGTTTAGATGGGTCTGTTTTCCAGGGTAATTTCCTTTGTTTCAACAGGGTCTTTCCAAATTTCTTCAAGCAAACTGGTAACACATCTCTTTTATTTATTTTATTTTTTTATCATTTTTTTATGAAGAGTAATAATTTATCTCTTTTTTTGTTATTCAGGTTAGAGGAACAAATTTTTCACTTGGCGTTTTCCAAGGCAGCAAAGGATCTACACACTTGTTCCCTTGGAATGACTACACATAAGGTTACTTCTCATTTTGAACAAGCTGCAACTCGTGGGCTTAATGTTGCCAGAACTGGGGCCTTCAACAACGACCAGTAAAAGGCATTGTAGACTTCTCCTGGTGTATATGATGAACAAGTCTTTCAAGTCTGTGCATAGGCCCTTCCAATACGTCAATCATTGAATCCCTCCACCGATTTTTTGTTTTTTGGGTGTCTGAATGTGTTGGCATTGCTTGTCTTTTTGAATCTCGTGCATGTTTTGGTTTCTCTATTTTGTGATGAAGGCCATGGAATCTGAAGCCAAGAAGTATGGTCTCAGACTGATACTAAGCCTTGCGAACAATTATGTGAACTTTTGAGGAAAGGCCCAATATGTACAATGAGCTTGCAATGCTGGACAAAATCTCAACTCTGGGTATGATTTCTTCACCAATCCCACTGTTAAAGTATATTATAAGAACCATGTTAAGGTAACAGAGCATATAAATGTCTTTCTCTGTTTCGTTATATGTAAAGAGACTAATTTGTATACAATAGATACATAAAAATGTTATGAAACTAGCTCAAGAAAAGATAGAAAAGATAGATCAACGCCTTAGAATTCAGCCTCTTTGAGGGGGAAACCTCCTTTACATTACATAAATGAACAATTCTTCGATGATACAAATGAAAAGACCTCATTTCTATATATAGGAGTCTACGGGGTCATAACATAATCAGAGCCGACATAACAATAATAATGTAAGGGCACAATAATAACAATAGTGGGCTTCTATGTGGCATAATAGTAACAATATGGGCACTACATGGGTACATCAATATAATAAGTGGGTTGTACTAATAACAATAAGGGGTTACACTAGTAGTATAGGGGCCTAACAAAAAAACTAATCAAATATATGTTCATCAATGTGTTTTCCTGCAAACTATATTGACTAGAGTGAACAACATTACTGGAGTGGCCTACAAGGATGACCCTACAATCTTTGCCTGGGTATGCATTCCCTGTTGGTAGCACTTGCTGTTGTGCCTATGGCATCGGTAATTTCTGCTTTGAATGGGGTTTTTGTTCTTATAAATCAACTACTTGCTGCAGAGATAACCACCACTACTTCCTAAACGATTTCCCATTGTGTGATTTGAATTTAGGAACTTGTCTTAAGGTTAGTCATCCATCATTTCTCTGTGCGCATTTTCCATTTCAAACACCAACTCCGGCCTATGGATTTTTGGTGTTTGGAATCGATCTACAAGTAAAAGGTTGAAACTTTGGTGTTTGGAATTGATTTGCAAGTAAAAGGCTGAAATTTTGGTGTTTAGAATGGATTTGCAAGTAAAAGACCCGTGTTACAGTGCGATTGACATGTTGAAGTTCCATATGTTTTACTTTAATTCTCACAACTCATATTTCAGGAAGCCTTTTAAGGTTTTAAGGTTTGGAGTGCTAATTTGTTGACCTTTGATATTGATCCAAGATTTATTGGTATTTATAGAGCAAAAATGATCCACTTGGAGTTCATATGCTTAAGCTTACTCATGCAAAATCAACATTTTGCAACTCAAGTTGAAAGACTAGCTGCCAAGCAAGCTGAATAGATCACAATTTCTTCTCTATGTGATCCAGATTGAATGATTCACGTTTGCCTCAATGATGGGAGATTTTATTAGAGGTCGAATCGCTCAAAACAATCAAACTCCAGTAATCTTCTGGCTTAGAATCTAGCAGTCAACTAAATGTCCAAAATATTATCAAAGTTGTTGTAGGATCGATTTGTATGAAACCGATTTTTTGTCAAATTGTTTATGCATATCAAATTATTGTAAATGGAAAATGGCATGAACCCATGGTACTCATCCACCCATATTATTTATCGACCCATGGAATTTACCCATGGTATTGTAAATGGCATCTGCCCGTGGTATTGTAAAATCCACCCATGGTATTCATTCACCCATGGAATTGACCCATGGTATTGTAACTAAAAAATACTATAAGTAACAAGTAACATTTTATAAAAGGACAGATTGTCCGCCACAATGTAGCCTTTACAGTTCAGAAGCATGTAGTCAGCACATCTCTTCCCATAGATAAGCTACCATTGCCCTAGTTGGTTTATTTCCATTGTTGTTTGTAAACATATTTCAGTATTTTATATTAATGAAATGAAGTATTATTTCTGCTGCATATCTGTGTTATGGTTATCTCTGTCATTTGTTGCATTCCTGTTTAAGTCTGGATCAGTGGTGTTAGAGCAGGTTATGATTCCATGGGCGGCGACTTTGCAGATCAGATATGAAACATTTGATACAAAAGTTACAAAAACAAATACCAGATCTGGATTACTCTCGAAAAATCACCTAATTTCAAAAAAAATGTGTCAAATCGGAGTTTGGATGTGGGAGATATTGCTGATTTAAAATCAGCTATTTTATCATAATTTTTGTGATGTCAGAACTATTGCAGCGCGAATCTGATATCTCAGAGTGTCCAAATAAGGATTTCCTACTCATGGGAAGATGCAAAATGATCCTTCTACTTCCAAAAATAGGTTATAATAAATATTCTGAGTTATATTGATTGAGTTATGCCCATTTTAATTCTGGAGTAGCATTCAGAGTGGGTTCCCATTGGAGACGTGCCCTCCTACCCCACTTTAGTAGGCACCTGCTTCACATTCATCAGTTTCAACATAGCAGCATTCGGCTTAGGTTATTTGGAGACGTGCCCTCCCACCCCAGGCTATGTAGGCACCTGCTACTTCATCAGCAACCAACATCATGGTTATGGGTCAACCGCATAAAATCCTTGTCATCGAAGTCCATTTGCTAGGCCGCATACTGTCAGAATCACAGTTGGTCATAAGCATTACAGGGTATCTCTATCCTCGGATCTTCATTTATCAGGGTTTTGGGTTAACCACATAAAACCCTTATCTTCAGTGGCTCTTCATATTCAACAAAGGCTTTACAGGAGGGAAATTTACGCAATGGGGACCATTGATTCTTAAGGAGGGAGGAATGATCCGAATGGAAAATGGCATCAACCCATGGTACTCATCCACCCATATTATTCATCGACCCATGGAATTTACCCATGGTATTGTAAATGGCATCTGCCCGTGGTATTGTAAAATCCACCCATGGTATTCATTCACCCATGGAATTGACCCGTGGTATTGTAACTGAAAAATACTATAAGTAACAAGTCACATTTTGTAAAAGGACAGATTGTCCGCCACAATGTAGCCTTTACAATTATTATCGGTTTTAATAAAAACTTTCTTTGTGGTTTTGTTTATTGGGCATTCTCCTCTTTTTCTTCTGGCAATTCAAGGTTTCAGATCTTGATCCAGGTGGATCTTGGTGGCCTCCTGCCAAGTCCACCTGGACCCCCACCATTGTTTCTCTCAGCATTTTCAGTTTCCTTAATTGTAGCACAACTTACTATTTTTAGTAGTTTTTCGGGTCCTGAACTTTCGAAGTCATTTTGAGGCCCTAAACGACATTTTTTGGGAAATATGGGGCAACATGGGTTCATGGACTGACCCATGTTGCCTCCCAAAGTGGTGGTGCTCAGATAGATATTTCTAACAAGCTATTGTACGCGTCAAGCGGAGATCGTATGCCAAAGTTATGACCTTGGGAAGTTGATGTACCAATTTACCCAAACGGGGCCCACAGTTTGGCGTTTCATCTTCTAGGGTTAGGTTTTGGAATGTTAAGGGTTTTCCATTGTTTCTCAACAATAAATAGGTCTTTGAGCCTCATTGTAGGACAATTCAGAAGCATGTAGCCACCACATCTCTTCTCAGAGATAAGCTACCATCGCCCTAGCTGGTTTATTTCCATTACTGTTTGTAAGCATATTTCAGTATTTTACATTAATGAAGTGAAGTATTATTTCCGCTGCATATCTGTGTTTATGGTTATCTCTGTCATTTTCTGCGTTCCTGTTTAATTCTGGATCACTGGTATCAGAGCGGTCTGCTTTTTATCTGTTTTTCTTTGCATGTCCCCAACAAGGTCGGGATATAAGGAGTTAGGGCTTGAACTGGTCGAACCTTTGCAAGACCAGCCTCGAAAATCCCGACGACCTCCTATTGCGGATGAGAAGAAAGAGGAGGGGGCAGGAGATCCTATCAAAATCTTGCTCGAAGAAGCCCTCGAGTGACAACGGAACGCAACGATGGACAGTTTTTCCCAAATCCTTCAGCGACTACCCAGAAGCAACACATCGTCTTCCAACGGCTACTCTCGAAACACCACACCCTTTAAGGTACAAGTTAATTTTGAAATCCCCATATTTTAGGGTCAGATAGACGAAGATGCCACAGATAAATGGTTAAATCTGCTGGAGGGTTATTTTTCTGTTCATGAATTTTCAAGTCAAGAAAAGATTGTTTTCGCTCTTCTCAAAGCAACCCCCCACGTCAAGGACAAGTGGGAAACCTACTGCGAGCAAAAGGATGAAAATACCGGCTCACTATTTTCAGCCGCACCCACCTGGAATTCATTCCAGGATGCCATCAAGGAGCAGTACCACCCTGTCAGAAGCTATGAGGATGAATACATAAAATGGACCACGCTGCTGTAGGGAAGGGACCAAGACATGCCAGAGTTCACCAATCTTTTCCATACCCTTCGCACAAAGTCAGGTATCAAGGATACAGAGCAGCATTTGATACTCAAATACTGCGGCTTCCTGCACAAGTACATCTAGGAATAAATACAATTCCTGAACATCTCCTCGCTCTGCACAGCGTACCGATATGCCGTCAAGGTCGAGCAAAAGTTTAAACAAAAGAAGCGAGACTTTGGATCTGCGAATCTGAAGCAAGGGAAAGGTGCCCCTAAAATACAGAACAAAGGACAAAGCCAAGACAGGGTAGCCCAAGACAACCTGCCAAAGCCGCAGGCAAAAAACAGCACCGCGAAGCCAAAAAAGGACACGGGAAAATGGTGTGAGTTCCATAAGAGCTCCACTCACAACACCAGTGAGTGTTGGGCAAAGCAGTCACTGGTGGCTGAGCTAAAGGTTCCAGAATCATATGCATGTTCTGACTCTGAGTCAGAACTCGACAAGGGGAATGACAAAGGGAAGTAGATCATTGACGCGGATCCCAACACCACTGTTGCTACCGCCAAGATCCAGAAAAATGAACCCGAATATCCAGAGCAGGAGGAGCGTCTCTTCCACTCCCATGTGTGGGTAAAGGGCTCCCCACTACAGTTCATTGTCGATAGCGGAAGCCAAAAGAACCTCATTTCGGCAGAGGTCATGAAGCGGTTGGGCTTACCAACCATAGCACATCCACAACCATACACCATCGGGTGGCTTCACCAAGGACGGGATCTTCGCGTGAGCCAGCAGTGTCACCTTCCGTACAACATCAAGCCCTTCACGGATGAGGTATTGTGTGACATTACTCCCCTTGAAGTTTGTGGTGTATTATTAGGACAACCATACTTGTGGAAGGGACATGATGTGTATGAATCAAGGCCCCGTGCTGTTATTATTACATTGGGGAATAAGTTGTACAGGATACCAGAGGTAGAACTGCCTACCGCCATCTCTTTGATTACTGCAAAACAATGCAGTAAGCTCATTTCCAAGACTGGGAAATTTGTATTCCAGGTGATACGCCCTCAAGGAAAGAAGAAGATGGTGGCCATGGCCTCCAGACAGAACCCCTCTGCACGACAACTACAGATGGATAAGGTCGTGAAGGAGTACGTGGACATATTCACCTCCCCCGCAGGGGTTCCTCTACACTCTCAGGTCAAGCACTCCATCGATCTGACCCCAGGTGCGCCGCTACCCAATGGACCAATTTATCGGCGCTCTGTTCTGGAGAACGATGAAATCAAGAGGCAGATTTAGGAGCTGCTTCTGAAAGGTCACATTCGTCCGAGTTCATCGCCTTGTGGGAGCCCGATCGTGTTGGTACAGAATAAGGATGGGACTTGGAGACTCTATATTGACTATCGGGCACTGAACAAGATCACTGTCCGGAATAGGTACCCGATCCCGCGGATTGATGACCTCTTGGACCAACTAAAGGGGGCAAAATATTTCAGCAAGATCGATCTGAAGCCAGGATATCACCAGGTGCCAATCGAACCCTCTAATGTGTGGAAGACTGCCTTCAAAGCCAAGGAGGGCCTCTTCCAATGGTTAGTTATGCCTTTCGGATTGACGAATGCTCCCGCAACCTTCATGAGGCTAATGGATGACATCTTGCGGCCATTCACCAACTCATTTGTAGTGTTATACTTGGATGACATTCTAATCTTCATCCAGAGCTGGGAAGAGCACCTCCACCACATACGATAGGTTCTTCAAACACTGCGGCAACACAAGGTATGTGCCAATTTGGAGAAATGCACTTTTGGGATGACCCAGGTTCAGTATCTGGGATACATTATTGATGAACAGGGGGTGCATGTGGATCCAGCGAAGATCCAATCGTTCGGGATTGGCCATCTCCAACCACTCTGACAGAGCTCCGCAGCTTTCTAGGTCTTGCCAACTTCTACCGCAAGTTCGTTTTGGGGTTTTCTCATATCACTTGGCCCTTGAGTCAAGTCACCAAGGGAGGAGCGAAAGTGAAATTCTTTTGGTCTGAATCTCAACAGAAGGCATTCATAGAGTTGAAAGATCACCTCTGCACAGCACCAGTGCTCGCGTTACCAGATTTACAACAACCATTTGAGGTCGAGACAGATGCCTCTGACTATGCTATTAGGGCAGTCCTTACTCAACACGGGCATCCGGTGGCATATCATAGTGAAACACTTTCAGACACAGCCTGTAAGTATCCCACTTATGATAAAGAGATGTATTCCATTATGCAGGCCTGTCGACAATGGAAGCATTACATTTTGGGGAAGGAAACGGTCATCCACACAGACCACCTACCCCTGCAGTTCATACAGACCCAGGGGAAATTGCAGAATGATCGCCATCAGAAGTGGTCTACATATCTGCAACAATTCCATTTGAATATCAAGTATAAGAAGGGCAGCACCAATAATGTTGCATATTAGCTCAGTTGACCACCGATCATGGCGTTAACCACCATGCTCAACTCTTGTGGGCACGATACTTCTGATTGGCCACTTCTCTACAAAAGCAACCCAAAATTTGGCCACACATACCAGACACTCTTCGGGGGTTGGCATGTTCAAGATTTTCACCTCCAGGATGCCCTGTTATGCCACCTGGGTCACCTTTGTGTTCCTTCAAGTGAGTGTGCCAAGATGATTTGGGAAGCACACTACAGTCGAGCTGCTGGGCATTTCGGGGTCAAGAAAACGGTGGCAGTACTGTAAAATTATTTCTATTGGCCAAAGCTTCGACAGGATGTCGGGAAGTACATCAGATCATATATTGCCTGTGCCATTGCCAAACCAACCATCCAGAAGCAAGGCCTCTATACCCCGCTGCCTACCCCTACTCGACCTTGGGAATCCATCTCCATGGATTACATGTCAGGCCTTCCTTCCACTAAGCATGGAAATGATTGTGTTTTTGTGGTTGTTGACAGGTTGTCGAAGATGGCCATTATGGCGGCCTGCAAGAAGAATATCACAGCAGAAGCCACTGCTAAACTCTTATTTGAATGAATATGGGTGCAATTTGGGATCCCACAGTCTATCATCTTAGATCGGGACAGTCAGTACCTTAGTAAATTTTGGTCTAGTCTCTCGTCAATGCTGGACACCAAACTCACTAAGTCCACAACCTTCCATCCTCAAACTGATGGCCAAACAGAGGTTGTCAATCGGATGATTGTACACATTCTGCGCATGTACAACTCAAAGAATCCACGCACATGGGACAAGAGCCTCCCCTATGTTCAGCATAGCTACAACCGAGCTCTTCACAGTCGACTGGCCACAGAACTTTTCAGGTGGGCTTGGGATTCCAGCCACTATGCCCCATTGATGTGGCCATGCCACTTGCAGCTACTCACATAGATTCGGCTCATGTCCAGTCCGAAACAGATAAGGCAACCAGCTTCATTGAGCACATCCAACATATTCGCCAGTAGGTCCATGACATTTTGGAGAAATCAAATGCCAAGTACAAGCAGCGACATGATCAACATCGGGCTCCACACAAGTTTCAGGTGGCGATAAAGTCTGGTTGCATTTGCAAAAGGAACACCTTACTGGAGCTTATCGGAAACTGAGACCACTCTGATATGGTCCTTACACCATTACTAAGGCTGTGGGAGACAATGCTTTTGAGCTCAGCATTCCCCCATTCCTTGGCCTACACCCAGTGTTCAATGTGGACCGCCTTCGGCCATACTTTCCACCATTTCTAGACACATCCGACATTGCAGAATAGCTCACACCGACAGAATTAAATCCAGATTACATGGAACAAGTTGCAACTGATCAGATCATGGACGCACAGATCAAGAACACTCGCCAAAAAAATATCCAACTGTATCGAGTTGTCAAAGCAGGCCAACTCCTTCACCAGGGCAAGTGGCTCACGAGGGACCAAGTTCAGCAAAAGTTTCCTCATCTCATGGAGGAACTCAACGCAATGGGGACCATTGCTTCCTAGGAGGGAGGAATGATCCAGGTGGATCTTGGTGGCCACCTGCCAAGTCCACCTGGACCCCCACCATTGTTTCTCTCAGCATTTTCAGTTTCCTTAATTGTAGCACAACTTACTATTTTTAGCAGTTTTTCAGGTCGTGAACTTCCAGAGCCGTTTTGAGGCCCTACACGATGAATTTTGGGAAATCTAGGGCAACATGGGTCCGTGGACCGATGTTGCCTCCCAAAGTGGTATTGCTAAGATAGATCTTTCTAATGAGCTATTGTACGCGTCAAACGGAGATCGTATGCCAAAGTTACGACCCCGGGAAGTTGATGTACCAATATACCCAAACAGGGCCCACAGTTTGGCATTTCATCTTCTAGGGTTAGGTTTTGGAATGTTAAGGGTTTTCCATTATTTCTCAACAATAAATAGGCCTTCAAGCCTCATTGTAAGACAGTTCAGAGGCATGTAGCCACCACATCTCTTCTCAGAGATAAGCTACCATCACCCTAGCTAGTTTATTTCCATTACTGTTTGTAAGCATATTTCAGTATTTTACATTAATGAATTGAAGTATTATTTCTGTTGCATATCTGTGTTTATGGTTATCTCTATCATTTTTTGTGTTCCTGTTTAAGTCTGGATCAGCCACCATCTTACATCTTATTTTTGCCCATTCGTTTATGGGAGTCACAATTATGTGTCAGATGCATGAGCTCAATTGGTAAAATTTGTGTACCTCATTCTTTTTGAAGTTAATGTTAAATTGTATCAACTTTGAAACTACTGCTACACTTATCGCCATCTCTCTGAAGTTTGAAAGGAAAAAATAGTGCATGAATAATGTGAATAGATTCATGGCAGATATGTAGACTCTTTCTAATTGAATATAATATATTATTTTGAGATATGTCTAAAGGGAACAAACATTACATTTATCTTATTTGATAGTTAAGACTTCTTTTACACTTTTCATCTCCATGAAGTTTGAAAATGCAAAAATAGTGTGTGAATAATGTAAATAGATTCATAATAGATATGGTTGGAAAAATTAAAACCTAAACATTGGAAACTGAAAAGAAAGAATTGTAAAAGTTGAACCTAAACATTTTTCCAAAGGATTATAACCATCTTAGAATTGTGTTCATTTTACAGAAAACTGTATTGGGCCAATTAGAAGCTCCTATAAATGAAAGCTACTATCAAATCCGAAATCGAACCATGTAAACTAGGTCATGATATTTGTTCTTTCTACATTAAAATAGGAAAGTGAAAAGAGTGGGGCAGTAGTAAGTACAAAGTAAATTAGATACTAATCTTCCATTGCAAATCCATCCCCTGCAGTTTTTTTCTTTTCGAGGTATGCTTGTGGAGGCTGCATCAATGACCTTTTTTAATTAAGGCCTTGTACACACTGTTAGTATTAGGAGCAAGGAAGTTTTAATTCAAAACAAGAAATTATATAAATGAGCAAGTTAGTCTTGAACACATTGTTTTTGGGAAATTATGTTAGGATTTAAGTTCAACACTGCCAATTCATTGGGTATACAAGTTTTTATTTTTGGCAAATGATCTTTCAATGTAGGTATGCTTTACAATTTACATATCTACTGCATGTTTACCATGAATGGTTGTGTGTTTGTATTTTAGACAACTGGAGTTCATGCCATGATTTTCAATCTGGATGGAAGGACTCTGTTAACTGGATTGCATGAAAGTTTGAAGGTGGGGGCCTCTTTTGGTGCAATGCATTTTATTTATGCTAGTATTAAAATGTTTGGGGTGGGAATTCTTTTAATCCTCTTATAAGGACCATTTGTAAAATATCTTGCATTGGATAGCAGGTGTTTTCCTAGGAACCTTTAAGATGCTATGATGCAGTCAATGTTGGTTGGTCTAAATTGGCTGACCTCAACATACATGAAGGAAAGCTTCTTGGTTGTTCATACAATCAAAGTTGTGTTGGTGTATGGGTTGTGGACATTTCGGTATGAATAAGTGGTATCCTTTTATCAATCCATGCACTGATTATATGTCTTCATGACTTTTATCTTCTGTTGATTGTATTTTGTGGTGATAGTATAAGGATAATTACATTGAAGGTGTCATTTGTGGTGCTCCAAGCCATATGCTACTGGAAATGTATCAAGAACAAATGGCCATAATGAAGCAAAATTGGCTTTCAGTGGCCATCCATCTGTCCAACAATTAGATAATAATTTAAAGACCAATATGGTGAGGCTTTCCTTGTCACACAGTACAGAGTTAAGAATCAAGGAACCAAAGACTACCACATCGGTATCTAGTATGTTACTTAATTTTCATGTAGTATGTTTCATCTTTTAACCTTTGCATTCTCTGAATTTTCCTTTTTGTTTTATACGAAAATACTTGCTACTATTGGACTAGTACGAAACATTTTGTAGCATAAATAAGCTAATTGGACTATAGTATTGGGTTCCTTTTTCTTTTATTTCTAGCTTTCATTTTATTGGCTGTCTTATTTGAAGAAACTAAGTAAGTTATGTTTTTTGCTTTTGCTACTACTGTGTAGCCACTGAAGGTCTTTCTAGCACACCTCAAAGGAGCTGGAATAGCCTTTCCTTCAAAGAATCTTCCTACAAGTTCAGGTCCACCATCATATGTCTCGACTCCAAAGAAAAAAATTACATCAAGAGTGCAGCCTATAACAAATTTTAAAACCTTAAGTAGACCTGATATAGAGCCTGTCATTGTCCCTAGAAGAAATTAATTAAGACTGGAAACAACAACAAATGATAAGAAAGAAATGAACAATGTTGCAAGAGTGGTTCCATCTAGAGTATCAACCAAATCAACTGATGTAATTAAATCTGTCAACAATAGATATGAATTTGACAAGATAGACTCCATCAATCAGAAGCCCATGACAGGCAATGACAAAAAAGACCTAAACATTTCTAGGGCTGAGCAACACATTCCCTCTAGACTTGACAATACAAACACTAGTTCTGTTGTTTGTGATGGAAATAAACCGAGGGCAAGATGGATTGGTGCAGCCAAATTCAGAAGAAATTCACCAGTAGATTCAGTTGTAAGCCCACATGATAGAATTCCTACTTTTCCATGGTCAAATTTTCCATCTCAATTGCTTTCAAAGATGAAGTAGAATTTGATCATAATCCCATTAGATATATGTAAGGTGTTCTTTGGTAGCACTTATTATGTTATTTGTGGGTTCATGATGCCACATACTTCATTACACTGCATAAATATATATTGAATAAAGATGGACATCCATTTGTGGTTCATACTTATAAAGGTAACCAAAAGATATATATGGTTTAGGCCAATCAGGCCAAGGGATTACTCAATGCAAACAAGCAAGTTGAAATGACACTTGTGGAGCCACAAAGGTAATCAAGACCCACTGAGTCTTCAAATTGCAGTTTTCCTTCACAAAACAAAGGTAGACCATGGAATGCAACCAATCCAATTGAGTGTTTGTGGGCCTAACCACCAAACAACAAACAAATGGGCAGTTGGCCAACAAGCTTTCTGCCTAAGGGAGAAGTACAGGAAGAAAAGAAAAGAGGTCATCTTCCAGAAGGAGAAAAGAGAAATAGCAGAGCATTCACAACATTTACCTGTAGAGACCCAAAGCTACGAGACCAAGCCGAACAGAGAATTAACAATATATCACTGTAGCAACTTAAATTGGAAGCCACAAGTGACAAGCGCACAAATGCATGTATTTTATGAATATACATTGGATTTTTTCAATTCTTAAGAGGGTTTTTCTCCAGTTAAAAAGTCAGTGTGATCTCTGTCTGAATACTTGTTCACTATGTTTCTTTCTTTATTTCTATGTTGTTATTTCTGCTTTTGCTGGAAGAATTGTTCGCCTACATAAACAACATATGCATTTAATTATGCTAAACAACCACACAAATAAAACCCACAAAAAGGGAAAGACTAGGAACAAACATTGTACTTCAGTTCACTGTAATTTATAATTTTAGGTGTCACTGTACACCCATTAGAAGTTCTATTTTAATTTGTTTTGTTTTAACATATACCATTTGTAGTTTCCGAGAGACCTCAGGTACTATATCCTTGGATCTATTGGCTACAACATTCGCCAATATTTATGTGCAAGTCATTAAGAATAGTAGTTGGAGAAGGGGTAAAGCGTCCAAGATTACATTACATATGCATTTAATTATGCTAAACAACCACACAAATAAAACCCATAGAAAGGGAAAGACTAGGAACAAACATTGTACTTCAGTTCACTGTAATTTATAATTTTAAGTGTCACTGTACACCCATTAGAAGTTCTGTTTTAATTTGCTCTGTTTTAACATATACCATCTGTACTTGCCCAGAGACCTCAGGTGCTATATCCTTGGATCTATTGGCTACAACATTCGCCAAGATTTCTGTGCAAGTCATTAAGCATAGTGGTTGGAGAAGGGGTAAAGCGTCCAAGATTACATTATTGAGTTAATCAAAAAAGCTTTATCGTTAGACCTTGAGCTTGAGGATCAACAGTTCTTAATCTAGGGAAGGAGCTTTACAATGCTACCTTAGAAGAGAACTAGCCTTCTTTAAGGTAAAGAACCTCTATGACCACTGTGAGAAGGCTATAATGGAGAAATGGAAAACCCAAAGGAAGGTCAAAAGAATCTGATCTCAAGGGCGTTAGTGCAAAAATTGTGATTGAAGACCCATAAGCATCTGGAACCCTATCCATTGAGAATGCGCCACAAGGGCACCGAACTCCAAGTCACAAGGTGATGTAATGTCAAATTTTCCATCTCAATTCCTTTCGAAGATGAAGTAGAATGTGATCATAATCCCATTAGATTTCTGTAAGGTGTTCTTTGGTAGCACTCATTATGTTATTTGTGGGTTCATGATGCCACATACTTCATTACACTGCATAAATATATATTGAATAAAGATGGACAACCATTTGTGGTTCATACTTATAAAGGTAACCAAAAGATATATATGGTTTAGGCCAATCAAACAAGGGGATTACTCAATGCAAACAAGCAAGTTGAAATGAAACTCGTGGAGCCGCAAAGGTAATAAAGACCCACTAAGTCTTCAAATTGGAGTTTCCATTCGCAAAACAAAGATAGACAATGGAATGCAACTGATCCAATTGAGTGTTTGTGGCCCTAACCACCAAACAACAAACAAATGGGCAATAGGCCAACAATATTTCTGCCTAAGGGAGAAATACAAGAAGAAAAGAGAAGAGTTCATCTTCTAGAAAGAGACAAGAGAAATAGTAGAGCATTCACAACATTTACCTATAGAGACCCAAAGCTACAAGACCAAGCCGAACAGGGAACTAACAATATATCATTGTAGAAACTTAAACTCGAAGCCACAAGTGATGTTGAAATATGACAACAAGAATATTCCAATTTAATTTGTCCTTGAATTAAATTGTGAATTAAAATCGAATTTAGTCTTAACAGCTACTTGGAAATAATTAATTAATTAGTTGGAGAAATTCAAGTTAGAAGTCTTTCTGAAGTCATGCAAGAGTTATCCCTTAAATTAAGGAGATAAGATTGAGTTATATTTGAGTTGTAATTAGTTAACTCAGTTTATTGAGTTAAGTCCAATTAAATTAGTTCCAAACTATTTGAGGAACGAATAATCAGTTAACAGTCAGTTGATGCATTAATGCACTCCACTAGTGCTACTCTAGTTAATTGAAGATTCCCTCATCAGAAACTCATTCATGTATATTATGAGAAAGACCTAGTTGAGATTAATGTTCAAGGACAATGTACTATCAATTGCATGTTTTTTCTTATGGAGAAAACTCATGCATGCAGTCAAGGATTCATCCTTGAGGATTGTGCATTTTTAAAGGTTGGTTTTCCACTTGGTAATAGGCTAATAATCGACAAGGAATAGTGCAAGGAAATATGAGCTTGGAGGGCAGAGAGGAAGGATGGAGAGAAGCCAATATTTCCTGTCAGCATCTGTGAGGATTGTACTGAGAGCTAGCTAGCTTTGAGAGCTAAGGTTGTATAATTCCTATGTATTTCCACCATGTATGATAATACAATAGTGTGGGGTTTTATATGAGACTTTCCCCAAAGTATTTTCATGTGTATTGTGCCATTGATTCTTCTTCTTCTAGTTATATTCTTCAGCTCGATCTTTATTTCACAAATTGATAGTAGAAGTAGGTTATAGTATTCTGCTATGATTTATATTGCATTATCGGGTTAACCTATCACAAATTTTCTACATGGTATCGGAGCTGTGAACAATATATTGAGAACAGAATTTGAAGTTTGAAGTTCGGGGTTACAGGTGCAAATAGAATTCATATCATACTTCAAGGTTGGCCAATGGCGTTCTATGGCTTGAGAATCGAGTATGCCTTGGAATGTAGCTCGAATTACATAGCATGGAAAGATAGAATGGAGGCTGTATTAGAAGACAATGGCTTGAAGGAATTCATTGATCAAGAAATCCCAAAGCCAGCTTCAACTAATGCACAAGAGTTGGCTGAGTGGAAGAAGTGTGTGGCGAAGGTTAGACGGATCATCCTTGAGGGAGTTCGCGACCATATTGTCTCGAGTTTCCATGGGAAGGATACTCCATTTTCAATGTGGAAGACATTGAAGGACCTCTACTAGAACAGTAGCGACCAAAGAAAATTGGTGCTCAAGGATAAGGTTTGAAGAATCAAGATGGAGAAGGGTGATACTATTTCCACATATCTAAACAAGCTCACCACCTGCAGAGATGAGCTTGTCGGTGTGGGAATAACTATTGGCGATGATGATATGGTGAGCCTCATTCTCCTTGGCCTTCCAAAGAGTTGGAATAGCTACTAGGACTCTATGAATGGAAGGGAAACTGCTGGATTGGGAACAACTGTGATTGGATCTTATATAGGAGGAGATCAGGAGGAGCATACGAGATGGTTCTTCATCCAAGAATGATGATGAAGAAAATCTAGCCTTAGCAATTAAGGCAAGGAAAGGGAAGTGGAAGGCTTCCCATTTCAAATCGAATTCTTCTCATCGAGGGAAGAAGGGTGACATTTCTAAAGTAAGATGCTCTCATTGTCATAATATGGGATATTATGTGACTAATTGCCCATCGAAGAATTCCAAGAAGGGATCCTCGGAAGGATCAAAAGGTGAGGCATTAGCCTCTCAGTTTGAAATGGACTTTACCCTCATTACATGCATGGTGTCATCGATGATGGGTTGTGTTTGGTATCTTGGTAGTGGAGGCTCATTCCACATGACCAGTGATAAAAATTTATTTAGTGCCTTGGAGGAGAAAGCCCTGAAGATGTGCATAGAGATGGGTGACGATGGAAGGTATAGTGTTTCAGGAGTGGGCACGGTTGCTTTTCAGAGGGAGCGTGGAGCTCCTCTCATCTTGATAGATGTGATGTATGTTCCTGGACTGAAGAAGAACTTGGTATCGGTTGCGATGTTGGAGGAAAAAGGCTACGATGTAGTCTTTAGTAAAGGAAAGGTGTTCCTAAGACACATAGCCACGGGTCATACCAAGAGGATAGACGTTCGAGTGAAGAATCTCTATAAACTAGAGGTAGATGAGTGTGCAACATTAAGTATGAACTCAGAATTGGTGCAAAGCCAAGACATTGGTGAGTTGTGGCATAGGTGGTTGGGCCATTTGCATCACGGGGCTTTGAAGATAATGCAGCAGATATCTACATGACTTACCAAAGGTAAACTTGAGAAAGTTGACACATGCAAAGGTTGTAACTTGGGAAAGTACACCAAGTCTTCCTTTCATGACCGAGACAGTCAAGAAGAGGTTATCTTAGAGTGAGTTCATACTTATTTTTGTGGACCATTCTTGACAGCATCCATAGCGAAGCAAAGGTATTATGTGATTTTCATTTGATGACTATTCTCGTAAATACTGGATTTATTTCATGCAGAAGAAGGACCAAACTTTCACAAAGTTTTTTGAGTTCAAAGCTTTGGTCGAGAAAGAGTTAGGGAAGAAGATCAAGGCCTTGAGAAGTGACACTGGTGGAGAATATGTCCCTTAAGAGTTTAAGGACTTCTGTGCAGCATAAGGAATTAAACGAGAGTTGATGACACCTCATAACCCACAGTAGAATGAGGTGGCTGAGAGGAAGAACAAAACTATTATAGGGGCATCATGGGTAATGTTGCATGACCAAGGCCTACCACTTAACTTGTGGGCTGAGGCATGCAACACAGCGTTCTATTTGCAGAATAGAAGCCCGCATCCCATTCTTGGGATGAAGAAACTAGAGGAAGCTTTCTTCGGTAAGAGACCAGATGTGGGTCACTTCAAGATCTTTAGCTCATCGGTATATTGCCATGTGGCAAAGGATGCATGGAAGAAGCTTGAGCCGATAACAGAGTTGAGAATATTTGTGGGGTACATTGATACACCTCACAACTATTGGGTGTATTTGCCTATCAGTCGAAGGACAGTGGTTTGCAGAGATCTCAAGTCTGCTGAGCAGAAGGCCATACAAGTTTCCCTTGAGAGGGAGCTCCAACTATAGGCTATGGAGGAACTATTGGTTCATAAGGAGGATAAGCCTCACACTGATGCAGAGCAACTACATGTAGAGGTTCCAGGAGTGGAGACATCCACTCAAGAAGAGTCTTCCAAAGATGGATGGAAGTGCACAAGAGAAGTTGACAGATTGTTGGAGGATGTGAGAGAGGATGTGGGAGCACCATCTTCTCAGCGTAGACAAAGGATGTCACCTGAGAGGTATAATAGATACATGGACCTTGCTAGGGAATGTGTTGATATTGAGCCATCTTCCTTTGATGAAGCAGTGCAGCAGCCGTTTTGAGTTGATGCTATGGTGGAGGAGTATGACTCCATAGTTCGTAACAGTGTTTGGGACGTGGTTCTGAGACCAGAGAGCAAGTCAGTTGTGAGTTCCTGTTGACTTTACAAGGTAAAGAAAGCTGCTGATGGTAGTGTGGAGAAGCATAAGGCAAGATTTTTTTCCCATGGCTTTTCACAGGTGAGGAGGATCATGTTGCTATAGTATATTTTGACAGAGGAGCAAGATGCTGACATTTTGGTAAAGGCATTGTCAAAGTGTAAATTCAAGTTCCGTAGAGACAGGATCGGGGTGGCAGATAATCCCTTTCTTATTGAGAGGGAGTGTTGAAATATGGCAACAATAATATTCCAATTTAATTTTTCCTTGAATTAAATTGTGAATTAAAATCGAATTTAGTCTTAAGAGCTACTTGGAAATAATTAATTAGTTTATTTTAAATTAATTAGTTGGAGAAATTCAAGTTAGAAGTCTTTCTGAAGTCATGCAAGATTTATACTTTAAATTAAGGAGATAAGATTGATTTATATTTGAGTTGTAATTATTTAACTCAATTTACTGAGTTAAGTCCAATTAAATTAGTTCCAAACTGTTCAAGGAACTACTAGTGAGTTAATAGTCATTTGATGCACTAATGCACTCAACTAGTGCTACTCTAGTTAATTAAAGATTCCATCATCAGAAACTCATGCATATCGATTTTGAGAAAGGCCCAATTGAGATTAATGTTTAAGGATAGTGTACTATGAGTTTCATGTGTTTTCTCATGGAGAAAGCTCATGCATGCAGTCAAGGATTCATCCTTGAGGATTTCGCAGTTTTGAAGGTTGGTTTTCCACTTGGTAATAGGCTAATCATCCACAAGGAACAACGTAAGGAAATAGGAGCTTGGAGGGTAGAGAGGAAGGCTGGAGAGAAGCCAAGATTTCCTGTGAGCATCTGTGAGGATTGTGCTGAGAGTTGGCTAGATGTGACAGCTAAGGCTTTGTATAATTCCTATGTATTTCCACCATGTATGATAATACAATAGTGTGGGGCTTTTATCTCAGACTTTCCCCAAAGTATTTTCATGTGTATTGTGCCATTGATTCTTCTTCTTCTGGTTATATTTTTCAACTCGATCTTTAAGCTTCCGCAAATTGATAGTAGAAGTAGGTTATAGTATTATGCTTTGATTTATATTGCATTATCGAGTTAACCTATCGCAGATATTCTATAAGTGACAAGCGCGCAAATGCATGTCTTTGATGTTTAATTATTTTTAAAGGAAATAAATTGAAGTATTTTTTAAGCTTTATCTTTTTAACACAATGTAACTTGTAGGCTCCACATTCTATGTTGTATCATATATATAGTCTTTGCAATCATCTTATAAGAATGTACTCTTAAAAATTTGTAGCCTCTCTTTTCCATTCAATGAAATATTATACGTTTTTCTCTGAAATGTTGTGTAATTTTTGCTTCAGATATTTTTCTTTAAAGAGTCAGAAAGATATTATTGCATGTAATTTGAAGTTATGGTACATATGTTTTCTTTCAACAACATCCATTCACATGTTCATGATGTTATTCTTCTGCACTTTATGCCTTATGGTGTTTCCTTTGCAACATCTCGTGCAAATGCTAGTTTAAAATTATCTTAAAAACATACCATTTATGTAACATTAGTTTTTGAGCTAGACTCATCCAAGTTGAGATGGTAAAATTAGTAAAAGAATCCAATCCATTCATCATAGGCTTCAAAATGTATCACACCACAACAACGAGTAAGGTTCCACTCTTGTTCTTCGTGCTACATGTCATTGCTTAATAAATTTGAATATTTAAGTGTTTTTCTTCTTAAAAAATATTGTTAGCCAAAGGTTTCTTATTTCAACTTCAGGGTGAATGGAGGTTGGTTAACTTTTGAACTGATAACCACATAGTTATTCTTTAGTGAATATATTTTATTTTATCATTATCAGTATTATTATCTAATTTTAAGCTCACGGCCAAGCCAGACACCAAATTGGTGTATAAGAACCTCTTGTTTATGGGACAAGAGACCCACCTCCGCACAACTATTTGAATGCTAAGTCTATGAAGGTATACATATTCTACGCTATGGTTTTGAACCTATGACTTTTTAGGTAAGAAGAAGCACATGCTTTCAAACATTAAGCCCACTCAAAATGTATTAACATCTCATCTACCTTTCAGATTTGAGGACTGCCAAATGTTACAAATATTTAATAAAAAACTGGTTACATTTTCTGACGGTGTGGTTTCCCTTCCAGTGGCTCTGCTGATCATTCGTCTTCCCGACTCTGTGCACTCAGCTCTGTAATGATGGAGGAGTTCTACCGTCAAGCTTCCAGTGCCTCCAGAGACTGAGAAATCCAAAATCCCCCATTGATGGTAGGTTGTGCCTATTTTTGTACATGATGTGAATAGTTATCTCAATTAATAAATGTAGAATTTAAGAATAATAGTTGGGTGGACAAAGAAAGGCACCTCAACATGTCGATGGTTACATTCCATGGGATCAGATGTCACTAGACATGGCAAGCATGCTCTAAACGAGGGAATTTCAGGAAACTGACGTCACCAAGAGGAACAAGAGAAAGCATGGCCAAGGTAAATGTAAATTATTGTGTTTGCAATAACCTTTAATATCTTTAATTTAATTGCATTGTTTGGTTGACATTATTATTTGCAATTATTGGCAATATTCCCCAATCCAACACTTACCCCTAGTCCATATCGAAGGCTGAAATTTTTTTGTTATCGTTGTTGCAGTGAAAGATAGGAGGAAATGCCAACGAATGGAAAAGTCTTAATTTTGGAAGCAATTGCTGGGGGAGATAAAGAAAGTGAAAGTATGTCCAGGTCATTGACTTTGTTTTTTATTGGTAAGAAAAATTATGAGAATTTAGTGGTCAAACCAGCAATGAGTATATTTATTTCTAGTTATTAATAGGGATACAGGCTGATTCATTGCCCTTATCTAAGGAAATATACGCTACACATGCCACCTGGAATAACTCATGGATGGTTTGTAAGGGGGCGGGGTTCCACTCTTGCCAGATACCTCTTGGTTTTGGGCCATTAACTTGTTTCCTTAAGTCCAAGAGAAAAAACCTCTTAACCAAGCAGAAGTAGTTTTAGGCATACCCCAAACCCGATTAAACTTGTTGTATGATATAAGAATAATGATTTACCTTAAATAAATATTAAAAATAGTAAAAAATTCAAATCAATTGCAAGGTGTTTTTTTCAATCTCTTTTTTATGACATAAATTTTGAAAAAAAATTACAGTTAAAAAAAAGTAAAGTTAAGATTTTAACTATGTTGTATTTAGATAAAGAAATGAGATCTTCACGTTGTTTATAGGAATATCTTATAGAATAAACATGGTTAGTCTACCGAATTCCTTTTCATCTTTTCTCTTTTTTATTTTAAAATCATAATATGTGGAAATGCCTTTATAATCCTAAGGTGCTTCAACAAGAAACGTGTTGATAGTTTAAGGAGTGACTTTTTTTGTCAGGCTTGTTCCAAAAACATTTCATAAAAAAAATTGTAATATCCAAACCAAATAAAATGATATTAAGCAATGACGGGTTTCGTTTCTTGGATTGGTTGATTATTCTGTCTTGTTCGTGGATTCGGTTATTACTTTACAATAAAAAACAAAATTAATGTAAGATTGGGATTTGGTTGAAGCGTTTCTTGCTTCGGGGCAATTTCTCGATAATATGTGGGGATGTGGCAAGAGAAATTTATATTTTGTATTGGTAGCAGTTTAAGTATTTGGTTTCGTACTTTATTTTTTTTAAATTGTTCTTGAAATTTAGTCAATGATTTTGTAAAGAATTGTATTATGTTGAATGTATATAAAAAAAATAAAAAATAAAATTGTTTATAAAAATATTTTTAATACATCAATTTTATTGAATTTTATTATTTACAATTTTAACATAATTTTTATATTATAAATTATATATATATATATATATATATATATATATATATATATAATTAAAAAATCATACAAAATATATAAATTTTATATATATATATATATATATATAAATATATATAAATATATATATATATATATAATTAAAAAATCATATAATTTTATTATGGTAGTTGATAGTGATATGATTGATTCTATATGTCCAAGCAGGACATTTAATGTTGTGTTATCATTTTTTAAATGGATTGAAATGGATTAATATTAATATAGTCTTCCATTATTATATTAAATTTTGATATGCTTTAGTAAATAAGTTCAGTAAATAATAGGTAGATGTGAAAACATAAGTATGAATTTAAGAATGTAAAGAGAGATAAAAAGAATATACTTATATCATTGATTTTGGACAATAAAAATAGTATTTAAAATTAAAAAAGAGATTAATTTGTAAAATTTCAAAAATTTAGTCTGTTTTTCACACGAGAGCCCGATGAAATCCAAAAATTCACAATTCACTTTACTTATGTATTTTTATTTTTGAAATATTCTTAATCTTCTTTAGACATAAAGATAACAATTTTCAAGGATTGTGCATGACTCTATTTGGCATGGAAATTTCCATATATAATATAAATGATTTATTGAAAATAATGTAAATATTTGAAATTGATTTTTGAATAACTTAAATTTAAATTTATTCATAAGGTTAATAATATTAGTCTTAAAATAAATATCTTAGGTTTAATATAAATCCCTTGGGTTTATAATCATGGTCAACCATGGTCCAACGTTGACATGTGGAAAAGATTGTCTCAATATGAAAAGCAACCATGGTCAACCATGGTCCAATGTCACAATCATGATGAAGATTGTCTAAATATGAAAATTAACCATCGTCAACTATGGTCAATCATGGTCAACCATGGTCTATTGTCACATTGTGACAAAGATTGTCTCAATATGAAAATCAACAGTGGTAAACCATGTTTATTTTATAGTCTATAGTATTTATCTTATGGTTTATATACCTATGGTTATAATATTAATCCCTTGGGTTTATTATTATTCCTTGGGGTTTAATAATCTTAATCTCGACGTTTAATATAAATCTCTTAGTTTTATAATTAGCCATGGTCCATAGTCACACTGTGACAAAGAATGGCGCAATCTGAAAATTGACCATGGCCCAATGTCGCATTGTGACCAATATTGTCTCAATATGAAAATCAATCATTGTAAACCATGGTCAACCCAATTTATTTTAGGATTTATTAATCCCTTTGGTTTTTATTCCCTTGAGTTTATGATATCAATCCCTTCGGTTTATTAATTTGAGGGTTCATATTCATAGACTATAATATTATTCATGTGGCATTTGACCATGGTTGACTAAGGTTGGCTATGATTGACCGTGGTTGGCCATGATTGATATTATGAACCCAACAGAATAATAAACTCAAGGGGTTGATATTATAAACCCAGGGGAATAATAAACCCAAGGGATTAATACTAAAACCACAAGGGATTATGAACCCAAGGGAATAATATTATAAACACTAAAATAAACATGGTTGACCATGGTCGATTTTCATATTGAGGCAATCCTTGTCACAATACAACATTGGAACATGACTAAGCATGATTAACCATGGTTGATTTTCATATCAAGTCAATCTTTGTCATAATGTGACGTTTGACCATGGTTGAACATGATTTACCATTTATGACAATGTTTGATTTTATAAAACACTGTTGACCATGGTTCACCAAGGTTGACCACTATTGACCATCGTTAACCATGACTATTATATTGAGACAATCTTTGTCATAATGTCATGTTGGCCTATGCTTGAGACAATGGTTAATTTTCATATTGAGATAATCTTTGTCACAATGTGACGTTTGACCATGGAATAATAAACCCAAGGAATAAAAAATTATAAGCCCATGGTATATAAACACTAATATAAATATTATAAACACTAAAATAAACATGTCTGACCATGGTTGATTTCCATATTGAGACAATCCTTTTCAGAATGCAACGTTGGACCATGATTAACCATGGTTGACCATGATCTATTTTCATATCAAGACAATCTTTTTCATAATGTGACGCTAGAACTTGGTTGGCCATGGATGATTTTGATATTGAGACAATCGTTTTAACAATGCGAAATTTGACCTTGGTGGAGCAAGGTTGGCTATGATTGACCATGGTTGACCATGATTGTTATTATGAACCCAATGGAATAATAAACTCAAGGGATTGATATTATAACCCTAAGGGAATAATAAACCTAATGGATTAATACTAAAACCCCAATGCCTTATTAAGCCATGGGAATAATATTATAGACACTAAAATAAACATGGTTGACTATGGTTGATCATGGTCGATTTTCATATTGAGGAAATCCTTGTCACAATATGGCATTGGACCATGGCTAAGCATGCTTAACAATGCAAAGTTCAACCATGGCTGACCATGATTGACCATGGATGACAATGTTCGATTTCATAAAACATCGTTGACCATGGTTGACCAAGGTTAACCATGATTTACCATGGTTGGCCTTGGTTAACCATGATAATCATATTGAGACAATATTTGTCATAGTGCGACGTTGGAATATGCTTGAGAGAATTATTGATTTTCATATTGAGAGAATCTTTGTCACAATGCGTTGTTTGACCATGGTTTGCCATGATTAAATATAGTTGACCTTCGTTTATCATTGTTGAATAATATTAAACCCAATGGACTAATATTGTAAAACCAAGATATAAAAGTCTAAGGTAAATATTATAAACACTAAAATACACATCGTTGACCATGATTGACATTATAAACCTAATGGAATAACAAACCCCATGGATTAATAATAAAAACCTAAGGAACTATAAATCTAAGGGAATAATATTAAACACTAGGAATATGAACCCTTAGATTAATAAACCCAAGGAATTGATATTATAAACCCAGGGGAATAATAAACCCTAAGGATAAAAATTATAAACCCAAGGTATATAAACCGTAAGATAAAGATTATAAACCCTCAAATAAACATGTTTGACCATGGTTAGTTCTCATATTAAGACAACGCTTTTTATAATGCGATGGTTGACCATGACTGATTTTCATATCAAGATAATATTTGTTAAAATGTGATGTCAGCACATGGTTGACCATGTTTGATTTTGATATTGAGACAATATTTTGTTGGAAATAATATTGAGAGGGCGGGGGGGGGGGGTGAATCAGTATTAGTAAATCAATAACTTTTTCATTTCCATAATCATTTTCATATACGCTACTTTAGTTAAGGGAACTCGCATGTACACACAACTGTGTTTAATGCAACTAGCGTATATCCAACAAACTTATGATTCAGTTAATTCATCATATGTTGATCTTTAATCAGTGCATCTGTACTTCATTAATCATATAAATAGTAACTAGGTGTAGTAAAAATAGAACAGATCATCACACATAAGAAACACACATGAACACCATGATTTAAGGTGGAAACCCAATGTGGGTGAAAACCACCTGCTACTGTTGTCTCTGTCTTCTTTTAATATTAATAAAAATTGTTTACAACATTGTACTGGCACAAACTCATACCAGTACGCAAGCTTCTACCTGCAGAAGGCTACAACCTTCTCTCATTCTCTAGCTTCCACTAGAAGGGAGTTACAACCCCCTAGCTCTTATACTAGCCGATATGTTTACTAGTACATAGGCGTTGACCTACAGAAGGCTACAACCTTCTCTCATCCTCCAGGGACCTCGTTTCATAAATTTTTAGACTGGATACTCCTGGAACACAACATCATAATCTGAAGGCCACGTTTCATCGAATTTTCATATTGGACCCATCAACAACATTGAAGCTCAAAATCAATCACCACTGCAATACATGCATCAACTATATCTCAATCTGAGTCAACCAAACTCAATCAATCACTGACAACCTCTGAACCTCTAACACAACTGAATCAATCATTCATTCATACTTTAATCAATCAACTGCAACAGATAGATCAGTACATAGTTCTGAGTTACATTATCATTCAGAATCAGTTGTCATCTTAAAACCATGCTTCAGATTGTATACGCTATTTGGAAAAAACCAATCTGCGTGTATACACAGCTTCCTTGAAGCAAACCAGTGTATAAATCTGCAAACACTTTGCTGCACTTTTAGACTTCAGACATTATCACACATAGAGGATAGAACATGTGTTAGTGATCAGATCTAGTCCATTCATTATCAGATCACATAATGAGAAGTCATTATGATCCTGATCCATCATTAGATTTCATCCATTAACGCTAAAGCTAATCACAATCAACCAATATGAATATGCCGAATACTGTCACCAGAAAACAGTCACCAGAACACACTGCAGAACCCTAAGTACTACAACATCAAACATAACCCTTATAGATCATACTTCAAAAGATATACACTACGTCCATAAGCCGAACCAGCATGTATACACCCTTTTACTAAGGGAAACCAACATACAAATCTACAAATTCCATCCTGTGAGGTATACGCTACTTTTGCATGCTGAATTGGTGTGTATATGCTATTTTTCCAAAGCCAACCTGCGTAGAGATCTATAAATGCTAACTTAAAGCATCACCATTATTTTAGACTTCATTCATACCCAGATCATCACATATAAATGGTAAAAACATGCGTCAATATTCAGATCTAGAATGTTCAAGATCAAACCACATAATGATACTTTACTTCAAGCCTTAAGATCTTGACCCATCATTATATATTCATCAAACGCTAAGGTTCATCCACGATCCAGATCTAGCTATGCACCATAACCCAATAACTTGTATGCTAGATCTTGCACTTCATTAGATATTTAATGCTTGAGTCACTTGACCTAGTGATCTTCTCCTCCTTCTATAGCCTTAGGCCTTACTCAATACCATGGACCAAAACCACTTCAAACAAATACCTTGGACCAAATACCTCGGACCAATACCATGAACCAAATACCTTGGGTTAGATACCTTGGACCCAAAAACTTGTTTTCCCAAGATATACGCGCTTTTCATACTGCGAAAGTGTGTGTGTAAGTATACATTCCTTTTGTTCAATGAACCTACGTGTATATGCGGGTTGGTCAAGGTGAACCTGCATATACCTTTTGTTCTTCATTCTGTGTGAATTGAACAATAATTCTTTGTTGTTAACTTGTAGTACTTAGATCTTTCATCTGAGTGAGTTGCCATCAAGGACAACACTTGTATCATAATGCCAACAATCTCCCCCTTTGAACTTGATGGCAATGTTAACTTGCTACACTGTCAACTTTCATCTTAGTGAGTTGCCATTGTACATTACTTCTAAACTAATTCCTTTGAACTGTCCTGAATCACATCTGTTAATACAACTGCCATGTATTCTGTCACATCTGATATCTATTCTTTAGATTCATGTAGTTATATATAAGTGAGTTGCTCTGCTACAAGTGGGTTGCCATCAAGTACAACAGATGCATCATAATGCCAACAATCTCCCCCTTTGGACTTGATGGCAACAACAACACCAAATCACTATCCCCATTTGACATCAAGGGCAAAGGGTCATGCTTCCCCTAAGTGCATGCTGAAATCTCTGATTGAGCTCCCCCATTGTTCATGCTAAGATGTAATGTATCATCCATGCTCCCCCTGAGCATATGTAGAGTCAGCAAATATTTTCAAGAAAAATAACATGACTCTAAAACTAAACTATGTGAGTTTGACCTTCCTATCACCAATGACTCATACATTGATTCTCCCAACCAAGTGGGGATATACTAAACTTCACTCATCCACCCAACCAAGTGGGGATATGCCAATTGTTTATACATGAATGAAATATTACATCATCCTTCCCATGCATATTGGGGGTACAAATTACATCATATGACCAAAAGGGACTCATAAAAAGACTACAATGGACAGAGACAAATTATGACATCATGATTCTTGGTATGACCTTTACATTGAATGATATACACGACATTTATAATAGAGACCAAATATCTAAACAAGAACATGATATTCATCAGGAACTATCATACACCACGTATGATCGGCTCCATAAGCATCTTGTTGGGACTCAGAAATGTCATATTTTCATCCACCTTTTTCTTCACTATTCCTTACATTTCATCATCCCATTAACCCTTTATCATATCATTTTCATAAATACATTTGGGTTTCACCTTCTTATTTTCCATTTTATTCATTTTTGTATTACAAGTGATTAAATGTTAGAAAATATACATATTTTTATATATATATCTCAAGAATATGTGAGTTTTGTGATGTGTAGGAAATATGTGAAGAATTAATTCCAAGAGACTTCTCAAATATCTCCTCCACCATATTAAGGAGATAATTATGCAAGCCTATTCCTAAGGAGAAAATCATGGAGGATTTGGTTGGCATATCTTATCCATATCTCCTCCACCATATTAAGGAGATAATTATGCAAGCCTATTCCTAAGGAGAAAAGCTTGGAGGATTTGGTTAGCATATCTTATCCAAGATATGTGAGAGATTTGTGGAGGATTAAAAGGGATCATATTTTGTAATTATGGGAAAGTAGTTGAAAATGGTTGAGAGATTTGTGGAGGATTCAAAGGGATCATATCTTGTAATAATGGGAAATTAGTTGAGAGTGCTTGAGAGAATACTGGATAGGTAATTATGAGATGGTTATCTTCCTCATGTATATAAGAGAGGGCTCTCTCTTCATTTTGATAATAATGAATAATGAATAATGGAAAGGAATTCTTAGTTTTTCATCTTTTATTGTCATGCTTTCATGATTTGTCATTTGATTCTTGTAATATAATTTGAGATAACTTTATTGTTGTGAGCTCAGATATGTTGTTTGTCATTCAATTCTTCACATGTTGTATTGCTTTTCCCTTATGCAATTTCCTGCTTTCCTAGTTTCAATGCCTTCCTAGATTAATTTGATTTCAATAATTTAGATTAGATTAGTTCCACTTCAGTCCTGCATATATAGTGCATGTGCCTCGTAAGTCTATGAACCTTGGATTGACAAATTAAATAGTTGGGCAAGTGCTACAATAGAATTAAACGACTATATTTTCACCCAACACATCTGTCAACAACATCTAGATCAACAACCTATATATGTCCATGTCAGTGTAGATATCATCAACCTGTGACAAAGTATGTTTGTATCAACTCATCCTCTTGATCTCATCAAGATAAACTTGCTTCATTTCCTTCCATGAATAATCTCTAAGCAGTAACAAAACCATTCATACCATATCATATGAGAAAACACCATACTCATCACATGATCTTTCACATCATCATTAAGAATTTCATGATCTTTCCACAATCAACCATGTATCATCACTGGGGAACATTCCACATTTGATAAGCATCAACCATGAAAATATGTGAGTATCAACCTATCATCATAAGGCAAGAACTCATCATCATTATGTGACTAAGTAAACCATGTCTTCGAATATAGATGTCTTCAAATAGCTATGTCTTCATGAGACCTGTAATAACACCATTCTTTTGGCCAACCAACAATATTTGTCAATGTGCAACTTAAGTAATCATCCATGTATCCAGCATAGCAATATGTATCTAGCAAACCATGAGCTCATGGTCATTTGTCAAGATTTCTTGATAACATCAGCAATAACCATTCTTAACCATGTGACATCGAAGAACTATAGAAATCATAACTACACCATATGAACCTTATGCATCTTTGGAGGTATGATAACAACAACATAAAGGAAATGAGTGGCTTATCACTAAATAATGAAGCTTTGTACTTGAAGATCATCATGTAAGAAACATATATTTACTATATGCATCATCAAACAATCATCCATAAATCTGATCTCAACACCAACTATGTGACCCCAAGAATTATATGAGATTTTGTCATGGGCAACTCATAACCGTACCATACTAAGATGTATCATAAACATCATCATCATTGATTAGGTACCAAAGACTTCTAAAAATAATGCCAACAATGCTTTATTAGAAGCATAGCATGTTCTCCCCTTGAACCCGTTCCATCTGTTCACTGTCATATCTGATCATGCATATACCACCAAGAAGTATCAAGGCATCATCAGCAATCAGATATACATCAAGTTGACTTGTGAGGATAAAAAAAAAATCTTATGAGTATCAATACATTTCCAAACATTATCAGCAGAATGTAACCGTCATCAAATAGAGCAAATAGTTGACTGAACCATATCAGACCTTTTTCCTGAGTTTGTCCCACTGCTTTTCCTCATAATAACATATACACGACACAGTGTCTAACTCGCATATATACGCGACTTCTCTTCACGAAAATTGCGTATGAGATTTAGAATACTGAGTTTCATACTTTTAGCTCCCTCTGAGTCTGTCATGTCTGTACATTGTGCTGTGCCACATCTTTCTGACTGTACTTCCTTCTTCTTCCATATCTTCGAGTGTGATGATGTTTTCTCCTTTTGGTATGGTGCTCATACTTTGTTCCTGCATTCCTTTGCTATATGTCCAAGCTTATTACATGCATAACATCTCATATGTTTCATATTCCTTCTATAGCAGTCAATGGCTTTGTGACCAAACATATTGCAACCAAAACAATATCCCTTAAAGTCCCTGGAATGTGATGATTTTTCTATGTGATGGTCTTGAACCATTCTACTTCTGCATCTGGCTGCAACATGTCCAAAATTATGACATACATAACATTCAACATTATTCATTTAAGGAAATAACCGACTATCACTTCCATAATTAGGAGTAATAGATTTTTTTTGAAGAATTTCTTTCCTTGGTTGTTCATGGGATTGACCTCTCATCTCCTTGTTGAGCATTTCATATTTTGTATTGTAGTTCCTTGTCTTACTTTGTGAACTAGATTCACCTTCAACATATTCATGAAAACCAAGACCATTTTTGATAGCAAGACCTTTGACTGCTAAGAATATCATCCAAGATCTTAGTACTATCTTGAAATTGTAAGAGCTTATCCTTTTCTTCTAATTTATCTTTTAGAACATTTACCCCAACCTGATGTTGCTCTTCCTTTTCAAGATACTGCTTCTTCATGATTCCTTCAACTTTTCTTCCTTATTCCAACTGATGTCTTAATTCAAGAACTTCGTTTTCTTGTTTTTCAAGAGTTTAGAGTAGTTATTTATTCTGTTTATTTGATTCTTCAAGATCTTCTTTTAGCGAGAGGATCTTAGCTTCAAGACTTTCATAAGAAATAGATCTATCTCTGAGTTTCTTGATTGTTGTGCTCCTTTCATTTACTTCATTTCTTAATGATGTCACTTCATCCTGTATCTTTTGACATTGATCTTCCTTTTCCTTGAATTACTTCCTTGCCTTGTTTCCTTTCTCTACTTGAGATTTTAGTTTTTTAGCTTCTTCTTTGAAGGCTCATTCCCATTTGTCTAATAGATCTTGTTGATCTCTAATTTTGTCTGTAAGCCTTTTAAATTCTGCCTCTATTTGATATCTTTCTTCCTCACCCATAAGAGAAAATTCATTTGTTTTGCTATCACTTTCATCATCTTAAAATGGATGGAGAAAAGCATCACCAAAATTCATATCTAATAGTTCTTTTTCTTGTTCATATTCATTTTGAGGTGATTCTAAATCTAAATAGTTGCTTTGACATATTCCCCAATCAATTCTCCAACTGTCATAGTTCCTTTGAGATGTATTCTTCTTCTGAGGCACTTTCTTCTTTAGCTTCTTTCCCATTGTTCTATGGATCTCCTTCAGGCGATCAAGCTTCTACCAAAGGACCTGCTATGATACCAATTGTTGCAAATAATACTGAGATGGGGGCGTGAATCAATATTAGCAAGTCAATAACTTTTTCATTTCCAAAATCAGTTTCATATATGCTACTTCAGTTAAGGGAACTTGCATGTACACACAACTGTGTTTAATGCAACTAGCGTATATCCAACAAACTTATGATTCAGTTAATTCATCATATGTTGATCTTTAATCAGTGCATCATTACTTCATTAATCATATAAACAGTAACCAGGTGCAGTGAAAATAGAATAGATTATAACACATAAGAAACACACATGAACACCATGATTTAAGGTGGAAACCCAATGTGAGTGAAAACCACCTGTTGTTGTTGTCTCTGTCTTCTTTTAAAATTAAGAAAAATTGTTTACAACATTGTACTGGTGTAGACTCATACCAGTACATAGGCTTCTACCTGCAAAAGGCTACAACCTTCTCTCGTTCTCCAACTTCTACTAGAAGGGAGCTCCAACCCCATAGCTCTTATACTAGCCGATATGTTTACTAGTATGTAGGCGTTGACCTAAAGAAGTCTACAACCTTCTCTCATCCTCCAGGGACCTCCTTTCATAAATTTTTAGACTGGATACTCCTGAAACACAACATCATAATCTGAAGACCATTTTTCATCCAATTTTCATACTGGACCCATCAACAACATTGAAGCTCAAAATCAATCACCATTGCAATACATCCATCAACTATATCTCAATCTGAGACAACCAAACTCAATCAATCACTGACAACCTCTGAACCACTAACACAACTGAATCAATCATTCATTCATACTTTAATCAATCAACTGCAACAAATAGATTGGTACATAGTTCTAAGTTACATTATCATTCAGAATCAGTTGTCATCTTAAAACCATGCTTCAGATTGTATATGCTATTTGGAAAAAGCCAACTTGTGTGTATACATAGCTTCCCTGAAGCAAACTAGCGTGTAGATCTGCAAACACTTTGCTACACTTTCAAACTTCAGACATAATCACACATAAAGGATAGAACATGTGTTAGTGATCAGGTCTAGCCCATTCATTATCAGATCACATAATGATAATTCATTATGATCCTAATCCATCATTAGATTTCATCCATTAACACTGAAGCTAATCACAATCAACCAATATGAATATGTCGAATACTGTCACTAGAAAACAGTCACCAGAACACACTGCAGAACCCTGAATACTGCAACATCAAATAGAACCCTTATAGATCATACTTCAAAAGATATACGCTACATCCATAAGCCGAACTAGCGTGTATACGCCCTTTTACTAAGGGAGACCAGCGTGCAGATATGAAAATCCCATCTTGTGAGGTATATGCTACTTCTTTATGCTAAATCGATGTGTATACGTTGTTTTGCCAAAGCCAACCTGTGTACAGATCTATAAATGCTAACTTAAAGCATCACCATTATTTCAGACTTCATTCATACCCAGATCATCACATATACATGGTAAAAACATGCGTCAGTATTCAGATCTAGAATTTTCAAGATCAAACCACATAATGATACTTTACTTCAAGCCTTAAGATCTTGACCCATCATTAGATCTTCATCAAATGCTAAGGTTCATCCATGATCCAGATCTAGCTATGCACCATAACCCAATAACCTGTATGCTAGATCTTGCACTTCATCAGATATTCAATGCTTGAGTCACTTGGCCTAATGATCTTCTCCTCCTTTTATAGCCTTAGGCCTTACTCAATACCATGGACCAAAACCACTTTGAACCAATACCTTGGACCAAATATCTCGGACCAATACCACATACCAAATACCTTGGGTTAGATACCTTGGGCCAAGGAAATACCTTGGACTCAAAAGCTTGTTTTCCCAAGATATACGCGCTTTTCATACTGTGAAAGTGTGTGTGTACTTATAAGGTCCTTTGTTCAATGAACATGCATGTATACTCAGGTTGGCCAAGGTGAACCTGCGTATACCTTTCTTTCTTCATTCTGTGTGGCCTGAACAATAATTCTTTGTTGTTAACCTGTAATACTTAGATCTTTCATCTGAGTGAGTTGCCATTAAGGGCAACATTTATATCATAATGCCAACATATTTGTCACAGTGTGACATTTGACTATGGTTGACCATGACTGATATGATAAGCCCAAGGGAATAGTAAACCTAAGGGATTGATATTATAAACCCGAGGGAATGATAAACCCAAGGGATTAATGCTAAACCCCCAAGGTATTATGAATCCAAGGGAATAATAATAAACCCAAGGAACTATTATTATAAACCCAAGGTATATAAACCAAAGATTAATGCTATAAACACTAAAGTAAACATGGTTGACCATGGTTGACCATGTTTATTTTCATATTGAGGCAATCCTTGTCACAATGTGACGTTGGAACATGGTTAATTTTCATATCAAGACAATCTTTGTCACAATGCGACATTCAACCATGGTTGACCATGATTATCATATTGAGACAATGTTTTTCATAATGTGGCATTAGACCATGGTTGAGACAATGATTTATTTTCATATTGAGACAATCTTTGTCACAATATGATGTTTGACCATGGTTGACCACGATTGATTTTATAAAACATGGGTGACCTTCATTGGCCATGGTTGAATAATATTAAACCCAAGGGACTAATATTATAAACCCAAGGTATATAAATTCTAAGATAAATATTATAAACACTAAAATAAACACGGTTGGCCATGGTCAACCATGGTGGACCATGGTCAACCATGGTGGACCATGGTCAACCATGGTGGACCATGATTGATATTATAAACCTTAGGGATTAATACTAAAAAACCAAGGAATTGTAAACCTAAAGGAATAATACTAAACCCCAGGAATATAAATGCTTAGATTAATAAACGCAATGGATTGATATTATAAACCCAGAGGATTGATATTATAAACCAAAGGGATAGAAATTATAAATCCAAGGTATGTAAACCTTAAGATAAATATTACAAATCCTAAAATAAATAGGTTTGACCATGGTTGACCATGGTTGATTTCTATATTAAAGCAATCCTTGTTAGAATGTGACATTGGACCATTCTTGATCATTCTTGATGATGATTGATTTTCATATCGAGACAACCTTTATCACAATGCGACTTTGAAGCATGGTTGACCACGATTGATTTTTATATTGAGCCAATCTTTGTCAAAATGCAACGTTGGACCATGATTGACCATGATTGACCATGGTTGACCATGATTGACCATGGTTGACCATGATTAAACATAAATGACCATGGGTGACTAGGGTTGATTTTCATATTGAGACAATACTTGTCACAATGTGATGTTGGACCATGCATGACCTTGCTTGACCATGGTTGATTTTCATAATGAGAAAATCTTCATCACAATTCAACATTGGACCATGGTTGACAATGGTTTATTTTCACATTGAGTCAATATTTGTCACAATGCAACGCTCGACCATGATTGAACTTGCTCGACCATGGTGGAACCCTTATATTAGTAAGCCAAAGGGATTGATATTTTACACCCAAAGGAATAATGTTATAACAAAGGGATTAATATTATAAACTCAAGGTATATAAACCCTAGGATAAATATTAAAAACCATAAAATAAACATGGTTGACCATGGTTGATTTTCATATTGAGGCAATCCTTGTCACAATGTGACATTGGAACATGGTTGATCATTGTTAACCATGATTTATTTTCATATTGAGACAATCTTTGTTACAATGCAATGTTGGACCATGGTTCACGATGGTTGATTTTCATATTAAGACAATCTTTGTCACAATGTGACGTTAGTCCATAGTTGATCGTGATTGACCATGGTTGACCATGAATGATATTATAAACCGAATGGATTAATAGTAAAACCCTAATGAATTATGAACTTAAGGGAATAATATTAAACTCATAGGATTAATATTACAAACCCAACATATATAAACCCTAAGATAAATATTATAAACCCTAAAATAAACATGGTTCACCATGGTTGATTTTCATATGGAAACAATATTTGTCACAATGTGATGTTGGGCCATGCTCGATGCAAGATATATAAAACCTAAGGTATATATTATAACCCAAAGATATATAAACCCTAAGATAAATATTATAAACCCTAAAATAAACATGGATCACCATGGTTGACCATGGTTGGTTTTCATATTGAGACAATCCTTGTCACAATTTGACGTTGGACCATGATTGACCATGCTTGATTTTCATATCGAGATAATCTTTGTCACAATGCGACGTTGGACCATGCTTGACCATTGTTGATTTTCATATTGAGACAATATTTGTCAAAATGTGACATTGGACCATGGTTGACTATGATAGATTTGATCAAACATGTTTGACCATGGTTGACCATGATTGATATTGTTAACACGATGGAATAATAAACGTGAGGGATTAATACTAAAAACCAAAGACATTATAAACCCAAGGGAATAATATTAAACCCAAGGTATATAAGCCCTAAGATAAATATTATAAACCCTAAAATAATCATGGTAGACCATGCTTGACCACGATTGTTTTTCATATTAAGACAATCTTTGTCAGAATACGATGTTGGACCATTGTTGACCTTGGTTGATTTTAATATTGAGACAATATTTCTCACAATGGGACATTAGACCATGGCTGACCATGGTTAACCATGGTTGTCACAATATGACGTTGAATCATGGTTATTGACAATAGTTGACTATAATTGACCACATTTACAAATGTAGTTGACCATGGTTAAATTTAAAATAAATAATTAAAATATAAATTTTAAGTAATTTTAAAATTAAACAAATATATAATTAAATTCTAAATAATTTTACAAGTAATGATAATATCATTCTTTACTATCGTTATTTGTTTCATGTTTCAATTTATTGTTTTCCCTTACTGTATTATCGGCATTATCGGCATTACAAAACTACATCTCATATAAAAATGTAAAGCAATCAATTAGATATCACTTTACCCTCATTTTAATTCTACAGAACAACAATAAAAACCATATAAATCTAACTCATACAATCCACCCAACAACAATAGTCTAGAGAGGCCCTGGAGATTGAAAAAAGGTCGAACAATCTTAATAGGGATGATGGCTGGAAGATTAGCAGTTGCTGGGTCCCAGCCTTGTCTTCCTAGCCCCCTTATTCCCCTTTTGTTAGGTCTTAGGGTCTCTGTCTTCCCTCTCCTTAAGGTGTGTTTTTGGCGGATTAATCCTATTATTATGGAGTGTATGGGTTATTAATTAGTTACTAAGCAATTTCGGGCTAAGTATTAACCTTATCCCGTTTATGATTCTAAGGGGTTTATTTCCATTAGATTAGATTTTTTATCTCCATTTTTTATGCATTTATATTTTTTTCTTCCATTCC
Organism: Pinus tabuliformis; assembly: GCA_031772625.1. NCBI lineage: Eukaryota > Viridiplantae > Streptophyta > Pinopsida > Pinales > Pinaceae > Pinus > Pinus tabuliformis. Next base: position 379,843,005 of record CM062808.1, on the reverse strand, counting down.
TTTAGAATTTCCCTTTAACTAATTTCTTATATATTTGACTATTAAAACAACCCCCTTTTTAAACCTTATGAGTAATAGTCTATTTTCCTAATGACATAGTTAATCTTAATATCTTTTTAGTGAATTAATATGATTTATTTAATGAATATAGATTATTAAATATAAATTATAAGAGGAGATATAGTTTACAAAATGACCTTTATGTTAAATAATAAATAAGAAATCATTAATTTATATGTAATTATTCGATATAAATATATGATATACCAATAATAGTGAGTGAGTTTGAGTTAGTTATATTTTTTGGTTATTCTATTATTAATAAACATGTACTTTAATTATGGTATTTACTAATGTAACTAAATAATAAAGATTAACAAGAATACTACTTGAATAATATTGGAATTATAAATTATATAGATTATTTAATAAACATAAATTATTATTTTTATTTTCGAATGGGCCATTTTGTTATAATTAATAAATATAATTAATAAAAATAATGTATTAGAGTTTACCTTTGGACCTTAGCTTTAAACAATTATTATTAAATTAATACACAATTTACCTAATGTAACAAAATTTCTTAGAATAATAATAATTTAATACTATTTATTTAAATAACATTGGAATGATAATATATATAGATTATTTAATTAAATATGAACGATTATACATGACCATTATATTTAAGAATGGATTATATAAATATTATATTATTCATACTCACATTAACAAAGGAACTCTCTTAGTATATAAGCTAATAATAATTAATTATATGTTTTAGCGGTTTCTAAGAATATTAATAATATAATTAGTGATTTGACTAAGACCTTTGGTCAAAATTAGCCGTTGGCATTATAGCCGTTGGAGTCTCTGCACACTCTATTTAATCAAGCTCAGCCAGGTTAGTTCTTCAACTTGTCCTGACGATGAACCACACTGGTTGGTTCGAAACGCGTCGACAAAAGATTGGTTATGTGATTTTGCTGAAGACTATCTAAACAACAATAGTCTACTCAAACCTCTTAGATTCTTGAATTTATGCAATTCCAATAATAACATTTGTGAACACTTTTATACATTTATTTCAAATTTTATTTATATATTTCAAAATAAACTATTATTTAAATCTTATCACGGTAAATAACTTAACTAATTACATAATACACATATTTATTATATTTGCACATGTGTGCATGGTCCAGCGGCGGGGCGGCAGGCTTATACGCTCCCCGCCTGCGTTCGATCCACCATCTTGATGTTGCTCGGCAGTGTATTTGATATATGGAGATTGATGTTGATTGATATGACGGTTTATCTGCCTATATTCATGTAAATATATTGTACATATGGCCTAATAAATGCTTTTTCAGGGAACTAGCCACCCCATTTTAGAAAAAAATATTATATTTTGAAAAAAATATGAAGTAATAAAATAAAGTCATTAATATTATATTATATCAAACGGGCTAAAATAAATCCTAAAAATAACATAATTTGTTGATATTACCCAATAATATCATTATATGAATACTCTATTAATCATTGAAATTTAAAAAGATTAATAAAGTTTTGGATATAAACATGTATAAATAAATAGAAACATCCTTGGAGTGTTTTGAACTCGATACACTATAATAAGCCTGAACCCCATCCGCGAGAATTCGTTGGCACAACAATGGTTCCATCAATCTAAACAAGTCAACGATGTCTAAACTTTCAATAAAATGCATTTAAATTTTGAACAAATCTATGGATGCCATAGCGGATAACAATTATTATTTCTGCCATTAAAACCTAATCGATTTATCATACCAGAATATGATATTTGAAGAAATACAATAATAAATAAATCAATAGGTGATTTATTAACTTCAACTTTACAGATGATTTACAAGAACTAATTGTAACTAACTCAAATCTAAAGGATAAATGCTCGGTATTGCCTTGATGCTAATGTGCTTGGTGTGGCTCTACTCTTTGGCAGAGCAAGCTGATGTTAAAAACCTAAAAGTGGAAATGGAATCAATATAATGTAAGACTTCGTCCGAATATAAAGTAAATTTCAGGCCAATTACACTCTTTCGCTAAAGTAAATTCCAGCCCCGATTCATAATAAACATTAAAATAATTTATTCTTGCATTAAACTCATATTAAAATTTATTTACAGTAACAACTGGACATATTCATATTAAAATTTATTTACACTTAACAACTGGACATATGGTGTTGTAGAACCTGAAATTGCTTTTACCTCTTTCATTTTTCTTTCGGTGTGTCGGCCGACTCGACAAACCCGGTCTGCTCCATTGTCTCATAATCATACCTTTCTAATAATTGTCCTCAAACTTACATCATGTATTGCGAGTGGACTGTTAGGTTTTCTTTAAATATTTTTACGCTTCATCGTTTTCATTATATGCCCATAGCTTTGTATATTTTGGAATTTGATAGAATGTCTGGATATGTCCCATCTTCATTTCCCATTTTAATTTTCACTATACCAGTTATCCTCATATTATATTATTACATATTTGGGGAATATCTTCTCTACTCACCATCAAATTTTGAGATATTTCCAAAATCGGTAATCAACGTAAAGATGACATACTCATAATCACACACGAACATAACGTTACATGGGAGTCTCCACGTAATTATTTCCATGTGTTTGCAGCCAATGGTGATATGGTTAGCAAGTTCATAGCTTCACATAACTTTTGGAAAAACTTAAAACTCTCCAAATTAATTTAAAAATATTATAAAGTATTTCTTTATCTATTCTAATTTCGTATGTCATAATGTGAATGGGTATTTTCATATATATTTTAAATTGTTTTATTATTTTTTTAATTTTCTAAGGTATATAATTATTTAAAATAAATTGATATTGATATTAGTTTTTTGGATTAATCACATTGCTAAGATTTGGGTGACGTTTTGAACCAGTTAATCTGGTTCATCCTCAGGATAAGGTCGAACCACAACGTCGACCAAATCGTAGCGATGTGATTAATCCGAAACCCTGATATCAACATTATGGCTCACAAAAGTCTGAGATCTAACATAAGTTGACATATTCTTAATTTAAATTAGAATACTATTTCATCAAATTTTTTTATTAATATAATTTTATTTTAAAAGCCTAATGAGAAGGTGATACTTGGTAGGCTGAAGGCTTAATATGTCGATCACAGGAAGGGGGACATGTGGTTTGATGATGGATTTGTTTTATTAATATTCTTGATGTTGTAAGGTATTTAATTATTTAAAATAAATTGACATGTTCTTAATTCAAATTAAACGATTGGAAAATTAGTCTCGCAATACTTTTTTTCAAGAGTGGTGACATGAATAATCTCTCCAATTATAGGAACATAATGATAAACTTTTTGTTTGCAAATCGATTTTGAAGCATGTTATAAAATAAAATCAGGTGGGCAGAAGAAAGAGATAAACATACTAATGGGAAAATACGTTTTAGACCTAAACATTCAATAGTTGATCACGGTATAATTTTAAGGCACATCGTTGGAAAAGTTTGGGAGAAAAAGGAAGAAGCGTTTTGTTGCTTTGTTGATTTCATAAAAGCCTTTGACACGATTCCTAGGGATAAGCTTTGGCACAGAATGGAGGAACTTAAGGTTCCCAGGCATTTGAGAGCAGTTGTGCATAGGTTGTATTAAGAGGTGAAAGTCAAAATTAGAACTTCAGGAGGCATTTTTGAAAGTTTTAGAAGCGATATCGTGGTCAAGAAAGGTTGCCCATTGTCTCCTACCCTTTTTGTTTTATAGATCAACAAGCTTCAAGAGTGGCTAAATTCACAAGGGGGTGATGGTATCCATTTAGTCAAGTTCGTTATAAGGCTTATTTTGTACGCCGATGACCTTATTCTGATTGCTAAATCTACTCTTGGTTTGCAAGAGCACTTACTTTCCCTTGAGCATTTTTGTAGAAAGGTGGGGATGCAAGTAAATATTAGCAAAACAAAAGTAGTGGTTTTCTCTAACAAAAGAAAGCATAATGAACATAAGTTTTACTTTGAATGCAACATTCTGGAAGAAGTAGTAGATTACAAATATCTCGGAATTGACTTCAACAGAAATCTAAGCTCGGATGGATATAGAAAGAAAAGAACTTTGGGGTATTGGACAGATTATTATGCTTTTCAAAGCAGGTGTAGAGAGGCAAAGTTATGGTACTGGGAAACCACATTAATTATTTTTGGGCTTTTAGTGATTTTGATCATTTTCTATGGTTTTGAACTGTACGTCAGCAGTACATCTGAGATATAGTGAAATAAATTGAGAAAATTCAGAAGCGTTTGATTACAAAAAAATTAAAAATTAAAAGTGCAGTTCCTTATGCTATCTTGTTAAGTGACACAAGGGTTTCTCCTATTGAAACAATTGCTATGGTGCAAGTCATAAGGTATTTAATTTTTTTTTAACAAATGGAAGATGAAATATGGCCTAAGGTTGTGTTTAATGGCATATTGTGCAATAGAAAGAAGACTTGAATATGGAAAAATAACAAATTGTTTAGTAAATGGGATATTGGCTTGAGCATGTGTCCCACAAACAATAAAGAGATAAAATATTTTGTTATGGATAAGTTCCACAAACGTACTTCGGAGAAGAAGCTAGGGAGAAATAAGAAGTACTATATTGAAGAGTTTAATCCCACTCATAATCATGAACAAAAAGTGTACATATGGGCCAATATTTCTTAGAGAGCGAAAATTCTTATTGTTCAATTAAGGACTAATTCTCATTATCTGCGTTGTGAAAAACTATGCTATAAAATGCCAAAAGAAGTGTGGGAGGAAATAGTATGTATTTTTTTCTCTTCTAGAAAAGTGAAAATAAAAAATCATTTCATTTTAGAATGTGAGGCCTTCAAAGACAACAAGGTGTTGTAGCGGCTACAACCACCCTCCAAGATTGTTCCTTAGCTTTGTTTTGGAGCCTCCCTATCAACCATACTTAGCAATATATCTTGCACTGTCAAGTGCGTAGGCTTCAACTAAGTTTCATTGGCTTGCCGGCCTGTGCATGTCAACTTGCTTGTCTCCCACCACAGGCTGCCATTCTGGACTTAGCTAATTTTATGGCTGACATGTTCACTCAGAAAATTGCGCAATTCTGGAGGGGAACCAACCTTCCCTCCAGAAATTGCGCAATCCAACCAGGCAGCCCTCCCTCAGAAAATTTCACAATCCAACCCAACACTAGGCTTCAACAAAGAAATTACACAATTATGGAAGGAAGTGACCTATTGACCCTAGAAATTATGCAATGCCTGAGGGACAACCACCCCTGCTTAACCCAGAAATTGTGCAAATCCCTTTCCCAAGCTTGCAGACTTCTGCATGAGCCTTCAGGTTGATCGATTACTTCTGAGACTAAGCAATCCTCATTTGTATGAATGGGTTTCATTTCCTGAAATAGAAAAAAGAAACATGAAAAAGGCATCCCTAAATTTTAGAGATCTATTTTTGGGAGATGGAGGTTGCATGCAAAGATCATTTTAGAAACTTCCCTCCAAGTGTCGCTTTTTCCCACATTTGTGGCATGCACATCATAAGCCTACAACTTATTTATTCGATGCTGCAGAGATCATTCTTCACATCAATCTTTGAGCTCTAACATCCCACAACACATCTAGGAGTCTTTGACACATTCAACTCAGCTGTTTTTGGGTAAGTCTATTGTTCACGTCATTTGTTGCTTTTCTGTCACTTTTCGTATTTTGCTTTATATGAATGTTGTTTTCTTGGCTTTTTTGAATGCCTATTGTTGTTTTAATGTATATTATCTTGTAGAAGCACCATTTCAGGTTTTTTTTTACATCTCACTGTTGTCGCATGCATGACATTGTTTCTCACTTAAATAGTCGCGGTTGAGGTGACTCGTTTCACACACATGTATGCATTCCCATTTTTTGAATCCTACACTCATTTTTTGCATGCCTGCTCATTCACTCTTGCTTACACTCAGTCTCACCATGCATCCAAACAATTTCATGTTTTCAGTCACCCGTCAGCGGATATAGGTTGCCTTGGCCTAGACCTTGCCTTCCTTAGACAACAATGCACATTTCTGGAAGTGTCTATGCTTGTCCTCTAGAAATTGCACAAATTTGGCCCAACATTTTCCTCTAGGCTTGTGTTGTTCAATTCTAGGAGGATGTGCCCTGTGTGTGCCCTATTGACCCAAAAAATTGCGCAATGTAGTCTTTGGCAATGCATGAGTCCTCAACAGGAAGGATGGACTATGTATTACATAGTTCTAGTAGTCAGTCAGCATCCTAACAGTTCGGACTATGCTTTGTGCAGTTTTTGGACTCAGCCTCCAAGCCTCCTGGTGAAAATTACGCAATCTTTACTGTCAGTCACCGGGGTGTGTTGCATGACAGTTCTCAGATTGGTTTTGGTTTTCAACTAACAGATTGTTTTCCATGAGTGTTGCTATGTCTCTAGGTATAGCATATGTTCATTCGTCCGTCAGCAATACAGGTGCAATGGCCTCCAAGAGAGCAGGGTCAAAGGACACCGTTAGAAGTACGACTGGAGATGCAGTTGAAAATGTGTTTATGAGCTTGCCCTTTTACGGAGACACCGAGTTGGTCATTGTTGGGTTGTGTTATATTCTTTCCACGACTAACCCATGTAGTGAACTGGGGAGTTAGAGGGGGGGTGGAGCCCCCCCTTCGTTGCACCGATTGCGCAGCGGGGGGGTCACAGGCGGGGCGGAAGCCCCTCTCTACGGGATCCGGGGCAGTGCCCCGGGAAATTTTTTTTTTGGACCCTATATTAGGTTGGGCGAACCTACCTATGGTTTTCGGTCCATGGTTTTGGACACGATGGTTTTTGGTCCATGGTATTGGATGCTTCGACATGTATAAATATGTATTGTAACATTGAAAGGAATATAATGAAAAGTCAAGCTGGTAGTCCTGGTTTTGGGATCCAGGGGAAATCTCTGTCTATATGTGTTTTATGTGTTATGATCTCGCATTGTTTATTTTCTGTGTTTTAGAATTCGTATGCAGGTAATTTTTGTACAGTGTTAAAACCTACATTTGGTATTAGAGTTGTTTTGGCTTATAGGGGATGCCTTTGTTGCTAAGGGGTTTCGCTGGAGCCTGTGGTAGACCCTGTTCAGTGGGAGATCTGTGAGATCGATTCTGGTGGTGAAAGAAGATGGCGAGCAATGGAAAGATAGAGATCGAAAAGTTCAATGGTCAGCATTTTGAGTTGTGGAAACTCAAGATGGAGGATCTGTTGGTGGATAAAGATCAGTGGATCGCGGTAGATCCAGGTACTAAACCAACGGGAGAGACCGATGAAGAATGGAAGAAGTTGGATCGAAAGGCAAAGAGCACAATAAGATTTTGTGTCTCAGATTCAGTATTGTTGAATGTATTAGGGGAAGCTACGGCGAAGGTTTTGTGGGACAAGTTAGGGACTTTCTACCAATATAAGTCTCTGGTGAATAAACTGTTCCTGCGGAAAAAGTTGTATAACCTGAGGATGAAAGATGGAGACTCGGTGACAGAGCATCTGAAAGCATTTAATACTGTGGTAAGTCAGTTAGCGTCTATTGATATTAAAATTTCAGATGAAGATAAGTGCATCAATTTGTTGTGTTCTCTACCAGATTCGTGGGATAGTCTGGTTATTGCAATAGGTAGCAGTGCAATTGCTTTGCAGTTTCATGAAATAGTCTCAGCCTTGCTGACGGAGGAGATGAGACGGAAAAATATGGAGACCTAGAATGGTGATGCCTTGTCTGTACGAGGACAGTCCCAGAATAGAAACAAAAATAAGTCATCGAGTGGGAGATCTAAATCTAGAGGGAGATCTAAATCTCCAGGAAAACCTGTAAAGGTGGTGTGCTAGAAATGTGGAAAGGAAGGGCACTTCAAAAGGGACTGTAAATCTAAAGCTCCTGATAAAGGAAAGGGATCTGATGATGCTCTTTCTGCAGAGGCGAAAACCACCTCAGATGAAGGTGGGGATGTGTACTTGGCTTCTTAAAGTGCACATGTAGATCATGAGGCATGGTTGATTGACTCAAGTGAATCCTTTCACTTCACTCCCCATAAAGAGTGGTTCTGCGAGTATCAGAAATACGATGGTGGTGATGTCTTCTTAGGAGATGATAGGAAGGCTAGAATCATTGGTCGCGGAAAAGCAAAGTTGAAGTTGCAGGGTGGAAGGGTTAGAACACTTCCGGGTGTTCTGCATATTCTTGCATTGGCCAGAAATCTAATTTATGTAAGCAAGTTGGATGATGCGGTTGTAAAAACAGTGTTCGAGAAGGATACCTGCAAGATGGTTCGGGGAGCACTGGTATTGATGCGGGGAATTCAGACTGGAACTCTGTACAAGCTGCAAGGTAGCACTGTTGTTGATGGGTGCAACAGTTCTGTGGTTCCTAAAAGTGGAGCTGAAAATCTAGTGGTCTCTGGAGAGAAGACCATGATGTGGCATCAAAGGCTTGGACATATTGGAGAGAAGGGCCTTTGAATACTTCATGGTAAAGGTGTGGTAGAAGGGATGAGTAATAGCTCTCTGGATTTTGATTTCTGTGAAAATTGTGTATATGGGAAGCAGAATCGGGTGAGCTTCCCCTCTGGTGCTAAGAGGGCGAAACATATATTAGAGCTTGTGCACAGTGATGTGTTTGGACCTGTGAAGGTTTCATCACTGGGTAAGTCTGTGTACTATGTATCATTTATAGATGACTTCTCAAGGAATACATGGATAAATTTCCTTAAGAAGAAATCTGAAGTCTTTGACAGGTTTAAATAATTTAAGGCTCTGGTGGAAAATCAGACAGAGAAGAAGATAAAGGTGCTGAGGATAGATAATGGTGGAGAGTTTTGCAGCAAGGAATTTGAAGAATTCTGTAAGAAGTGTGGTATAGCACGACAGAAGACTACTTCATATACACCTCAGAAAAATGGAGTCGCAGAAATAATGAACAAGACGTTGATGGAAAGGGCAAGAAGCATGCTCAGTGGTGCTGGGTTAGGACAGGAATTCTGGGCAGAGGCGGTGGATACTGCATGTTACTTGGTCAACAGGTCACCTTCATCAGCGTTGGAGGATAAGACTCCACAAGAAGTATGGACTGGTAAGAAACCCTCTCTTTCACATCTAAGGGTATTTGGATGTGATGCATATGTACATGTTCCAAAGGAGAAACGAACCAAGTTGGATAGTAAATCTGAAAAGTGCATGTTTATTGGGTATAAGGATGGTTTAGAAGGTTATAAGCTTTGGAACCCAGTCACACGGAAGGTTGTGTATAGCCGAGATGTGTTCGGAGAGGTAAAAGATGTTATTAAACATGAAGTCCAACCAAAGGAACCTGAGAAGATAGAGTTTGAGCTAAAGGAGGAAGAATCAGACTCTGCAGCAAAGAATCAGAAGATGAAGAGCCAGAAACTCCGGCTGTGAGAAGATCAGTTCGAGAAAGAAGGCAGCCAGAAAGGTATAGTCCTTCTGCTTTCTGTTCAAATTTTGCTTTGTCTGTTACTGATGATGATCCCAGAACTGTGAAGGAAGCAGTAGATTCAGAGGATGGAAAACTCTGGAAAGAGTCCATGGTTGATGAAATGGCATCTTTGCACAAAAATGAGGCTTGGGATCTGGTGGAGTTGCCGGCTGGAAGGAAACCCATTGGCATCAAATGGGTGTTTAAAAAGAAGACAAATGTAGAAGGGAAGGTAGAGAAATACAAAGCTCGGTTGGTAGCAAAAGGGTATTCCCAAGTGCCAAGAATTGATTTTGGTGTTATTTTTCTCCTGTTTCCAAGGTAACTTCTATTAGATTACTTTTATCTGTTGCTGCTGCTTTTGATTTTTAGGTAGAACAAATGGATGTGAAGACAACATTTCTTCACGGGGATTTGGAAGAGGAAATCTACATGAAGCAACCTGAAGGCTTTGCGGTGAAGGGTAAGAAAGAACTAGTATGCAAGTTAAAGAAGCCTCTGTATGGGTTAAAACAGTCACCAAGGATATGGTATCAGAAATTTGATACATTTATACGGGGACTTCGCTTCACCAGAAGCAAAGCAGATCACTGTGTATTTTAAATTAATTGGTGACCATGTTATTTATCTGGTCTTGTATGTGGATGATATGTTGCTGGTTGGAAATGACAAAGAAATTATCCAACATTTGAAGACCCAATTGTCCTCCAAATTCGACATGAAAGATCTTGGTGCTGCAAACTATATTTATGGCATGGAAATTAAAAGAGATCAGGCAAAGATGAAGCTCTGGTTAAACCAGAGGAAGTATGTCGAGACAATACTGCAGAGGTTAATATGCAGGATAGTAAACCGATGAAGGTTCCTATTCCTATAGGTGTGAGGTTATCTGCTGAACAGTGTCCCAAGACACAAGAAGAGGAAGAGGACATGTCTCGTGTTCCATATGAAAGTGCAATTGGTAGCCTGATGTATGCAATGGTCTGTACTAGACCAGACATTGCACATGCAGTCGGAGTATTGAGCAGGTTTATGTCAAAACCAGGGAAGGAGCACTGGACAACAGTGAAGCGAGTTTTCAGGTATTTGCGTGGCACTAGTGATTATGGTTTGTGCTACCAAGGAAGACTAGGATTGGACAGAGTGTTGGATATTCGTGGCTTTGTTGATGCAGACTAGGCTGGAGATCTGGATTAGAGAATATCTACAAGTGGGTATGTGTTTAACCTATTTCGAGGTGCAGTCAGTTGGATGAGTAAGAACAATCTGTAGTGGCACTATCAACTACAGAGGTAGAATACATGGCAGCCACTCATGCAAGCAAGGAAGCAGTTTGGTTGCAGAGATTGTGTTCAAGTATGGGGTTAGTAAAGGGAGCTATAAGAATAGACTATGATAGCCAAAGTGCAATTTTCTTGGCAAAGAACCGTGCTTATCATTCAAATACAAAGCACATTGATGTTCAGTATCACTTTGTGAGGGATATGATAGAAGAAAAAAAGGTGTTGATGGTAAAGGTGGACACTTTGAAGAATACTACAGATGCATTGACAAAATCTGTGAGCTCTTGCAAGTTCTCTTGGTGTAGAGAAACAATGGGCATTTTAGGGCTGGAAAAATGACTAAGCTCTCATGTGGCCCCGTGAGGAAAGAAAACAACAAGTGGGAGATTATTGGCTTGTGTTATATTCTTTCGATGAATAACCGACGTAATGAACCGGGGGGTTAGAGGGGGGCGGAGCCCCCCTTTTGTTGCGCCGATTGCGCAACGGGGGGGCGGGTAGCCCCCCTCTACGGGGTTCAGGGCAGCGCGCCGGGAATTTTTTTTTTGGGACCATATATTAGGTTGAGCGAACCTACCTATTGTTTTTGGTCCATAGTTTTGGACGCGATGGTTTTCGGTCCATGGTATTGGATGCTTCGGCATGTATAAATATGTATTGTAAAATTGAAAGGAATATAATGAGAAATCAAGCTGGTAGTCCCGGTTTTGGGATCGAGGGGAAAATATCTGTGTATATGTGTTTTATGTGTTATGCTCTCGCATTGTTTATTTTTTGTGTTTTAGAATTCGTATGCAGGTAATTTCTGTACAGGGTTAAAACCTACAGTCATAGACAAAGATATCAAGATGAAATGGAACGACATTAATGATACATTCTCAGGCACATTTGTGGAAGATCTAGAAGACCACAAGGTCTATGTCAACATCTACAAATCTCGCTTGTACCAAATTACATGGAGGTATCCCGCATTTCCATGCACATACATGATACATTGGATTATCTCGCACACTGATCCTGAGACAATGATGTTGAGCAATGCCCGTGAGATAGATCTTGCTACCTTTAGGGTGAAGAACTATCACGACATGTATCACTTGCCACACCCGATGATCATAATGGGGAAACCATTCAGGACACATAGCAACACAAACACCATAGATATCTTGAAGAGTTGGGTGAAAGAGCCAACCAAGTTCTAAACAACACCCAACATGGTTTATAAGATGAAGATACTGTGAAAGGCATATTAGTACTTGGTCATATTTGTAGGTCATTAATACGGCCAAGAGAACACAGATGCCTTCCCGCAGAACTGGGTGATTGTGTTTTACCAACTGGCCAGCGAAGGAAGGCCATGCAATTGGTTCGAAATGATGTCTCTCAGGTTGAAGGAATGGTAAAAGACCAGCATCCGCCCAAAGGTTATAAAGTAGAGATGTACATGTTCTCTTACATTCTGGATGTAATCTGTGCCCCTCATCAATTCCCAGACTTGAAGTGGGCATGGACACCTTCAGAGACCTCTGTGCACACTTATTTCAGATTGTTATTCGAGTGCAGCTTCTGCGGAGTCATCACATAGTTGTCAAACCACTTTGTCACCTCGGTTCACAAAATGATATTTGAGTAGGATCCACATTGCATGTCACAGGAAGCAATGGAGGCATTGATCAACATAGAAGATTGGTATGCCTCACCCCTTGGCACCTTCATACAGATTTAAAACACGAAGAAGCTTCCACATGTTTTACCGAAGTTTTCCATGGATAAGCTCGTCATGCAAGAAGTGTCATATCATATCTCGACAAGGTTTTCAGCTAGACTACACAGGAAGAACAAGGCAACCTGGCTCGCTCTTCCTTTGCGGATCGGGTTGTACAAGATACAGAATCTCAATCATGTTGATGCCAAGATGGAAGGGTTCAGAAAATTCACTTTTGGCACCAGAATTTTCAATACGTAGGACCCGCATTTTTTTGTAAAGGCCCATTGTGCGAGAGTGCAATTCCCTTAGATCCACGGGGTGTGTCATAAGCCTGAGGAAGACCCAAGGAGATATTGTCACAACTTTTCTAGGCTCAATGAAGCAGTCGGCATATCTGTGGAATGGTTAGTGAAGCAGTGCGAAGCAACATCTCAGAGAGCACCATCATCAACAGTAACATAGGGTAACAGACTTGCACATGACAAAAGAAAGAGAAAGGTTGATTAGAGTGCAAAGGTAGAACAAAACTGCAAGTTCAAAGAAGATCCACTCATGATGAAAGCAAATTTGGAGATTGAGGCTAAGAGGTGACAGTGCGACAAGAGTAATGCGCAAAGGCAAAGAGATAATTAGAGGATCGAGGAAACACAAAAAGAGTTGCAAGAGTTGAAGCAGCAACTTCAGGAAGAACAGGAGTTGCGTAGAAGAAAGAAGGAAGTGCAACAGGGACAGATAGAACAAGAGGTGCAACACACACAGATTGATGAAACTACACCCATACAGGTTATACTCTTCTAAGAAGCTTGCATAGAGCAGACTGGGTGAGTAGTCACAAGAGTAGGACATAGCTCAAGAGATTGAGAAAATGCTAGAATAGATGGACATGGACATTATGCAGCCAGAGTTAGATTAGGATACAGACCTCATGCCTCATAACCAAGAGTTCACCTCATCAGCTTCACCAGATCTAGAAGTAGAGCAAGTCCCAAGTGATCAAGGAAACATATAGATCCTTGAAGACAATTCAGAGGCACATATGCACAACATATCTTTCGAAGAATCGCAACAAATAGCTGTGCAGACATGTAGAGTGCCTACTCCAAATGTCCACACATCTCCTGCCGCAGTTTGAAGAAAGAGTGATCATATCTGATGTGTGCAAGCATCCAACAAAATTGGCCGATGCTACCATAGCATATGTCGATGCCACCAACTTGAGTGTTCGGTTCTTGATTGCAAACACTACTACATAAAGGGAGGTTTTAAGACAATATTTGAGACAATTTTGGGGTAAATTGTCTTAACTTGAGACAAAAAAAAATTGTGTATTTTCTTCAAGTGGGTGTCTCAAAAATTATTGTCTTAAAGTTTATTGTCTTAAAGATTATTGTCTTAAAAAATATTGTATTAAAGATTATTGTCTTAAACAATTGTCTCTATAAAGACAATATATAACACAAGAATTATTGTCTCTTAAGAGACAATTTCATTTTTGTCTCTCTAGAGACAACACTCGGATTAGAGACAATATGTCTTTAATACTAGCTATTGTCTCTCTAGAGACAATAAAATTTTTAAAGATCACTTTTGTCTCTCTAGAGACAATATAAAACAATGAATCCAGAAATATCTCACCATTGAAATAAACCAGTATAAAAAACATTTAATTAAAAATAAACTACAAAATCGTTGATTAATTCATGTTAGCGCACAGTGGAATCGAACCACTAGCCTCTTTCTTGCAAGGCAGGCACTCTTCCATTGAGCTAGTACACTTTAAAGAATTACGTGAAGAGTTATGTCTTTTCTATCTTGATTTATTAAAATATAATTCCAATCTTAATTTCATTTGAAATTTCAAGTTTCCTACTAATTTCATAAATTTTTAGCATGTTTGGGATATAGTTCTCTGTTGTGGCCCATTCATAAGAGAGTTCTTGAGAAGCACCATTTATAAATAATTCAATGCTTCCATAGCTTAAGACTCTTGTTTACAAATATTCTATCATTGGGTATTGTGACAAACAAAAAAAGTGAAGGAAAAGATGAAAATTTTTAACAACTCCCCACTTCCATAAAAAAGTTGTTCCACCTAAATTTGAGGACTCTTTAAAACTGATATTCTAGCTTTGAAACAAAACATGCTAATTTGTTTGCAAACATTATATCACAAATTACTTCAAAATATCAAGGAAAATATTGCATGTATAAACTTTATGCCAGTACCATGCTAAATTTGTAAAAATCATATAATGATGTCTAAGACAAGTCAATTATGAGTTCTGAAATCACATCCTTCAGAATTTATTATCACATTCCTCTGCTGTCAAATAAATTTGCACTTGATATCCACTGCAATCAAGAATAGTTTTAGTTATGACACAATTTTAATCTACTAGACTTAATCCTATCATAGCATGTATCCATATATTTTGTTGCTTCACATCTGTTCTTGAAGATCGGCATACACAACAAAATGCATAGGCAGGAAGTAGTTTACCTTGACCAGAACTGGATGCAAGACTTATCTTTGTGCACTTGCATGTGATCGCCATCAAACATGCACTCAGTATTAATTTCTTTCCCTTTCATCTAAAACATGGGAATAAATTATCAAAATGCCTAAAAATCCAATATATATTGGAACAAATTTTAAACGAAGAATTTGTACATTATAAGTTTTAAACATAGTTTTTATTTAGGTAATATAAAACAAACATTCTTTACATAAACGATGCATATGAAAGGCCTTATTTCCAAGGGGAAGGTAGAAATCTCCATAATAAGATTACTATCGAGAGTGACCACTAAAGGCATATTACACTTTGATACCAACTTTCAAGTTTTGCCTTTCCAAAGAATGGGAAAAATATTGATTATCTTTGTAGACGAAGGTGGGATGCTATTTCCAGCACAAGTCTTCAATTAGCAACTTCACATGACAACTTGTACAATGTGATTCCATTCAGAATGTGGATCACAAGGTGATGATCAAAAGATAGCATTTCTAATCCACATAGACGTTAACAGCTACCCTATGTAGTTCCCTATACAGATAAACACTTGAATTTGAGAGCAAATTTACATCCACGTAATCTGCTTAGTTAAGGACTAGTTTCAAGGATGCTAGGATTGTCCACATTTGAAGTTTCATACAATAGTTGGTCTTGTACATGCTAGTCAATATAGTATTGGCATCCCCGCAACGAATTTGTAATGCACAACCATATATGTAACAACACATTGTGTGTGTATTCGATATCTATGCCTTGGAAGATGGCATCTATTTTTGGTCCCAAAGGCATTCTCCCTAATTCTTCTGGCAAATCATAGCTTATTGCTAAGTTGCTAACTGTTTTCATCAAAAGAGGAATGTTTTTCCTTTCCAATTTATCTTATATCACTCTAACTGGCTACACAATAAAACTACTAGTAAACATTATAAACGTATAGCGGAATTGGTAAATATTATTTTGTAGATCTCTACATGCAAATTGCATAGACAAAACAATCCAGATGTCATAACAGTATTAAAATATATAATAACACTAGTCGTAAACAAAAAATAGGAAATAGTAGCATTATACAACAAAAAATAGCTACAATATTGGCTAAATTAAGCAATAAAGGTTTATGTCTTACAAATTCCCTAGTGTCAATAGAATTCATTCGCTTGGAGTGCTGACACTTGACCAGCTTGCCTACCACAAGATCCTGATGAAGCTTTGACAAGACAATATATTAACTCAAGCACAAAATATAATAAGATAACGAACAACATGTCTTGTTTAAAACAGAAGAAAAACCTTCAAATGGAGCCAGAGAAAGAAAAAATAATGAAAATGGTTAACATCCACCATAACTTAAATGACTGAATGAAAGACATATTTATCAGTTTTGATGGGTCAAAAGAAGTGCTGATAGGTATCATTCATATCAAAGATCAATGGAAGATCCAAAACAAACCTGGTGCAGATATCGAACAGAACGACTGTGTAGATGTAAGAAGACATTTTTTAAATCTACACAAGCAGCCATCATGTCTCAAGAATCAAGGTGAATCTCATCAAGAATAGAATTTTCTCTCAACCCAATACTGAGATCTGAAAATATGGATTTTGAATAAGAGATTGGTTGGAAAGGAAGATATTAATACAAACTAAAGACCATGAATTGATGAAATAAACACCATCTCTGCCTCCCGATTCGTAAAGAGTAAAATGTAGTTCACTGTTACATAAGCCAGATTTGTTCTAGAGAGACTAGGGATGGAGGATTGGGTATCCCTTCTACATCTACGTGACTAAGGATCTTTCATCTTTGTGGTATGCCTAGACACCCCACTGACATTGCCCCTCACTTGGACAAACAATGGGTTTCCAAGGATCCTATGGCCTACTGGTTGACAAGGTGCTAGTCCACCTAAAAATAACATTATTATAAGAACAATGTTTGGAGATAGATTATACTACTACAACGGTTGGTTGTCAAGAGATTGGGGATGGCTTTTGCTTGTGCATTGTGTCACAAGGATGAAATGGAAGCTGCAAAAATATTTATTTTAGAAGTGTTATCAGGCTGATTTTGATTTCTTTAGCCCTACCTTGCTTTTAGTTTTGGTATTTCAAACGCTCAGGAAAATAGAAACGATTCTTCAAGAAACACAGAAAATGTCAACCTGATGACCAAACGAATTTAGTTCATAAATTAGTTGTTCATAAATTCAAATCGACCATTAGATTGAAGTACGATAAGAACTCAACAAATCATATCAATTAGACCATGTTAAATGAGGACCACATCCAAATGTAGATTAAAAAAGAAAGTGAAATTTGGGCAATTATGGAACAAACTAGCTTGAAAATTAGCCATGTGAATATAAAATAACAGAACACAACTAGAATCTGAAAACTTTGAACTATTGTTTATTGGGAGTGCAAAATCGTGTTCTTAATTGCATTATGAACAGAAAGCATAATAATAACTCAGTACCAAATCATATCAAGTGCAAAATCCTGTGCTTAATTGCACTATGAACGGAAAATATGACAAGAACTAAATACCAAATCATATCAATTAGACCATGTTAGATAAGGACTAGTTCCAGATGTAGATTAAGGAAGAAAGTGAAATAGGATCAATTCTGGAACCGACTACCTCGAAAATTGACCAAACTGAAAATAGAATGATGGTACAGGATTTGAAATTGAAGAATTTGAGATATTGTTTATTTGGAGTGTAGAGTTTTGTGCTTAGTTGCACTATGAAGAGAAAGCAAGCAAGGAGTTCCCTTTTGTACAAGAGATGTTGCTCTGTCTTTGGTTGTAGACTTTGTACATAAATTTCGGTTCTATTTCAGCCTGGTCTCTGAAGTGGCAATAGCCACACTATATTTTCCATTCTATCACCTAACACTAAACATTAATTAACTCTTAAACATAAGTAAGTATCCCTTTCAATGTAGCATCCCAACTCTCTAGGTTGTGGCAAAACCTCCATAACAGAAAAACTGCCAAAACGGTAATAATGGAAAACATAAAAGTCAGTGCAAACAAGAAATAAAAAGCAACAAAACCTCTCACAGAAGCACTCATATTTGGCACTTTAAACATACAATTTAGCAATGCATGTCTGCTTCTATATATAGAAAATGTCAAGAAGACTACAAGAACAGAGTGGCCATGTGGGAAAGGCAAGTGTGTTAGCTTTTGAAGAATCTAAGCAACAATGAAGTTGATTAGGTTAGCTCAGCAACACAATATGTGGGGTGTAGCATGATTGAAAGATCAAAAATACAAGCTACCTACCAATCTGTCCAAAAATGCCCTCTTTCAAATGGTTCTATCCAAATCCTTCCAATGAGATACCGTACATAACTATTCCACACAACAAATTACTCACTTTTTGCTGGATATGTGCTGAACGGTGAATAATGTCCATGGTTTGTTGATGGGGATGAACACTATGACATCTATACCCAATGCAAATTAGATATTTGGCTTCCTCTACTATCGTGGTTTGCATACAGGCTATGTCACATTTTTCAGCTCACACATATTTTTATATACAATTAAGTTATAGTACATTGGTTTAGCAACGAAGAGAGCCAATGAATACTCTTACTAGAGGCATGAAGGGTACCTTATAACTCAAGTGTTTGGTGAATTACTTATGTCACTAGGGTGAGGACATTTTGAAGTATTTCAGCCTCTTTGATTAGTTCTCGAGCATTATAATTTCAGCCCTTAAAGAAGAAAAACAGAGGCTCTTTGATCATTTGTGGCATCTCTTAAGATCCGCTGTCACATCAAGGCACTCTTGTATTTTGTTTACAACACAGTCATTATCTGAAGACTTTTGTTGAGGAAGCACCCAGATCAATTTGACCCTCCTAATCCTCTGAGTTATTCAGTAGCAACGTTAGATCATTGATATCTTGTGAAGATGGAAATCTATTCAGTGGCTGAAATTAATCCTGTGACATTTTTTTTTATTCAGACTCAAAGGATCCCCTTCATACTTAGAATCATTATTAAATGAAGATCTAATCAGAGACTTCTTCAACCTGAGAACTTAATGTCCAAGCATGCTCTTAGATCATCAACCTTTGAAGAATTGAATGAATACGGTTCAATATTGATTCTAAGAGACCAGTATGCACATAACTATGTGAAAGGAATTTGGCAGAGATAATATTTAATTAGTAGTAATGAATACCTGGAATAGATAGGACTAATTTGTTAACAGCCCTCATCATGGCCTTTGTTTGTGTTTTGTATGCGACTGACTTTTAAAATAATAATGTGATAGAAAACTTCAGACTGCTAACTTCGTTGTCTATGTAGTGAAAGATCAGCTGCTTATATAGATAGTCCAGAAAGGCCCATCAATATACATATACTATTGCAAAAGAGCTTAAAGACTAGAAATTAGCAGCTAGACTTAATGACATCAATTGGATCCCTATGAATTTGGCGGCCAGCCCATCAATGTACATATACCATTGCAAGGGAGCTTAAAGACTAGAAATTAGAAGCTGGACAGAAGGACGTCAATTGGAGCTTACGAAGTTGGTGGCTAGCCTTCATCAGAAAATTTCTTCCACATTACAAATTAGCACCATGAAAGGTGGAATAAAATAAAAACAACCTGAGACATATGAGGATCATTATTTGAAGGAACTATTATCTACTAACACTGGGATCATTAGTTAAGGATCTAGTGATCAGTAACAAATTTATGTTCTAACCAATTGTACAACTCTCTTTCACTTTCTTGTTCTTGTCCATAAGTTTGTGCACAATGACACAAAGTCACTTCTTCAAATTATTCACCATCTACAGGTCTGGGAGGAAGATTTATCAAAATTTGAAAAAAAAAATGGGGTAGTGAAATTACTCACTATCCTTTGCAAAAAGGAATTCTTCAAGTTAGCAACTACTTAGCTCCAATATAGTAAAGGCCATCAATTATACTCATGAATTGATTATATTTCAGGGATGCTTATGGACAGTAAGACAGTATGCTTGCATACCCTTAAGGGTCTATTGTCAAACAAAGATCTTACTAACAATGGATCCAAGTGAAATAGTGCCAATTTCAATTATGAAGAGAGTGAATGAGTAAAGTATGAAGTGTAATTGATCTTGGGTTATATGGTTGTGATCTTACTGACATCAACTTAGTACACCTGAAGCATGGTTGTCATAACATCTTAGTAAAAATTGCAATAAAAAGAGAGCATTATAATTCAAGGTCAAAATTTAACTTGAATCTCCTAAGGAGGAATAATCTTCCAGAAAGTATGAAGACCTAGAGCTGTTAGTCCAAGATAGAACTGTGTAAAGATTCTTGTGTGGCTCTATCCTGTATATGATATCAACATCATTTATTCTCTCCTTTCAGTCGAGAATTTTGAACAATTTCATGACAATCCTGTAGCTAGGATTTTTTTCACAATCGAAGTTGTGAACAAGACCGCTTATCTTTTGGAAAGTTTCCTATTAAGAAGAAGCTTTAGTGATCTATCAGAAACAGATGGAGGTAATTGGGAAATAATTTTGCAACTAAGATAAGAGTTTATTCTAATTATGTTACACATGATTTCTATCCATTCTCTTGTCATTACAAGGAGCAATAACAAGTGGTAGCACAAAAAAAAGAATCAAGAATATTTCATTCACATAAATTACCTTGCAATTTTCATATTCTACGGACATCTTCTCAATGTCTGTCACAAAGTACGGAGAAAAATATCCACAATCAAATTGCATTACCTCTACAACATACAAATTGTTTTATGTACTTTTTCCCTCTTCAAGTGTCACAACACCTTTCCTTCCAACTTTACTCACCTCTGCTATCATGTTTCCTATTTCATAGTTATTACCAACACTTACTGCAGCAACATCAGTTAATTCACTATCTTTAACCTACAAAATAATGCCAATTACAGGGTGTTAATTTTTAGCATGTGTACTCCCTTACAGATAACATTTTTCCCAAATGTCTGAAAAGTAACTCCTAAAAATTCTACCCTATAGTCTTCAAGAAACTCTAGCTGACAGTTTTAAATCAACTATTCCCCTAATGAAACTGCACCTCAACCACAGACTAAAACCAGCTCAAATGTGTGAATTTACCTCCTTTGACAAATTATTGAGTTCAAAAACAAGAGCCTTTACTATCTTGTCAATGCCCCTTGTAATTTGAATAGGATTTTCTCCAGCTACAACCACCTGAACAGGCTTATGATTCAGATTATTATTCACAAACCTTTAAAAATACAAGTTAGATTTATCTGTTGGGTTTTTCCTAACTAGGCCATACCAATTGATAACACAATCACTGTGTGCTCCCTTACATATAACATTTTTCCCAAAATTTCGAAAAGTAACTCCTAAAAATTCTACCCTGTAGTCTTCAAGAAACTCTAGTTGACAGTTTTAAATCAACTATTCCCCTAATGAAAGTGCACCTCAACCATAGAATAAAACCAGCTCAAATGTGTGCATTTACCTCCTTTGACAAATTATTGAGTTCAAAAACAAGAGCCTTTACTATCTTGTCAATGCCCTTTGTAATTTGAATAGGATTTGCTCCAACTACAACCACCTGAACATGCTTATGATTCAAATTCTTATTCACAGATCTTCAAAATACAAGCTAGACTTATCTATTGGGTTTTCCTTAACTAGGTCATACCAATTGATAACATAATCACAATTCATCTTCAACAAGGCTATTTTTCCACTCAAATACTATCTTGATCCTCGTGAAGCCTTGAAAATTCACAAAATAAATAACTAAACAACAACCACCAAAAGGGCCTATAAAAATGAATAAATACTTAAGCCAGTAATAGGGACAAATAAATTACCTTTACACCTTCATCTATTAAACCTTGCACAAGTACAATAGATGTGGTAGTTCCATCACCTGCTAAATCATTTGTCTTTGCTGGAGCCTGTCTTACCAACTTGGCCCCAATATTTTCAACTGGGTCCTCTAATTCAACCTGTTAGAAGCAGGGTGCAGCATTTAAATGCATTAACTAGATTGGATTAACTAGACTGGAAATAACAATTTAACTTGACTCATCAACATCTTGCACACACGTATTTTTTTTCAACTTTTAAAATCATCATTCGTTACTGTACTGTGGCTACTCCATAGACTAGGTACATCCTCAAAAGATAAATATGTTGTCTATGACCTGTGATAATTTTTACTTCCAGGTCTAAGATAGTTAGACATTTCGACAAGGAAAAATAATATAGAACATAAAAAAATTACAACCCACATGTACAATATACCTCCTTAGCTACTGTCACACCATCATTGACAATCTTCAGAGAACCATACTCTCTCTTCAAAACAACATTTCTACCCTTCGGTCGAAGCGTGACATCAACAATATCAACAAGTTTGTTGACACCTGCCTACAAGACAATTTGAAAATATTTTCAGTAGGTGCGTAAAAAAATGTTGGAATATATGTCATACCAAACCTACATACAAACCACACATTAACATCAAAAGTATATGGACAGGGAAAGATCTACCACAGTAAAGTTTTATGTGAAAAGAACCTTCCTTTAGATGGACCTTTTATTTATCTGACCTACAATTTTTCTGTCACTGACCCATCTTGGTTGAATTAAAACTCCTTTGCCATAGATCTTGGATTGACTACCTTCTCTCTACGACATAATCTTGTGGTCTGCCTTCTGCTTAAATGATTAGAGGAGATGGGCGAAAAAGAAACAAGAGAAGACAATTGCCTGACATTTTTGTCAGAGATTGCACCCAACTTCCTCTCCTTTCCAATATTACCCAATGAGGAAGATAGGCAATTGTTGTCATAATACCTATAGCATAGGCCATCTTCCCTTCTTCTGAATAGAGAATTACAATATCTTCATATTAGCTATCTCACAAACATGAATTCTGTTATGAAACCAGCTCAAGAAAAGAGAGAAAAGATAAATCCACGCCTTAGAATTCAGCCTCTTTGAGGGGGCAACCTCCTTTACATTACATAAATGAAAAATTCTTGGATGATACAAATGACAAAACCTCCTTTCTATATATAGGAGTCTAAGGAGTCACAATATAATCCAGCCGACCTAACAATAATAATATAAAGCCACAAAAATAACAATAGAGGGATTCTATGGGGCACAGAAATAACAATATGGGGGTAATAGGGGCACAACAATATAAATAGGGGGTATAACTACAATAGTAATGGGGTAATCACTAGTATTATAGGGACCCAACATGCCCCTCTCCTTCAAAAAAGTGTTGTCCTCAACGCTTGAGCAGTTCTGGATACTTCTGCATAAAATTCTCATCCTCCCATGTGGAATCTTCAGCGGATAAGTTCTTCCACTTGATAAGATACTCTGAAATTGATCGATTTCGTAGCTGTCGAGTTCTTGTTTCTGTGATTGCTTCCGGTTCCAATATAATTTTTCCTTCCTCGTCAAGTTCTGGCAATATTGTTTGAATTGGGAGCTTGTCACCTATAACCTTCTTTAAACATGAAACATGGAAAACTGGGTGCAATCGAGAAGCTGCAGGAAGCTCCAATTTGTATGCCATAGTACCAATCTTTTCCAACACCTTGTACGGACCATAATACTTTGGTGATAATTTATTATCCTTCTTAGCTTGCTTTAGGGACATTTGCTTATATGGTTGTAGCCGTAGGAATACCCAATCACCTACATCAAAACTTCTTTCACTGCGATGTTGATCTGCCTGTTGTTTCATTCTATTTTGTGCCAACACGAGGTTATCCTTTAAGAGTTGGAGGACTTGTTGTTGATGTTCGATGTGATGTTCCACTGCCTGAACCTTAGAATTTTCTCTTAAATATGATGTGATGGATGGTGGTTGATACCCATAAAGTGCCATAAATGGGGTCATTTTTGTTGCTGTATGGAAGGAAGTGTTATACCACCATTCAGCCAGAGGCAACCATTTGACCCATTGTGTCTGTTTATCAGATACAAAGCAACGAAGATATCCTTCCAAACATTTGTTTACTATCTCAGTTTGCCCATCAGATTGAGGATGATAAGATGAGCTATGAGCTAACTGAGTACCAAGACAAGAAAATAATTCTGTCCAAAAATTTCCAGTGAAAATGGGATCTCTGTCACTTACAATAATCTTTGGGTTTCCATGTAGCTTTTGAACTGTTTCCATAAATGCAGTAGAAACTGTACTGGCTTTAAATGGATGTGATAATGCACAAAAGTGTGCATACTTGGTAAGTCTGTCAACTACCACCATGATGACACTCTTTCCCTCAGACTTGGGTAAACCTGTGATAAAATCCATTGAAACCTCCTCCCAACGTTGGCTTGGAATGGATAAAGGTTGTAATAGACCTGGTGTCTTAATTGTTTCAACTTTATTTTGCTGGCAAACCAAACATTCCGCCACAAACTTTTGAATATCTGATTTAAGGCCATCCCAAAAAAATTCCTTCTTAACCCTGTGGTAAGTTTTTAAAAATCCTGAGTGCCCTCCTAAGGGAGAAGTGTGCAATTCCATAAGAATCTTTTGTTTTAGCTGGGAATTCTTACAGAGGTATAAGCGATCTTTGTACCATAACGAATCATTTTGCCAGCTAAATGTATCAGAAGTACTGGAATCTTGTTGTAGCTTTTGAATAAGTGCCCACACTTCTTCGTCATTCTTCCATTCCTCCCTTGCTTCGTTTATCCAATCTGGTTGGATAATAGAAATGGCACACAACAATGCTTCCACATCCTCATCCTTTCTTGAGAGTGCATCTGCCACCACATTTTGCTTCCCTTTTTTGTAGATGATTTCAAAGTCATAACCCAACATCTTTGTGACCCACTTTTGTTGCTCTTCAGAGGATAATCTTTGTTCTAAAAAGTATTTAAGGCTATCATGATCCGTTTTTACCTTGAAGTGTCTTCCCATTAGGTAGGGTCGCCATTTCTTAAGTGCATGGAGTATTGCCAACATTTCCTTCTCATAAATAGCTTTGTTTAAAAACTTTCCCTTGATTGGACGACTTTCAAAAGCAATGGGTCTTTCATCTTGCATTAGAACAACACCAATTCCATTTCCTGAAGCATCACATTCCACAATAAAGGTTTTTGTGAAGTCCGGCGTAGCTAAGACCGGTGCTTGGCACATTGCCTCTTTAAGATGTTCAAAGGCCTTTGTTGCTTCCGAAGTCCATGAAAATGAATCTTTCTTCAATAATGTTGTTAGAGGTGCTGCTATTCTCCCATAATTCTTAACAAACTTGCGATAATACCCTGTCAACCCAAGAAATCCTCGCAGATGCTTTATGGATGTGGGGATTTTCCATTCCTTAATGGCTTTAATTTTGCTAGGGTCTACCTTAACTCCTTCATGAGATACAATATGACCCAAATATTCCACCTCCTGGACTCCAAAGAAACATTTGGATCTTTTTGCATATAATTGTTTCTCCTCCAATAGTTGTAGCACCCTGTCAACATGTTCAACATGATCCTTCCAAGACTTGCTGTAGATTAGTATATCATCAAAAAATACTAACACAAATTTTCTAAGGAATGGTTTGAAAATTGAATTCATCAAACCTTGAAATGTTGAAGGTGCATTGGTAAGGCCAAAAGGCATGACCAAAAATTCATAATGACCCTCATGAGTTCTAAATGTTGTTTTCGGAATGTCTTCAATCTTCATTCTGATTTGATGATATCCCGAACGAAGATCCAACTTGGTGAAGTAAATTGATCCATGCAATTCATCCAGTAATTCATCAATAACAGGAATGGGGAACTTATCTTTAATAGTGAGCTTGTTGAGCTCCCTATAATCTGGACACATGCGCCATGATCCATCCTTCTTGTGCACCAATACTACTGGAGCTGAGAAAGAACTTTGACTCGGTTGAATTATACCAGCCTCTAGCATTTCTGCAACCATACGTTCAATTTCACTTTTTTGGACATATGGATATCTGTACGGCCTGATGTTTGGAGGAACACTTCCTGGAATCAGATGAATAGCATGATCATGATCACGCATAGGTGGGAGACCTTTGGGAGTCTCAAATACCTTGGAATGATTGTCCAGGACTTTTTGGAGATCTGGAGAAATAGATGATTCCAATGTGGAAACATCTAGCGAACATAATTGTGCAATTACACCTCTTTGCTCCTTTTTTAGAAGCTTTGTCATGCCATTAGAGCTGATTATCTTTCCTGGTTTCCCTGCAATACCCCTTAATTCAACTTCCTTTCCTTCCACAGAAAATTTCATGAAAAGTTCTTGAAAATTAAAAGCTATTGTACCCAAGGATTGTAGCCATTGGACTCCTAGTACAACATCAGCACCTCCCATTGGAATGGAAAGCATTGGGCTAGTCAATACATATTCTCCCATGGATAGCTTGATATTATGGCACTTTCCAGAACAATTTATTGTTCCTCCATTTGCAATCATCACTTGACACTCTGGTGCTGGATATAGGAAGCAATTCAATTCTTTTGCTACCCTACAATGAATAAAATTGTGGGTGCTTCCTGAATCAATCAACACTATTACCTTTTTCTTCTTGATTTGTCCTTCTATCTTGATGGTTTGAGGAGTGGTAATTCCCGCCAATGCATTACAAGATATGGTCGGATTTATTTGTTCTTCATCTAGGCTTTGTTCCTGGAATATATCCTCTTCTTTTGACCTTTCTTGCTCCTTTTCTTCTTCCTCTTCACAATCTATGTAGAATAATTTCTTCTCAGCACACTTATGACCTTTTGTGTATTTGCTATCACAATTGTAACAAAGCCCTTTTGCTCTTTTTTCTTCCAATTGTTGTGGTGTCAACCTTGTAGGTTGTGGAAGACTATGGGCAACAACACTTCCGTCTTTATAGTTGTGAACGGTATGCTTCCTAGTTGCCATAATTTTGCTTTCCATTTTTCTTGCTAACCTGAATGCCTTCTCTAATGAATCAGGTTCCCAAAGGCGCACATCATGTTGGATATTATCCTTTAAAGACCCTATGAACACATCAATCCTATGCTCCTCTGGAATATCTTTTACCCTTATGTTCAATTTTTGGAACTCCTCAATGTGCTCCATTATTGAACCCTTTTGTTTGAGACTTATCAATTGGCTAAAAAAAGTGTTGCTTTTTGTATCCTCATAATGTGCTATCAATTCTTCCGTAAAAATTGCCCAAGTGATAAATTGTTTACGAGAACAAAGCCATTGATACCATACAAACTGATTTGGTTCCAAATATAAAGTTGCCATACGTACCTTTTGTGTGTTTTGCACATTATTGAGATCGAAGAATTGCTCCATCTGTAATATCCATGTGGCGGGATCCTTGCCATCAAACTTCCTCATATCGATTTTTGGAACATGGTGAGTCTTTGATCCAACATTAGAGTCTATGGAATCATGATTAACATTTCTTTTGTTCTCATCATGAGTTTCCTTTACTACCTTTTCACCATTAGTGACCCTTTCTTGTAGCAACTTCTTCAATTCATCCATCTTATCATCCATGCCATCAATTTTAGCGTCCATGCCATTCACCTTAGCTTCCATTCCATCCATCTTAGCTTCCATGCCCTTTATCTTAGATTCCACGCCATTTACCTTAGATTCCATGCCACTTATCTTAGCTTTTGTTAGCTTTTGTGAGCGTGACATTTGTTGCACTTGTTCTTGTAATTTTGATATATCATGTAGCATTTCTTCCTCTTCTTCATGAGTCATGCTAGAGCTTTCAGGTTCCTTACTAGGTGTTTGCATTTTCTTTCCTCGGGGCATCAGTTACCGATAATAATGTTTTACTATGCCCTTTGAATTCCGTTAAACCAATCTTACACAAAAATTAAAAAAAAAACTACACACCTTTTTTCACTTTATAGAAGCCTGATATTGAATCTGATGTATCTCTGTAATTTCGGATCATCCAATTCTAAAAATTTTACCTGCAGTAGCCTTTTGCATCCTCTTTCCAATGCCACAAGTCTGAGCCAAATTGGATTCTCCAAGGAAGAGTTATGTGAAATCTCCCACAGTGACTTGCTTTTAAACTGGTTCAGTAGAGCGAACTTGTACGACGTTCCACGAGTCACTGTTTCAACCTTTGAATCTGAAACACACATACAAGAAACTAAAGTCCGTCCTCTTTCTATACCTTTTTACGAAATTTCAATCCGATCCTCAGAGAGAGAGTTATGACGATTTTCCCCAGGTCACCTGTTTTGAATGTAATTCAGGAGTCTACAAAAAGGCCAACTTCCTCAGATCATATCTCCGAAAATATCGCGCGAAACAATCTGAAATTCGGACCCAAGGTTCAGCGCCAATTCTTCTCAAATGGATTTTTTTTGCGACTTCTGAAACGTCACAGAAAAAAGTTATAGCGAAAATGCCACGATGACCTATTTGGAGCAGCGAAACCCTAGAATCCAAAGCTCTGATACCAAATGTTATGAAACCAGCTCAAGAAAAGATAGAAAAGATAAATCCACGCCTTAGACTTCAGCCTCTTCGAGGGGGCAACCTCCTTTACATTACATAAATGAACAATTCTTGGATGATACAAATGACAAAACCTCCTTTCTATATATAGGAGTCTAAGGAGTCACAATATAATCCAGCCGACCTAACAATAATAATATAAAGCCACAAAAATAACAATAGAGGGATTCTATGGGGCACAGAAATAACAATATGGGGGTAATAGGGGCACAACAATATAAATAGGGGGTATAACTACAATACTAATGGGGTAATCACTAGTATTATAGGGACCCAACAAATTCCATCTAGATTTAATTCACCATTGTTGTGCATAAACAATACTTTATATGTGAGCACCAAATATTGAAGGATCTGTTAGCACATACAAGTTTTTTCTTGAGGCCTCGCTAATTTAACGATTTTTCTAGAGTGAGTGTTACCTTCTGATTTGGTAGCGCCATTAGTTTGGATATTGCTGGCATTGACATGGAAATTTAGGAACCTAGGTTGTGTTCCTAGATGACCCTACATGCTTTTGGAACCCTTGGAATTCACCCAGCTTCACGCCAAATGTTTAAGGAAAATCTGCCCAAATTGACAAAACTATTTTAAGACATTTTTCCATAAAAGACAATAACTTTGGGAGCAATTCACGTGAAGGTAGTGATGAATTTTGAAAAAATATAACATGGGTTTTTCGGGAACATGCTGATTTACGAAAATCTCTTTCATCTTTTCAACAGGTGTCATCGTTTGGAAGATTCGAATGGCTCTTTGAAGCATATTTTTCAGAAAATCCCTAGATTTATTTTTTTCTATTTTTATAAAAACACCTAAGTGTGAACTGATGGTTATGCAAATATCCCAGTGTCAAAAATCATTGGCAAAGAGCATCTACATGAGTGATAATTGTTGAAAAATTGCACCCATAAGGTCCTAGTTTCTATGTCATCAAATGTCATTGTTGATATCAATCGAAATTTTCTTATGGATAATAATACTATGACACTGGAGCATTGCTTATGCTATAGGAATAAACTATTGCATTCATGGACATCTAAATTGTATTGTTTAGTGATCTTGGACGATCTTAACTGCAAATAAAAAACATCAAATAGAGACCATCTCAAAGCCAAAGGATTTCTTTTCAAGGGAATTTGTATTAGGTGTTTCAATTTGTATTTTTCAATTCATTTGGATAGGACAATACACATTGGACAAATGTTTTGAAAAAACAAATGGAAAGGTTGGCGGTTATAACAATCTTTTTCAAACACCCTGGTCATCGTTTATGGCTAAAGATAGTCCATACCTTATTAAGGACACTCCCTATTTTGCAGGTAGAGCCTACAATCAAATCATTGTGAGACAACATGATCATTTTCTTTTAAAAACCATTACCATTAAATGGGAAAAACATTGCAATTGTTTAACAAGTGAGAAAATTAAAGTCGACAAGATTGTAAAGTTCATTCTTGTGTTATGGTTTTAGAGGACGGAACCTAAAGAAATTAAGTTCTCTTCTACTATTTATAGTTTCACTTGATTGTGGTGATGACAGATTTTTGTTATGCCCATCACTACTAGTCATGTTTTCAAACTATAAGTTGGAGATTTCTGGTAGCCTGTATCCAACACGAGGGCTTCTTGGAAAAACTCGATGATGTTTCACGTAATGCTATCATAATGGTTTACATAATGAACTACAAAGAATTTCCTCAGAATAATTGGAACAGAATAATGATGGGAATAGAGAAAGTGAGGCTATAATGATGGGAATAGAGAAAGTGAGGCCTTCTTAGATAGTGAATCTATGGAGGAATATAATCTCATTCCAGAAAAGTTTGTTGTTACTATTAATGATGAAAACCTATAAACATCTCATAAGCATTATTATGTAAAATTAGTCACCATCGTTGAGACTTATGTTCTATATGATTAAAACATTGGAGACTACCAACAAATGAGTGGTATTTTTCCTCCTTTTGTTGCATTAATAGGTGATGACAATGAATCATTTTTGTGCTCTATCTACTCTCTACACATGGCAAGTGATGATTTCAGATTGAAAGAGGTGGCAGAGTATTCTAAGGCATGGATCAACCAATTTGGGGCTATTGTAGATATTAAGAAGTAAATTTGAGTATTTCAAAGGTAAATGGCAGAGTAGTCAAATAATGAGAGATCAATAACAACCGGAAGAGGGTTTGAAAGAAAGGAATATGCTCTTCCTCGGTGAAGAACAATTGTCATTGTCCTTGCCAGCTGCCAGAGCGAACCTCGCAACCTTTAGCATCTTCACCACGTCCAAAACTCATTCTTATTTTACTCTTAAATTAAGTCCTTGGTGACAGAGATATCCCTATGATTTTGTTTCCCTTAGATTTTTGTCTGCAACTCACTAATACTTCATTTATCTCAACCCAGTTCTATTCATCCTACCTCGTGACTAGGTTCTCTTTTGAAATTCTCATATTTTAGTTAAAGTTATCATAACCTGTCAGGCAGAAAGAGTCGATAGTGCGGACACAACCAACCTCCCTAGGAGCCTAAGACTCTCTAGTGACAAACAAGACAAACGAGAGCAATCCTTCTCTAAACATGCATTTACCATACGAGAAATCAAGTGTTTAGATCCTACCTGTAGTCCAACGTTGTTGTAGTAGTCCAGCCTCGCCGATCCGGATGAGCTCCTCCTTCACTTCGAAACCTGCATTCACTAACAATCAAATGATTAAATAGCACTTGATAATCTCATAAAATAAAACATATTTAACATATAGACCAAGGAGTACATGAAACAACTCATAAATAACAAGTTATTGAGAAGAATGGACTCATTTGCATTAATAGGAAACAAAAGGAACAATTACAACCTGAGCCTTGGTGTTGTGCAAGTCCCTCCCAGGGTCCATCAAGAGTTCTCCTTTACTTTGACAAAGCTCACCCACTTCCAAATGAAACAAGAAAGGATGGGAATCTCTCCTCACAAGCTTCTAAATGGGAGTCCTAATTCCAGCAGCATCTACCCTTAGAAATGTTTAGCTTTCAACCTCCCCTCCTTCTGGCCCAATGCCTATATTTATAGTGCTCTAGAGGAAGTTATTCAGGTCCACCATCAATGGGATAAGTCCCTCTTTGGATGGGATAGATCCCTTATTGATGGGATAAGTTCCTCTTTGGTAGGGATACATGAACCATCTGGAGGCGCTTCATACACGTCAAACATATTTCTAGAAGCCTCTAGAAATGACCACAAGTAACTTTTTTGGAGTGAAACTTGCGCCTTTTGACCTTTACAGGGGTACGCACCTGCCCCTTTACATACAGAGCGTACAAGTACACAGTTTTTGTGAACATTAGGTGCGTATACGCAAGTAAGGCCGAGAGAATCTGCGTACCCAGAGATAAACACATTTACTTAAGACTTTCTCTCTTTTTGGAGTTTGACGTGGAGAGCAGAGGCATAAGACTTGCCCAGGAGGATAGCATGACTGTTGATAGAGCCGTACTAACTGTAAATAGCCATGGTGACATTTTTTAGTGTAACAGATTGCCCCCTAAAGTGTGAAGCCTGTAGTAGATTAGGGTTTTGTATTATCTAGGAAGGGTGAAGCGCTTTATCATTTCAAGGATTATCTTTTGGAGAGCCTGGTCAGAACCTGCAATTTTCAACACAAAATACATGTATAAGATTATATCATCGCTGAGGTAGGCATTCCCATACTCAGATCAAAACTTTAACTAACAGACTAACTACTCTGATACAGGAATGATCTTGTAGTACATCATAATCATAGACTTGCGTAGACACAGTATGGACGCAACCATCTGTTTATAATTGGTCTACTATATAATGAATACAAAACTCCTCGCAGCCTGGATGGTGGGAACTAGATCCAGGGTCTTCATTTCTACTTCCCGAATTGGTACGATTCTAGCCATGTGAATAAATGAGTTGATGTCGAGCATGGTAGAAACCACTTGATTACCAGTCAATGATGTAAACCGTTAACAAGTGTGAGAGAGACCACCAGTGATTTCAATGGTTCTCAAAGTACCCAGTACAATCCATGAAATGTGAATGAATGAATTGATGTCGAACACGTCACGGAGTCCTCTGATCGAAAGTCAATGATGTAAACTGTCGTCAAAGGCGAGAAACCTGCCATTGATGCATGCAGACTTCAAGGTACTGTCGATTTCTAAGTCATCTTTCTAGATAATGTGCTGATGTAGATAGAAAGTGACCCGTTGTAGGCAAGCCCACAACACGAAATCATTGTTCAAGTTGAAGAAATGTTGCTGTAAGGACTGACTCAGGGATGGTCAAATGGATGACAAGTATTTTGCATATGAATGGTTTATTTGCAGAGACCTCTTGAACACATAACGACACGACAGATGGTTTGGTGACGATTGACCCAAAGTTAATACCCGGAAACGGTTGAAGACTTTCAAACTGGTTTGATCAACTTTTAAGGCAAAGTATTTCCCAACCCAGGTGAACGGAAAGTGTCGTGTCCAAGAGTGGTGATAAGGTTCTTCTATAACAAAGGATGACAAATTGGTTCATTCTTCTCTCTTTTCCCCCACCATTTCTGGCAAGTACCTCTTTATTTTTAACAAGCTTGAGGAGGATAACATATGCTTGATTATAAGCTCATCCTTCGGACAAGTCCAACCTAGTTTTGATTCGAACCCTAGGAAGGAGTGGTTCGTTTCTGTTTGTAATTGAACATGTCCTTTACTGTGAAATTTTAACAAGCCTAGTATAGGAGAAACTCGGCGTTTTTCAATTTTAGAGAGTCTGAAAAACTTAAGAAGACTCCAGGTTGAACTTTTTCGTAAATTCGTGTCCCCCAAGCCCGAAAAAGTATAAAATAATACCTGGGAGAACCGCTTGATCTTGCGACCAAGGAGTACTTTCATGATTAGTGCCACTGACCTGAAAAGTAAAAAGCGATCAAGGACAAGTCGTTTTATTTCCGTATCGAGTTTCAAACGACAAAAACCCGTCAATCTTTTCCTATTTTTACGGTCAGAAAAGGGCTATAAGGGGACCGTCTTCTAATTCCATTTTAACGAGTGTAAAAGAAATGCTCGGCAATCTTTTCATATTTTAGGAGTTAGAAAAGAGCTTAAAAGATGACTCTGATGTTTTGGTTCGTGAAAAATGATGATTTTACTCTAAAGTCCTTTTGTCCTGTACAAAAACGACACATTACTCATACCTGTTTAAGATGGGTAAAAATACATTGAAAAACATCTTTCCATGGTGAAAAATAAACAAACTTAGCATTCATTCATCCAAAAAACCTATAAAAAGACTTTTTACCACGTCATTTTTACCATTTTACTGTTGAGGTTGAGAAAAGGGCTTTTGACAAGAAAACTTCCTATGGACATTGCGGAGAATCCGACCGTCACAATCGAGCGCCGTCTCTTTCAGGTATTGCACAACATCCTCCTCTTCAATTTCATCCGTTTAAAATTCATTTTTAGGTTTTAGTTTGATTTTTTAGGGGGTTTAGGGTTTTAGGATATGTTTCTCGGGGTACGCAGGTGCCCTATGGGCGACCTGCGTACCCCGACCTTTTTTGTATATAGGAAAAAGGTCGGGGTACGCAGCCCGCCTTTAGACCAGCCACGTACCGCCGCTCTGTGTTCTGAACGCGGGGTGCGTACCCCGTGAAACACACATTTTGAAACCCCAAACTCCAATTTCAACCAACCAAACTATTTTAAATGAATTCTAACTATTGTTTTTTGGTGTGTAGGGCATTCACCATGCTAGATTGGAGAGAAAGAGAACACGAGGACGCTGATTTGGCCGCAATTGGTCATCAACCTTCTATTGATGCGTTAAAAGCATGCGATTTGTACAAATACTGGGCCATACCTGGAATGAGGGGCCATGTGCCATTCCTTGAGTGGCTGGTTGAAAGGTGGAACATTCAGGATCAATGCTTCTACATCGGAGAGAACCAGCTCGAGATAGAGCCCTCTGACATATATTTTCTCTCTGGCTTGCCAAATAGGGGCGAGCAACTGACTCTGTCCGGGACTAGGCCGGGTGGCCAATCCCTTGCTAGCCTCCAGCTAGAGTGGTGCAACAATAAGAACCAGGAGAAAGGGATAGAAATAAAGTACATATCCCTGCCCGAACTTATGGTGATAGCCTTTACTGTTACCAGACTCTGCGGTGTAGCCGCCTTGCACATTGCCACCGGGTCCCAAATGCGGATGGCGATAGATTGCTACCGAGGCACCATTTTCAACTGGTGCGATGCTGTGCTGGCCAATATGAAGGGCCAACTAACCAGGGCAAAGAACGGACAACTGAAGACCTTTGGATATGGGCCTTTAGTTGTGAGCTTTGCCTTAGAGAGAGTTCCAATGCTGATCCCCCAGCATCTTACTATTCTAGTTGGGGCTCCTCGGGAGCCTAAGTTGACGAGATGGGTTGCGGTAATGGCCCGACATCCTGATGAGGGCGCGACAGTTGTTCGATTTCTTGATGGTTACTTTCACTGGCTAGAGGGCCAGGTCTTTGCTATTCAGGATTTTCCCTATGCCGGAATGGATTTTCGGAATGATCCAGACATGGTTCTTCCACAGGGAGAACAGTGGGACGACAAAGGTATTTCATTCTTCACAAGTTTTTAAATTATGTATTTTTTTTGTTTTTATATATCGCCTCAAAACAGACAGCACAAATTTTCAAAATGCAGATGTAGGTCCATGGCGTCCGGCCAACCTCCGGGATTTTGAGAGGAGAGTACCAGCTGTACCAGCACCAGCCCCATAGGATGCAGCCGCAGAGACCTTAGCCGAGCTGGAACAGGATCTAGAGCGTCTGACGGCGGGTATACCAGAGACCACCATAGATGACATTCCTATTCTACTTCAGCGCTATGTGGTCGCAGTCCCAGGACCTTTTAGGAGGTTCCTGTGTAGGGTAGCGCGGGCAGTGGTCTCCTATAGAGAGCACCACCAGTGATTGGCTAGTCACTTTTGTAGACACATATGACATTTTTGGTTTTTTGTACTTATCATTTTGCCGATCATAAGGTGTTTTTCAACCTATGATCGAAGACGATGTATATTTTTGACACACTTCTATCTATATATATATATCATTATTACCGGCTTATCTTGTTTTAACATATATGATGAAATGTTTTTTTAAATTTACTTGCATGATTATCGCAAATATCTGTCCAACATTCGAGAAGCAATTGCATCTGCTAATGTATTTAAAGATCTTGGAATATGCTGATATTCAATGTAATCAAATTCACGTTCCAAGAGGCGCACTCTCAAAAACAACCTTAATAACACAGGATTTCTAATGGCATATACTCTATTAAGCTGTAATACAACGAGTTCAGAATCTAACCTCACTATCAAACGTCGAATTCCAAATGAAATAGATTTAGACAATAATTCAACCACTGCACTGTATTCTGTAATGTTGTTCGTTGTTTGACCGAGGCTCACCCCATGCATAGAAACTAACTCGTCAGACGGCGAATAGATAACCCAAGCTGCGGAAGAGATATTCTGTGTACTACGACAAGCACCATCGGCAAATCCAATGTACGTTTGGAGAGGCGTCGACATCTGCAATATCAAGAGTAAAACCAAGATAAGCCAGAATAACGACGAAAAACACACTTTCTAAGCTAAGCACACTATCTAAACTAACAAACATACTAGCTAGAAAGAAAACCTAACCTAACTAAAAATTCTCCATACCCATCATTTAAGCATAATACCTCTTTAGGTAAAGTCCATTTCTGGGTTTACCCAAAGAGTCCCCATCAAAATCTACCAGCTCATAGGCCCCTTTTGCTAGCTTTCGCTTTACAATGTAGGGTCCATGCCACATAGGAACGAATTTTCCAGCACCTAGCCTATCATTAGCTTGATCATATAATAGCACTAGGTCTCCCTCCGAAAAACTTCGAGGGGTCACATTTCTATCATACTGAGCTTTCATTCGCTTCGCGTGAGTCTCGATTGCCAATGCAGCATCATGTCGAGTCTCATCTAATTAAGCTAGGTATAATAAACGTTTCTCCTCTTCGGAAGTAGCTGGGAGTAATTCGACAGCCATTTGAAGTGATGGGATTTCGCATTCACTGGGTAACACAGTTTCCAAGCCATAAACTAGCTGGAAAGGAGTGAACCCTGTTGAAGTTTTCATTGAAGTTCGGTATGCCCATAGCGCTGAAAATAACATGTTGTGCCAATTCGACCGATGAATACCAATGATTCGTCGGATCATGATAACTAGAAATTTGTTGATAGACTCAACCAAACCGTTGGCTTGCGGATAATAAGGAGTAGAGCTATCGTGGCGTAAACCAAGCTGGCTTGTAAGCTCAGTCATCATGATGTTTCGAAAATGGTTCCCATGGTCAGTGATGATTGCTTGCGGGACACCAAACCTAGTTATAATGTGATTGAATATGAAAACTGCAGTTGTTTTGCCGCTTGCGTTGAATGTAGGCATCGCCTTGGCCCATTTAGTAAAATAATCAACCGTGAGGATGATATACGCATGCCCCCTGGCCGAGTGAGGGTTACAAGTAATAAAATCGATACCCCATTTGGCGAAAGGACCAACGACAATTATAGGATGGAGAGGAGCAGGTGGTGCGCGCATCTTGCGATCAAACACTTGACAGTTGTGGCATTTTCGGACCGCAATGATACAATCCTTAAACATGAATGGCCAGAAATAGCCAGCACGCAACACCTTCTGAGCTGTGGCATACCCAGACATATGACCACCACACGCTCCAGAGTGACAATCATTCAAAACCCTCTCAGCCTCTTCGTGAGTTAAACAACGTCGAAAAACTAAGTTTGCCCCCCGATGATAAAGTGTATCTCCAATAATTTTGTATTGCTGGGATTGAAACCGAATTTTTCGACGTTCCAACTTTGAAGCTTCAGGCCGAAAGGTTTGGGTTTGGAGATAGATGATTATATCCCCATACCACGTGTTATAGACATTTTTGTGCCTCGCAGCATGGAGCATGAAATGTCAATAATTACAGGGATCCTCAGTCCCTAAACATGTTGTTCTTACCCCTAGAGGAACAAGGTCAGCAAACCACAGCACTTCCTATCAGTTCTCCACCTGAAAACACTCAAAAACAGGCTATTTTTGGATCATGTCAGCTGCTCCACTGAGCATCTACGCTGAATGTCAACTGCTCCTCCTTGTACCTGCGCTGAAAGTCAAAACCAATGAAGGCTACCTGCGCTGGGCGAGATTGGCCAAGTGGCACAGTCATTCTGCAAGGTGTCAACTGCCCAGGAAGATTCCAAACTGACACTTGGTTCAAGGAATTCGCCCTATGATGAGTAAGAGGTACTTGGTCTCCATGTGGAAGCAAGGATCTCCAAGTGGACTCAAGAACTAAAGTTTAACTGAAGAGGGAGAGGACACAAGGCAGCTTTAGGTCAGTCTCAAGCTGACTCATCCTTTCTCCAAATCTCCTATATATAGAACTCTTCTATGAGGTCTAGGGAGGCTGGAATTTTGTGCAAAGTAAAGAAGTGTTGTTGGTTTACAGTTAGAGCTATTGGGTGATTGCTTTTATAGAGGGGAAGAGGAGATTTCTTGCTGCTGGGGAGGTGCTGCTGGATTGGAGCCATTTATGGTTGTAACCTTCTCAGAACCTTTTTCTTCTATCAATAAAGCTTTGATGTTCTCCTATATACTTGTATTGCAATGATGTATTGTTTTTATCTGTATATTTGATTCATTCTAATCCATGCATCAGTTATGAGTACATGTTTCTTGTAGTTTCCCTCTCTTGTTTTTGCAGGATCTTTGTGTAGCTGGGCCGGCAAAGGGAGCAAGGAGCTGGGAATAAGAGGCAAAGAGAGAAGACAGGATCGACAAAAGCGAAAGACATCGGTTGGTCAATCTTTTCTTCCTTCTCTGTACTTTCATAAAGGAAAAATATCAAAGCTTTACTTTCAGTTGTTGCTAAGGAACTATCACCCTTAGAGTAGGGATAGGGTCATTCCGAGTCGGATACTTTTCCCCACAACAAACTGGCGACTCTGCTGGGGAGCCTAGTATCTTGTTGGTTTATTGTGTTTCTTGCTATTCATCTCATAAACAAGGAGAGCACCAAATCGAACTGCAATTGAGTCCTTCAATTGCAAAGTAGAGGGCAGCTGCTCTGGCTCAGTTTCTGAGCAAGTTTATGATTTGAAGAGCTGATCCACAAGGACTCTTGTGCTCTTTGTGATAGCTTTTCATCCTCTTGATCATCCCTTAGCTTGTACTTGACCTATAGCTTTTTATTTCAGCAAAAACAGTGAATTTTTGAGCTTTTTATGACCCGGAAACCCTTGCAAACGCAACTCTCGTGTCTCAGTGCAGGCTGCCTAAAGGCAGTCTGCATTTCAGCGCAGGTACTCCCTTCGGGAACTGCGCTGAAAGTCAGTTTGATAGACCAGAGCCTGCGCTGGACCAGTTAGCCAGTGTCTTGCTGAGGTTTCCTACTGAGTCTTGGCCCTGTTTTCACTGTTGTTTTGCTGCTGATTGCTTGTCATTTGTACTTGCTGTAAACCAACTTTCCTTGACATTATTCCGCCTCAGTTGTGTGATGAAACTGTGATTTTTCTTTCAGTATTTCTTGTTTCAGTTACAGTTTCCCATTGTGAAAAGCAAACCAGTATAGCTGTGGCCTCTTAGATCCTGAACTGTAAAAGTGTCTTTGTGATCTTAAGAGCTAGTTTTATTACTGTTCATGGTTGTTTGAGTTTGTTTGTTTTTCATTTTGTGGTTTGAATCTATACATTTCCAGTGTCTAAACAAGTCGATCTTAAGGTGTCTTTTGATTTTGGACAAGCTTGTTTACTTTCGCTTGAAATTAGATTCAAAGTTATACAACAGTTTCCTTTTTGTCTTACATCAACATTAAGGATAAAGAAAAGAAATATCTGCATTGTGCATGTGCATTATTGACAGTTTTCATGTTGATTTAGGAAAAAGTGCATTTAGTGTGTGTTCTATGATCTGTGTGAAAAGTTGATGTCTTTCTTTTCCGTCAGTAGATTAAGGTTTTCAAAGTTGAAAGATTGAAAAGTTTTGCTTCTCATCTTAGATTGCATTTAGGAAGTTGTATATATACATCTCGTGGTGATCCTTAAAGGCAAACTGCTAAGCAAGATCAACATTAAAATGAATTGAATTTACATAACAACGCATTGAAACATAACGCAAACACATAGAGGTCTAAGCTAGAGACGTGTTCCGGCGTCGTTAAACGTGATATCTTAGCGTTGAGTGGTTGGGTGATTCCTCCACGGTGAAGCGATAAGTATCAATACGGACTTGTGCTCCCGCGTACCGTCGAGTATATTGGGAGACCCTTATAGGAATAAAGCCTTTATCCTTAGGAAGCCGTGTCGGCCGCCCTACTGATCGCGATGCAGTGAACACAGCCTTCACGAAGATCGACCACCCGTACCGTAAAACGTATTCTGTGGTTTCGCGAAAGGTTTGGCACACCCTCTGCCTAGATCTCCAGAGCAGTTTCTTTTGGCCTTTTTCAAACTCTATAACTGAAAAAGTCCAACCGAGCATTTGTCACTTCGGGCTCGTTAATACATCGAAGGCGACTAGAGTCATCTTTAGCTTTTTCTCGACTCTTAAAACATGAAAAAGCAAAGTTGTGTCTAATAAAGCGTCGTTATAAAATTCATTTTAAACGGAACATAAT
The DNA here is from genome assembly GCA_031772625.1 of Pinus tabuliformis. Lineage (NCBI taxonomy): Eukaryota > Viridiplantae > Streptophyta > Pinopsida > Pinales > Pinaceae > Pinus > Pinus tabuliformis. Next base: position 379,802,719 of record CM062808.1, on the reverse strand, counting down.
CACCTCTCATTCCCGCGTTGATCTGTAAGTTGAGAACATGGAACGCCCCGACCAAGGAAGTCCACAAGATGGAAGTCCTAGTCCTTTCTCCTCTTGGGGAGAAGTTGGTGCGCCCCATATGGCCACATTGTATCTTCCAGGACTGACAATAGGCCTGCCAGTTTGGCTGTTCTCAACCAATGTAGTTCAGGCCACCATGGTTCCTGATCAATCGAATCAACAGTTAGATCAGTCTAGAGCTGCCCACCAGCCTTCTACTTCCAAAAGTTCTTCCTCCGATCCTTCGTCTTCGCAAGGTAGAGCCGGCAAAAGTCAGCCTCCCAAGGAGAAGAAGGAAAAGAAGAAGAAAGAAAAGAAGAAGAAGGAGCCTAAGGCGACTGGGGGCAAGCAAAAGACATCTGACAAAAACCCACCCACTGCACAGACCGGGCCTAAATCGCCATGTGTCATATGTAGAGGAGACCATTTCGACAGAGATTGTCCCTGTATTCCCCGGATACTAAGGCACTGGTCCCCTCGTCTGCACAATTCGGGGGCATCAACCTCTGACAATCAGGTTGATTGCTTTCCATCAACCAGCGAAAGTGAAGGATCAAGACAAAAAGGGGGAGTAAGATTCCCCTGTAAGTTGTGTGAAGGCAGTCATGCCATCCACCGTTGTCCCTTCTTAGACGAAGCGAAGAGAGTTTTGGAAGATCGTCTGGTTTCACCGGTAAAACTTCCTCCTGGATACAAAAAACTCGTGCCAAGTCCTTCGTTGGTTTAAAATACAGCTGGCCCGCTCAAGTGGTCGGCTGAAGCGTCAGTCACTGAAAATGAACCTACTGAATCCAGACCGGACGAAAGTCCAAAGGTCGATACGGCAGTTGACCCGGTTCTACCTTCAGAAGTTTCATCTTCAAATGACACCGTCGCCGAAGAGTCATCTTCATGCGACACATTCACTGAAGAGAATAAGGATGACACCATCCAGGTTCTTTTCATTAGCACCGACTCTGATGAGCGTCAGGGCAATGCGCCCATTCCTTTATCGCAGGAAGGAACATCATCAGGGTCATACCCAGCCGTATATTCGGTCCCACCACCAAGCAACCTGGTTGTATCCTTTGATTGGAATCAACTAGGCAGACCCCGGTTACCAGCCAGTATACCATTCAGAATCATTGTCCAGATCTATAGAATGATTATGGCTGGTACTATCATTGATGAAGGGGCATCTGTGAGTATCCTTTCCTCTGTTTCTTGGAAAGCACTGGGTTCCCCGGCGCTTTTACCTGAGTTAAGAAATCTCTCAGGTTTTGATAAAGGAACCAGTCGACCATTAGGAATCCTCCCCAATGTGCCTGTTACATTGAAAGGGAAGACTGTTAATTTGAACGTGATGGTCGTCCAAGGACCCTTCGATTATAACCTACTCCTTGGACGTGACTATATTTATTGCATGGGAGCGATAGTCTCCTCACTCTTTAGAGTAATGTGTTTTCCACACGAAGGAAGGATGGTCAAGCTCGTAGACCAACTTTCATTTCCGGGATCTCGCATCGCAAATAGTCAAATACCAATCCTAAATGGTCTGTTCACTCAAGATATGCCTCCACCCCCAGTCCTCCTTCCCGATGAGTGCGAGTGATTCGGAAAGAAAGACTGGAACCCAGGGGGCATGCACCCTGGTCTGCTTCGGGCAGAAGAAACCCTGGGTATAAGGTGGAATTTCCGCAGAAGAATATGACTAGTCCGTACCCCGTCCGTGGATGGAAGAGGGGTTGTTCTGGAGTAGTATTCTTTTGTTAAAGTTATGTGTTTGGCAAAAGAGTCATTCACTTTTGTCTAAAGAAGTGGGCAATGCCCAAGTAGGAATTCCCTTATTGCAATAAGCAGTAACCATCTTTGGGGAAAAGCAAGCCTCACCCATTAAAACAAATGTTTTGAAGGATAAGTAGGGGCAGCCTCCAAAGAAAGAGATTCTATTGTTGTGATATAGGGTAACCATCTTTGAGTAACCTAATGATAGACATCGCCAAAGAAAGAGATTGATTTGCGGCAGCGAATAGAACCGTCTTTGGATAATAAGAAAGAGGCAAGCCTCCTTCAATAACACCAATGTTTTGTCTTTGAGAAGTGTTCTTCTCTTGTCACAAACAACTGTTCGTTAAAAGTTGGGCCGACGGGAAGACAAGTACCGCGTAAGACCCCTTAAAATAACGAGAAGACTAGTATCGTTAAACATTAGATTAGCAAGGTGACAAGTAGCTGGGAACACCCAAAGAAGAACAAAAGTGGGGGAGAAGAGGGGCAGCCTCGAAATTCTATCCTATACCTGGGGGCATGCAAACCTTTTGGAGTGTAAGCTAGGGGCGGTTATTTATCTGGTTTTAAGATTAACCGTTTTCCGAACTTACATAAAGGAAGGATGAGTTGGAGCATAGCTTCGTGAGATAAAGCTCCTTAAAAAATAGCTATCTCACAGGAGGTGTTCTTATTCTATGACTGGTATATCGAGCAGTTTTAGCAAAAAGCTCATGCTCGTTAAAAAATAAGCGCAAAATCCGAGCAGTTTTAACGCGGTCTTCATGCTTGTTAAAAAATAAATAAAAGCAGTGAGCAATGTTCCCTCCAGAGTTTAAGCTCATTTTTATCTAAAAAAAGAACCTATCCCGGTAAATAACCTTCTGAGATCGTAAATTCATCAGCCATAAAAGCCTTGGTCGTGTTTGTGCACCGTCACCTCCACCGTCATTTGGCCGATCATTCACTACCATTTGTGTGTTTACCCATTTTGAGGAACATCTGCGAAGAGTGATTTCACCTAGCCATCCTTGTGACACTGCCGTGATTGGAAAATTCCAATTTGTACCTGGAATCAGTTCCTATCCTTGTTTATCACTCGTTCCTCAAAAGACGAGTCATCTTTGAGCTCTTTTCTGACTCGTAAAATATGAAAAGTTTGCCGAGTTCTGGCTTTCCAGCTCGTTAAAGGGACCGGAAGAGCTATCCCTCTTTTAGACTTTAATCTTTTTGGACCTAAGGGATTATTACACAAAAAGATTGAGCGCTTGTCTTGTTCGGCTCGTTAAAAGTACCGAACACCCATCCCTTCTGTATTGTTTTATACTTTTTCGGACTTAAGGGATTAGATGACGAAAAAGGAATTATGGAGTTAACTTTCTGTACCTTTTCAGACTCTCTAAAAATGAAAAGGACCGAGTTTTCCTTGTCGTTAGACTCGTTAAAATGATTAAATAGCGACAAACTTGTCTTTAGACGAGAACGAGTTTCCCTATCGCTAAGCTCGTTAAATCATAGCGATGGGCTTGCCCGAAGGGCAGGTTATAGAACAAGCATATGTTATCCTCCTCAAGCTTGACAAAAATAAAGAGGTACTGGTCAGAAATGACTGGGGAAAAATTGGGAGAACATCAAAGCTCAATGGTAGCAAGTCGCTCTTGAACATGACACTTTTCTTCCGTACCACATCGGGTTGGGTTGTTTCATTCACCGGTCTCATCACCATGGTCTTCGCCAAACCATCCACATTTTGGGGTAATGCTACCGATCCATCGCATCAGTGTCGTTATATGTTCAAGAGAGGTCATTCTGAAAGTGTCAACCGTGTCCCATCCACTGTCATACATTATCCTTCATCCATTCATGATCGCCACCCTGAATCATATGTCACAGTTTGTTTTCACCTCCACTAAAATCATTAGCTCCGTTCCGTGTCATTGATGTGGGATCCATTAAGGCCCTCCTTTGACGGATCGCTTCTTGTCGACTTCAGCTCATTATCCAAGAAGTTGATCTAGGAACAACCCCATCAGTACTTTGAAGCTTGCATGCCTCAATGGTAAGTTTCTCACTTCCGGCGACAGGTATACATCAATGACCTTCGACCAGAAGATTTTACGTGGCGTTCGACGCCAAGTCCTTTATTCACGCCACGTGAATTGTACTGCAGTACCTTGAGGGTCATCATCATTATCGGTGATTCCTCTCGCACTTGTTAACGGTTTTTCATCATTGACCAGTAATCAAGCAATGTCTTTCCATGTTCGACTTCAGCGAAATTCTCACATGGATCGACTTGTACTTAGAGTGAAGATCGAACGAGTTTGAAGACCCCGGATCTAGTTTCATCCATCCGGGCTGCGATACATATTCAGGAAATATAAAAGCATTTGTCATGTACATTATTGTAGCAGATGATCATCCTATTCAAAGGATGATAATTTCAGCAGAAAATTATCAGTCTACCATCAGACGATCGTCTGTTCTATGTACCAAAATGTATTTATAAAGCTGAGCATGGGAATGCCCGCCTCAGCTAGATCATGAAAACAGAATGAAAAATAATATATTGTATTGTATTATATTACAGGGCACCTCTCAGCACTTGAATGAACTTCGGACCCTCTGGATAAAGCATTTCACCCGATAAACGACCTCATACTTTAGGGGGCAACTGTTATAGACATTTTTGTGCCTCGCAGCATGGAGCATGAAATTTCAATAATTACAGGGATCCTCAGTCCCTAAACATGTTGTTCTTACCCCTAGAGGAACAAGGTCAGCAAACCACAGCACTTCCTATCAGTTCTCCACCTGAAAACACTCAAAAACAGGCTATTTTTGGATCATGTCAGCTGCTCCACTGAGCATCTGCGCTGAATGTCAACTGCATCTCCTTGTACCTGCGCTGAAAGTCAAAACCAATGAAGGCTACCTGTGCTGGGCGAGATTGGCCAAGTGGCACAGTCATTCTGCAAGGTGTCAACTGCCCAGGAAGCTTCCAAATTGACACTTGGTTCAAGGAATTCGCCCTATGATGAGTAAGAGGTACTTGGTCTCCATGTGGAAGCAAGGATCTCCAAGTGGACTCAAGAACTGAAGTTTAACTGAAGAGGGAGAGGACACAAGGCAGCTTTAGGTCAGTCTCAAGCTGACTCATCCTTTCTCCAAATCTCCTATATATAGAACTCTTCTATGAGGTCTAGGGAGGCTGGAATTTTGTGCAAAGTAAAGAAGTGTTGTTGGTTTACAGTTAGAGCTATTGGGTGATTGCTTTTATAGAGGGGAAGAGGAGATTTCTTGCTGCTGGATTGGAGCCATTTATGGTTGTAACCTTCTCAGAACCTTTTTCTTCTATCAATAAAGCTTTGATGTTCTCCTATATACTTGTATTGCAATGATGTATTGTTTTTATCTGTATATTTGATTCATTCTAATCCATGCATCAGTTATGAGTACATGTTTCTTGTAGTTTCCCTCTCTTGTTTTTGCAGGATCTTTGTGTAGCTGGGCCGGCAAAGGGAGCAAGGAGCTGGGAACAAGAGGCAAAGAGAGAAGACAGGATCGACAAAAGCGAAAGACATCGGTTGGTCAATCTTTTCTTCCTTCTCTGTACTTTCATAAAGGAAAAATATCAAAGCTTTACTTTCAGTTGTTGCTAAGGAACTATCACCCTTAGAGTAGGGATAGGGTCATTCCGAGTCGGATACTTTTCCCCACAACACCACGGATCTAAAGTACTGATAAGAAACAAAGATTCGTCCGCAATGGACTCATCTGCCACAGTTTCTGTGTCAGCACGCGGGAAATCACACATCAATTCCACAAAAACTAAGGATTTCTTAGACTTGGACTTCTCGAACTCCAAGTCGAACTCTTGCAGGATAACGATCCATTTAGAGTACTTTCCCCCTAGCAGTTGTTTAGTCAAAATATAAATCATAGGGTTGCAATCCGAAATAACTGTAGTTTTACGGAGAAGAATGTAGTGACGAAAATGCTGGACAGCTTGAACGGCTGCCAGTGCCAATTTCTCCACATGCGAATATTTTAGCTCAGTGGGGTTTAACGTCCTACTAAGATAATATATCACATGTTCCGTTCCGAATTCATCTTCTTGGACTAACACCATTCCAATAGTGGAATGCGAAGCTGCGAGGTATAATAAGTAGTCCTGGTTGTAGTTGGGAGGATGCAACAATGGTGCATGGGTCAACGCGTGCTTAAGTGCATCAAAAGATTGTTGGGCAATCTCGTCCCAAAAGAATTGAGTGTTCTGTTTCAACAACCGTGTAAAACCTTTAGTGACCTCGGTGTAGTTTGGAATGAATCGGCGTAAAAAGTTTGCTTTCCTTTGCAAACTTTGGAGTTGGCGCAAACTCGAAGGAGGAGGCAATTTGATGATAGCTTCGACCTTCGAGGGATCGACGCAAATGCTGGCTTTTGAAACAACAAATCCCAGCAATCGACCCGTTTCTATACAGAAAACACACTTGTGGGGATTCAACCGAATACGATAATGCCTACACCTCATAAAGATTGCTCGTAAGTGGACAAGGTGATCAGCTCGATGTAAAGAATGAGCAGGCAAATCATTGAGGTATGGTTGCACAATGTGCTTGATGTCATGAAATGCATAAGACATCGCCCGTGGAGTCGCCATTTTGTCAAGCGGAAAGAGTCGATAGTGCGGACACAACCAACCTCCCTAGGAGCCTAAGACTCTCTAGTGACAAACAAGACAAACGAGAGCAATCCTTCTCTAAACATGCATTTACCATACGAGATATCAAGTGTTTAGATCCTACATATAGTCCAACGCTGTTGTAGTAGTCCAGCCTCGCCAATTCGGATGAGCTCCTCCTTCACTTCGAAACCTGCATTCACTAACAATCAAACGGTTAAATAGCACTTGATAATCTCATAAAATAAAACATATTTAACATATAGACCAAGGAGTACATGAAACAACTCATAAATAACAAGTTATTGAGAAGAATGGACTCATTTGCATTAATAGGAAACAAAAGGAATAATTACAACCTGAGCCTTGGTGTTGTGCAAGTCCCTCCCAGGGTCCATCAAGAGTTCTCCTTTACTTTGACAAAGCTCACCCACTTCCAAATGAAACAAGAAAGGATGGGAATCTCTCCTCACAAGCTTCTAAATGGGAGTCCTAATTCCAGCAGCATCTACCCTTAGAAATGTTTAGCTTTCAACCTCCCCTCCTTCTGGCCCAATGCCTGTATTTATAGTGCTCTAGAGGAAGTTATTCAGGTCCACCATCAATGGGATAAGTCCCTCTTTGGATGGGATAGCTCCCTTATTGATGGGATAAGTTCCTCTTTGGTAGGGATACATGAACCATCTGGAGGCGCTTCATACACGTCAAACATACTTCTAGAAGCCTCTAGAAATGACCACAAGTAACTTTTTTGGAGTGAAACTTGCGCCTTTTGACCTTTACAGGGGTACGCACCTGCCCCTTTACATACAGAGCGTACAAGTACGCAGTTTTTGTGAACATTAGGTGCGTATACGCAGGTAAGGCCGAGAGAATCTGCGTACCCAGAGATAAACACATTTACTAAGACTTTCTCTCTTTTTGGAGTTTGACATGGAGAGCAGAGGCATAAGACTTGCCCAGGAGGATAGCATGACTATTGATAGAGCCATACTAACTGTAAATAGCCATGGTGACATTTTTTAGTGTAACATAACCAAAATAGGAACCAGCCCCGAGGGTCAGACTAAGACTAAAATAGAATTGGACTAGAACCAACTAGTGAATCTAAAAAGTTACAAATTTTAACAAAAACTTATTTATGTATATCCATGTAAATCGAAACAATTATACACCAAATATCCAAGTTTTTTCATGTATATAACATGTAAGGTTGAATATATAAAAATGGCTCCGAGTGTGACACATATGAAAAACAAAATACATATACATCAAGGTTCTAAATGGCCTCTAGATTCCAAAAACCATAAAGCGGCGACCTACAACCTACAGGATACACAAATAACTACATATCGTCAGATTCACCCCCACCTAATGGTGCCATTGTAAATAACATGCTCAATTCCATGCAGGTCAAAAGTGTAATATCATTGTACTATGCCATTGAAAGTTTTATAATGGAAAGATATGCTGGCAATGACATAAGAATGACACCCCTTGCATAGTTCGATACATTTGTTCTGATCTAAGATCACTAATTGAGATTAGAAATCACAAGGGTTGGTGTGGAGTGGAGTTGTTGCTTAGGCTGTTAAAAGACATTATTTCTTATTAGATGAAGGGAAGGAAAGCTTCTTGTTATTCCCCTTGAGTATCTAATTTAAGGTCCAAGGAATGGGCAGCAAACAAAGGAGGATATTTATTTAGAAGTTAGCAAGTCTGAGGGGGTTGTGGAGCTATATGAGGTATCTATGAGGAGGCTAATCTTGGATGATTTGTATCTTCTCTAGACCTAGGTATCCTTGAGTCATCAATGATGAAATTTAGATACAGAATTTCCTCCATTACAAACGAACACTTTCCAGGGAAGGCATAGAACATATATTCCTGGAGAGTCTACAGAAATACTTGCCTAACATTGTAAAGGTGATCTTATTAATTGTCACTGTAAACAAGGATGTCATCTGGGCTAAGTCATTCGGTTTGGCGAACTTGATTCTTTAAGCTCAAAATTGCCAAATTTTGTTTGATCCCAAATTTGTTAGATTAAAATTTGAGATCACTGAACCTCAAGGTAAACTTGAATATGTGAGAAAACTAGAAAAAATTCATCAAAATTCATTGGAGTTTGATTGGGGTTCAACTCGTGAATATAAAACAGTTAACAAAAAGAAAGGCCTTAGGTTTGAATAAAAGTCGCAAACATCACTTTTATAATTAGAGCACTAGAGTCGTTTTCAGCCATTAAGGATTTACCATATGGTTTGGTTTTACCAATGCGTGATGTGGAACTCTGGGTTTGCCAGAAGTTTTTGGGCATGAACTGCTGCTGAGCTTGGTGTTCTCTTTGTCCCTCTCCATTGAAAAGAGTCCTTTTTTCAGGATAAATGGAATATCCCATAGGCGTGAAGGATTTAACGAGACTGATGGGCATCTCCATCTTGTGGAAAAAAATGTGTCAAGTATGTCCTTTCATGAGACAACTAAAGCACCATTCCATTGGGGAGATTAGAGGTCTTGGTATTAAGTGAAAACGTGGACTCTATTGGGGTCAAATTCTTGGCGTTATTGCATTTGTAGTGGTAGGATACTTTTGTAACGGAAATTTGGCTTCATAACGTATAATTCTTGAGGTATTTTTTCAAGTAGTGAAATATCTAATGCATTTTCAACAAACCAACCCATTTCAACTGTTCAACTTGTATGGATGGTTAAATTCAACTATGCCAATCTTCCCTTCATTGCTTTTAATATTGAATCATCTTTACCATTCTTTTTTTGCTGGAAGATGAGAGAAGCTGCATCATAAGCCTTCATAAAGAATGTATCCCAGTGCTACTATATTTGCCTCAATGAAATTTGCAGTCTGGGTGCTACTTAATAGGAGCTTACAATCAACATGGCTTCTCAAAACACCAGTACTTCTGAAAAATCTCATGATAAAGATATAGCATATCTTAGACATCAAAGAAATTTCAAGGCAAGCCAATCAATAGATAGTTTTCAGATTTGAAAGAAATCATTTAGCATTATTATTATTTAAACTAGAAAATTCTAACTACATAAGGGGTTTTAGGGTCATTTCATAAAATAGAGACTTCGATTTTCAGGTAATGGAGGCTTTGCAACACTTGCTCTACATATATAATTGAAGAGAAACTAGGAAGAACTGAGAGGGGTGAAAAACAAGGAAGAATGAGACGAGAAGCTTTCTCTCAATCCCTTCTTTTCCTAAGCCCTTGATTTAATCCAGGGTTACAAAGTTGTCATGCACACTCGGAAATGGTAGAGTTCAATCATCCCACTATTGCCTTCTGCCTACAAGAAATAATTGGTCTACCTAGCTAAAAATTGTTTGCCAAGGGATGGATGACATGTGCTAGAACTAATATTACTAAAGCAAAGAGAGAGGAGAAAGACTACAGACATATTCACATGATCATGATATAACCTTTATTCATAGTCACAATGTGTATGTATGTACACAAAGCATAATTTGATTTACATCCTAGATGCAGCAAATGTTCTATGTATACTGAATAATCAATTGGCACTATACAAGGGATTGCCAAATTCTTAGAGACTAGCAACAACACCAGGCTGAGACGGTGAGGAGGGGCCAATTTTTCCATGCCAAAGAGAGGAAACCCAAGGATTCATATAGAGAATACACTTCACAATAATTATAGAGAAGAATTTGAGCTTGGCTCCTTGCATAATGACTTAAATTGGTAAATTTGAATCTTGCTGATTCCATCAGAATACGCCACTGATCCCTTCCTTCCAATTTGATTTTTCTTTCGGCTCCCTCAAAAGCTACAATTCCCATTATTTTATCTATGGAGAAGAGCTTCTCCACATTTAGCCGCTCTGCAGTATACCTTTCCATGTTGGGCTAAATAGATTCAAAAAATGTAGGGAAATATTCTAAAGCATTCCTAAATTGAACTTGGAATTGAAAAGCATTTAAGTGAGCTTCATATTCCCCAAGTGTTATGAATTTGGGGGATAGGGCATCAGCTGATTTGAGTATTTTCACTAGGGGTTCAAGGGAATCTCCTAAAAGATTATATAACTATAACATAAAATTTAATGCAATGCATTCATCTTGCTCAACTTTTAGGGTAGAAAATTCCACCTAACTCATATGTTTTGACACTGGACAGAACTCAAACTCTAGGTCAAGCAATTTAGCAAACTCCGTGAGCCTCTTACCAGTGGCCAACAAAGAGGAAGTAGGGTTTTGGCCTAGTGTTGGTGCAGGGATACCTGTGATCTTTATTTTGTGGGGTTTTCCACCTGGCCTCATTGTGAATGCATGCAAAAAAGTTGCCCATTGTACACCCTGCACAATGTCAACATCGACTATGTAAATTTTCTCTGCCTTGTCTTATGAAAGAAATTACTTTAATCACTAAAGTAATTGCTAAGTTTAATGGTATATTAGGCAACTTCTACAGGCCTAGACACTTAGGTCTATGCAAAATTACCTACCTGAGCTACAAAACATCAACACTTTATTGTCTGAATTTTGGACAAGGCCATCATGCTAGTTTTATGCTTTTGTATGCTGTGTGCTTAGCCATTTCTTTCATGTGCATGCATTTCCATTTCCATTCATGTCATCATTCCAAAAATCATTCTTCTTTTACTCTTAAATTAAGTCCTTGATGACAGGGATATCCCTATGATTTTGTTTCCCTTAGAGTTATGTCTGTAACTCACTAATACTTCATTTATCTCAACTTTGTTCTATTCATCCTACCTCGTGACTAGGTTCTCTTCTGAAATTCTCATATTTTAGTTAAAGTTATCAGAACTAGAACTAGAACCAGCCCGAGGGTCAGACTGGGACTGAAATAGAATTGGACCAGAACCAACCAGTGAATCTGGTTTATTATTAGTTGTCTAAAAAGTTACAAATTTTAACAAAAACTTATTTATGTATATCCATGTAAATCGAAACAATTATACACCAAATATCCAAGTTTTCTCATGTATATAACATGTAAGGTTGAATATAGAAAAATGGCACCGAGTGTGATACATATGCAAAACAAAATACATATACATCAAGGTTCTAAATGGCCTCTAGATTCCAAAACCATAAAGCAACAACCTACAACCTATAGGCTCCACAAATAACTACATATCTTCAGATTCATCCCCACCTAATGGTGCCATTGTAAATAACTTGCTCAATGCCATGCGGGTCAAAAGTGTAATGTGATTGTACTATGCCATTGAAAGTTTTATAATGGAAAGATATGTTGGAAATGCCACATAAGAATGACACCCCTTGCATAGTTGGATACATTTGTTTTATCTGAGATCACTAATTGAGATTAGAAATCACAAGGGCTGGTGTGGAGTGGAGTTTTTGGTTAGGCTGTTAAGAGCCATTATTCCTTATTAGATGAGGGGAAGGGAAGCTTCTTGTTATTCCCATTGAGTATCTAATTTAGGGTCCAAGTAATGGGCAGAAAACCAAGTAGGGGCTTTATTTAGAAATTAGCAAGTCTCAGGAGGTTGTGGAGCTATATGAGGTATCTGCGAGGAGGCTAATCTTGGATGATTTGTTAGCTCCTTGTAATACTAGTGATTACCCCATTACTATTGTAGTTGTATCCCTTATTAATATTGTTGTGCCCCTATTGTCCCCATATTGTTATTACTATGCCCCATAGAATCACTCTATTTTTATTTTTGTGCCTTTATATTATTATTGTTAGGCCAGCTTGGTTATATTGTGACTCCTTAGACTCCTATATATAGAAAGGAGGTTTTGTCATTTGAATCATCCAAGAATCATTCATTTCTATAATGTAAAGGAGGTTTCCCCCTTGAAGAGGCTGAATTCTAAGGCGTTGATCTATCTATTCTATCTTTTTGTGAGATGGTTTCATAACATTTGGTATCAGAGCTTTGAATTGTAGGGTTTCGCTACTCCAAACAAGTCATCATAGAATTTTTGCTATAACCTTTTTCTTTTTTTTTTTCTGTGACATTTCAGATGTTAAAAAAAAACCCATTTGGGCTGAAATAGTTATGAATCACAGTTCTGAATTTCAGAGCTTTTCGCACTATATTTGTGGAGATATGATCTGGGGAAGTTGGAATTGTTGCAGACTCTCGAATTACATTCCAAACAGGTGACCTGGGGAAAATAGTCATAAATTTTGTTTTGAGCATCAGATTGAAATTTCATAAGAAGTTATAGAAAGAGGATGGATTGTAGTTTCTTGTTTATATTTTTTAGATCCTAAGGTCGAAACAGTGACACATGGCACTTCATACAAGTTTTTTCTTCTCAAAAGGTATATAATCAGGTCATCTTGGGAGATTGTGCATAACGCTTTCTTGGAGAATCTAAATTTGACCAGATTGGTGGCATTGGAAAGAGGACATAGAGGGCTACTGCAAGTCACAATTTCAGAACTAGAAAATCTGAAATTACAGAGATACATCAGATGCAATATCGAGCTCCTACAAAGTGAAAAAAGGTGAGTAGATTTTTTTAAATTTTTGCTTAAGCTTGGTTTGAAAAATTATTTTGAAGGAATTAAAAGGGCATAGTAAAGCATTATTATCCGTAATTGATGCACCGAGGAAAGAAAATGCAAACACCTAGTAAGCAACTTGAAATCTCTAGCATGACTCATGAAGAAGAGGAATAAATGCAACATGATATATCAAAATTATGAGACCAAGTGCAACAAATGTCACTCGCACAAAAAGTAACAGAATCTAAGATGGATGGTTTAAAGAAAGATGTAAAAGCTAATATATATGGTGTGGAAGCTAAGATGAATGACGTGGAAGCTAAGATGGATGATTTGAGGATAGATTTGATGACAGATTTGAAGACAGGCATGGAAGATTTGAATATAGATTTGAAGACAGATTTGACAAATTTTCTACAAGAAATACTTACTAATGGTGAAAGGGTAGTAAAGGAAACTTGTGATGAGAAAGAAACAAATGTTAGTCATGATTTCGTAGACTCTAACGTTGGATCTAAGGACCACCATATTCCAAAAATTGATATGAGGAAGTTTTATGGCAAGGATCCCGCAACATGGATAATACAGATGGAGCAATTTTTCGATCTCAATAATGTGCAAAACACACAAAAGGTACGTATTGCCACTTTATATTTGGAACCAAATTAGTTTGTATGGTATCAATGGCTTTGCTCTTGTAAACAATTGTCACTTGGGCAATTTTTATGGAAGAAATGACAGCACATTATGAGGATACAAAAGGCAACACTTTTTTAAGCCAACTGATAAGTCTCAAACAAAAGGGTTCAATGATGGATCACATTGAGGACTTCCAAAAATTGAACATAAAGGTAAAAGATATTCTAGAGGAGCATAGGATTGATGTGTTCATAGGGAATTTAAAGGATAATATCTAACATAAGGTTTACCTTTGGGAACCTGATTCATTGCAGAAGGAATTCAGGTTAGCAAGAAAAATGGAAAGCAAAATTATGGCGATCAGGAAGACTACCACTCACAATTATAAAGATGGAAGTGTTTTTTCCCCTAGCCTTCCACAACCTATAAGGTTGACACCACAACAATTGGAAGAAAAAAGAGCAAAAGGGCTTTGTTACAGTTGTGATAGCAAATACACTAAATGTCATAAGTGTGCTGAGAAGAAATTATTCTACATAGATTGTGAAGAGGAGGAAGAAAAGGAACAAGAAATGTCAAAAGAAGAGGATGTACTCCAGGAACAAACCCTAGATAAAGAAGTAATTAATCCAACCATATCTTGTAATGCATTGGCTGGAATTACCACTCCTCAAACTATCAAGATGGAAGGACATATCACGAGGAAAAAGGTAATAGTGTTGATTGATTGAGGAAGTACCCACAATTTTATTCATTGTAAGATAGCAAAAGAATGGAATTGCTTCCTATATCCATCACCAGAGTGTCAAGTGATGGTTGCAAGTGGAGGAACAATAAATTTCTCTAGAAAGTACCATAATATCAAGCTATACATGGGAGAATATGTATTGAATAGCCCAATGATTTCCATTCCAATGGGAGGTGCTGATGCTGTACTAGGATTCCAATGGCTACAATCCTTGGGTACAATAGCTTTCAATTTTCAAGAACTTTTCATGAACTTTTCTATGGAAGGAAAGGAAGTTGAATTAAGGGGTATTGCAGGGAAACCAAGAAAGATAATCAGCTCTAACGGTATGATAAAGCTTCTATAAAAGGAACAACAAGGTGTAATTGCATAATTATGTTCCCTAGATGTTTCCACATTGAAATCATATATTTCTCTAGATCAAGAAAAAGTCTTGGACAATCATTCCAAGTTATTTGAGACTCCCAAAGGTATCCCACCTATTCGTGATCATGATCATGCTATTCATCTGATTCCAGGAAGTGTTCCTCCAAACATCAAGTCATACAGATATCCCTATGCCCAAGAGAGTGAAATCGAACGTATGGTTACATAAATGCTAGAGGCTGGTATAATTCAACCTAGTCAAAGTTCTTTCTTTGCTCTAGTAGTATTGGTGCACAAGAAGGATGGATCATGGCACATGTGTTCAGATTATAGGGATCTCAAGAAGCTCACTATTAAAGATAAGTTTCGCATTCCTATCATTGACGAATTACTGGATGAATTGCATGGATCAATTTACTTCACCAAGTTGGATCTTTGTTCAGGATATCATCAAATTAGAATGAAGACTAAAGACATTCCAAAAATAGCATTTAGAACTCATGAGGGTCATTATGAATTTTTGTTCATGCCTTTTGGCCTTACCAATGCACCTTCTACATTTCAAGGTTTGATGAATTCCATTTTCAAACCCTTCCTTAGAAAATTTGTGTTAGTAATTTTTTATTATATACTAATCTACAGGAAGTCATGGAAGGATCATGTTGAACATGTTGATAAGATGCTACAACTATTGGAGGAGAAAAAATTATATGCAAAAAGATCCAAATGTTTCTTTGGAGAACAAAAGGTTGAATATCTGGGTCATATTGTATCTCATGGAGGAGTTAAGGTAGACCCTAGCAAAATTAAATCCATTAAGGAATGGAAAATCCCCACATCCATAAACCATCTATGAGGATTTCTCGGGTTGATAGGGTATTGTCGCAAGTTTTTTAATAATTATGGGAGAATGGCAGCACCTCTAACAACATTATTGAAGAAAGATGCATTTTCATCGACTCCAGAAATAACAAAGGCCTTCGAACATCTTAAATAGGAAATGTGCCAAGCACCAGTCTTAGCTACATCAGACTTCACAAAAACCTTTATTGTGGAATGTGATGCTTCAAGAAATGGAATTGGTGTTGTTTTAATGCAACATGAAAGACCCATTACTTTGGAAAGTCGTCAAATCAAGGGAAAGTTTTTACACAAAGCTATTTATGAGAAGGAAATGTTGGCAATACTACATGCACTTAAGAAATGGCGACCCTACCTAACGGGAAGACACTTAAAGGTAAAAACAGATCATGATAGCCTTAAATACTTTTTATAACAAAGATTATCCTCTGAAGAGCAAGAAAAGTGGGTCACAAAGATGTTGGGTTATGACTTTGAAATCATCTATAAAAAAGGGAAGAAAAATGTGGTGGCAGATGCAATCTCAAGAAAGGATGAGGATGTTGAAGCATTGTTGTGTGCCATTTCTATTATGCAACGAGATTGGATAAACGAAGCAAGAGAGGAATGGAAGAATGACGAAGAAGTGTGGGCACTTATTCGAAAGTTACAACAAGATTCCAGTGCATCTGATACATTTAGCTGGAAAAATGATTCATTATGGTACAAAGATTGCTTATACCTCTGTAAGAATTCCCAACTCAAACAAAAGATTCTTATGGAATTGCACACTTCTCCCTTAGGAGGGCACTCAGGATTTTTAAAAACTTGCCATAGGGTTATGAAGGATTTTTTTTGGGATGGCCTTAAATCAGATATTCAAAAGTTTGTGGTGGAATGTTTGGTTTGCCAACAAAATAAAGTTGAAACAATTAAGACCCCGGGTCTATTAAAAAATTTATCCATTCGAAGCCAATGTTGGGAGGAGGTTTCAATGGATTTTATCACAAGTTTACCCAAGTCTGAGGGAAAAAGTGTCATCATGGTGGTAATTGATAGACTTACCAAGTATGCATACTTTTGTGAATTATCACATTCATTTAAAGCTAGTACAGTTTCTACTGCATTTATGGAAAAAATTCAAAAGCTACATGGAAACCCAAAGATTATTGTAAGTGATAGAGATCCCATTTTACTGGAAATTTTTGGACAAAATTATTTTCTTGTCTTGGTACTCAGTTAGCTCATAGCTCATCTTATCATCCTCAATCTGATGGGCAAACTGAGATAGTAAACAAATGTTTGGAAGGATATCTTAGTTGCTTTGTATTTGATAAACAGACACAATGGGTCAAGTAGTTGCCTCTGGCTAAATGGTGGTATAACACTTCCTTCGATACAGTAACAAAAATGACCCCATTTATGACACTTTATGGATATTAGCCACCATCCATCACGTCATATTTAAGAGAAAATTCTAAGGTTCAAGAAGTGGAACATCACATCGAGCATCAACAACAAGTCCTCCAACTCTTAAAGGATAACCTCTTGTTAGCGTAGAATAGAATGAAACAACAGGGAGATCAGCATCATAGTGAAAGAAGTTTTGATGTAGGTGACTGGGTATTCGTACGGCTACAACCATATAAAAAAATGTCCCTCAAGCAAACTAATAAGGATAATAAATTATCACCAAAGTATTATGGTCCGTATAAGGTGTTGCAAAAGATTGGTACTATGGCATACAAATTGGAGCTTCCTGCAGGTTCTCGAGTGCACCCAGTTTTCCATGTTTCATGTTTAAAGAAGGTTATAGGCGACAGGCTCCCAGTTCAAACAATATTGCTAGAACTTTACAAGGAAGGAAAAATTATATTGGAACCGGAAGTAGTCATAGAAACAATAACTTGATAGCTATGAAATAGATCAATTTCGGAGTATCTCATCAAGTGGAAGAACTTATCCACTAAAGATTCCACATGGGAGGATGAGACTTTTATACAGAAGCTTCTAGAACTACTCAAATGTTAAGGACAACACTTTTTTGAAGGAGAGGGGCATGTTAGGTCCCTATAATACTAGTGATTACCCCATTACTATTGTAGTTGTATCCCTTATTAATATTGTTGTGCCCCTATTGTCCCCATATTGTTATTATTGTGCCCCATAAAATCCCTCTATTGTTATTTTTGTGCCTTTATATTATTATTGTTAGGTCAGCTTGGTTATATTGTGACTCCTTAGACTCCTATATATAGAAAGGAGATTTTTTCATTTGCATCATCCAAGAATCATTCATTTGTGTAATGTAAAGGAGGTTGCCCTCTCGAAGAGGCTGAATTCTAAGGTGTTGATCTATCTCTTCTATCTTTTTGTGAGCTGGTTTCATAACATGATTTGTATCTTCTCTAGACCCAGGTATTCTTGAGTCATCAATGATGAATGAAATTTAGATACATAATTTTATCTGTTACAAATGAACACATTCCAAGGAAAGCATAAAACATGTATTCCCAGAGAGTCTACATAAATACTTGCCTAACATGGTAAAGGTGCTCTTATTAGGTGTCACAGTAAACAAGGATGTCATCCGGGCTAAGTCATATGGTTTGGTGAAATTGATTCTTTAAGCTCAAAATTGCCAAATTTTGTTTGATCCCAAATTTGTTAGATTAATAATTGGGATCGCTGAACCTCAAGGCGAACTTCAATATGTGAGCGAACTAGAAAAAAGTCATCAAAATTCATTGGAGTTTGATTGGGGTTTGTCTCATGAATATAAAACAATTAACAAAAAGAAAGGTCTTAGGTTTGAATAAAAGTCGCAATCTTCACTTTTGTGGTTTAGAGCACTAGAGTTGTTTTCAGCCATTAAGGATCTACCATATGGTTTAGGTTTTACCAGAGTATGATGTGGAACTTCGGGTTTGCCTAAAGTTTTTGGGCATGAACTACTGTTGAGTTTGGTGTTCTCTTTGTCCCCCTCCATTGAAAAGAGGTCCTTTTTGAGGCTAAATGGAATATCCCAGAGACGTGAAGGATTTAATGAGACTGATGGGCATCTCCATCCTGTGGAAAAAAAGGTGTCAAGCATGTCCTTTCATGAGACAGCTAAAGCACCATTCCATTGGGGAGATTAGAGGTCTTAGTATTAAGTGAAAACGTGGACACTATTGGGGTCAAATGCTTGCCCTTCTTGCCTTTTTAGTGGTAGGATACTATTGTGACAAAAATTTGGCTTCATAACATATAATTCCTGAGGTATTTTTTTAAGTAGTGAAATATCTAATGCATTTTCAACAAATTAGCCCAGTTCAATTGTTCAACTCGTATGGATGGTTAAATTCAACTATGCCATTCTTCCCTTCATTGCTTTTAATATTGAATCCTCTTAACCATTCTTTTTTGGCTGGAAGATGAGAGAAGTTGCATCATAAGCCTTCATAAATAATGTATCCCAGTGCTACTCTATTTGCCTCAATGAAATTTGAAGTCTGTTTGCTACTTATAGGAGCTTACAATCAACATGGCTTCTCAAAACAACAGTACTTCTGAAAACTCTGATGATAAAGATATAGCATATCTCGGATAGCAAAGAAATTTCAAGGCAAGGCAATCAATACATAGTTTGCCAATTTGAAAGAAAGCATTCAGATTTGTTATTATTTAAAATAGAAAATTTTGGCTACATAATGGGTTTCAGGGACATTGCATAAAATAGAGACTTCGATTTTTAGGTTATGGAGGCTTTGCAACACTTGCTCTGCATATATAATTGAAGAGAAACTAGGAAGAACTCAGAGGGGTGAAAAAGAAGGAAGAATGATATGAGAGGGTTTTTCTCAATCCCTTCTTTTCCCAAGCCCTTGATTTAACCAGGGTTACAGAGTTGTCATGCACCCCCAACAATGGTAGAGGTCAATCATCCCACCGTTGCCTGCTGCCTATAGGAAATAATTGGTCTACCCAACTAGAAATTGTTTTCCAAGGGATGGATGACATGTGCTAGAACTAATATTACTGAAGCAAAGAGGGAGGAGAAAAATTACAGACATATTCACATGATCATGATATAACCTTTATTTACAGTCACAATGTGTATGTATGTACACAAAGCATAATTTGATTTCCATCCTAGATGTAGCAAATGTTCTATGTATACTGAATAATGAATTAGCATTGTACAAGGGATTGCCAAATTCTTAGAGACTAGCAACAGCACCAGGCTAAGATGGTGAGGAGGGGCCAATTTTGGTATGCCAAAGAGAGGAAACCCAATGATTCATCTGCTTCACAGTAATTATAGAGAATAATTTGAGCTTGGCTCGTTCCGTAATGACTTAAATTGGTAAATTTTAATCCCGCTGATTCCATCATAATACGACATTGATCCCTTCCTTCCAGTATAATTTTTCTTTCGGCTCCCTCTAAAGCTACAATTCCCATTATTTTCTCTGCGAATAAGAGCTTCTCCATGGTCAGCCGCTCTGCACCATATCTTGCCATGTTGGGCTCCATAGATTCAAAAAATGCAGAGAAATATTCTAAAGCATTTCTAAATTGAACTTGGAATTGGCAAGCATTTAAGTGAGCTTCATATTCCCCAAGTGTTATGACTTTGGGGGATAGGGCATGAGCCAATTTGAGTATTTTCACCAGGGGTTCAATCGAATCTCCTAAAAGATTATATAACTGTAACATAAAATTTACTGCAATGCATTCATCTTGCTCAATTTTCAGGGTAGACAATTCCACCTAACTCATATGTTTTGACACTGGACAAAACTCAAACTCTAGGTCAAGCAATTTAGCAAACTCTATGAGCCTCTTTCTAGTGGCCAAAAATAATTAGGGTTTTGGCCTAGCGTTGGGGCAGGGATACTTGTGATCTTTATTTTTTGGGGTTTGCCCCCTGGCCTCGTTGCGAATGCATGCAATAAATCTACCCACTGTACACCTTGCACAATGTTGAAGTAGACTACGTGAATTTTCTACAGGCCTACACACTTAGGTATGTGCAAAGCTACCTACCTGAGCTAGAAAACATCAACACTTTATTGTCTGAATTTTGGACAAGGCCATCATGCTAGTTTTATGCTTTTGTATGTTGTGTGCTTAGCCATTTACTTCATGTGCATGCATTTCCATTTCCATTCATGTCATCATTCCAAAACTCATTCTTCTTTCACTCTTAAATTAAGTCCTTGATGGCAGGGATATCCCTATGATTTTGTTTCCCTTAGAGTTCTGTCTGTAACTCACTAATATTTTATTTATCTCAATCCTGTTCTATTCATCCTACCTCGTGACTAGTTTTTCTTCTGAAATTCTCATATTTAAGTTAAAGTTATTAGAACCAGAACTGGAACCAGCCCTGAGGGTCAGACTGGGACTAAAATAGAACTGGACCAGAACCAACCAACCCGTGTAAATCGAAACAATTATACACCAAATATCCAATTTTTCTCGTGTATATAGCATGTTGAATATAGAAAAATGGCACTGAGTGTGATACATATGCAAAACAAAATACATGTACATCAAGGTTCTACATGGCCTCTAGATTCCAAAAACCATAAAGCAACAACCTACAACCTACAGGCTAAACAAATAACTATATATCATCAGATTCATCCCCACCTAATGGTGCCATTGTAAATAACTTGCTCAATGCCATGCAGGTCAAAAGTGTAATATCATTGTAATATGCCGCTGAAATTTTTATAATGGAAAGATATGCTCGCAATGCCACATAAGAATGACAACGCTTGCATAGTTGGATACATTTGTTCTGATCCGAGATTAGAAATCATAAGGGCTGGTGTGGAGTGGAGTTGTTGCTTAGGCTGTTAAAAGCCATTATTTCTTATTAGATGAAGGGAAGGCAAGCTATCTATGATTCCCCTTGAGTATCTAATTTAGGGTCCAAGTAATGGGCAGAAAACCAAGCAGGAGCTTTATTCAGAAGTTAGCAACTCTGAGGAGGTTATGGAGCTATATGGGGTATCTATGAGGAGGCTAATCTTCGATGATTTGTATCTTCTCTAGACCCAGGTACTCTTGATTCATAAATGATGAAATTTAGATACAGAATTTGCTCTGTTATAAAAGAACACTTTACAGGGAAAGCATAGAACATATATCCCCAGAGAGTCTACAGAAATACTTACCTAACATGGTAAAGGTGCTCTTATTAAGTGTCACTGTAAATAAGGATGTCATCCGGGCTAAGTCATCGAGTTTGGTGAACTTGATTCTTTAAGCTCAAAGTTGCCAAATTTTTTCTGATCCAAAATTTGTTAGGTTAAAATTTGAGATCACTGAACCTCACAACGAACTTGAATATGTGAGCAAACTAGAAAAAATTCATCAAAATTCATTAGAGTTTGATTGGGGTTCGACTCATGAATATAAAACAATTAACAAAAAGAAAGGTAAAATCTTAAAAGACAACCCTAAACTCAATTTTCACCTCTACCAAGATTCATTCCACATTTGAATCATGATTGTGGCCTCCAGACTCTTGGCATTTGTGACTTGAAAACTTGACTAAGTTTTGAGTCTTGACTGCATCCTGCAAGTGGACTTGATGTCCCCTAAATTTGTGCCTATAAAGTCTAGCGAGTTGCCACAAATCTAAGACCCTATAGGTTGGTGTCATGGTGCGACCACAAGGTTGAATCGATTGTGGAACATTGCTGAGTCTGTTGACTAAACTAAAACAAAGACAAATGTGATATATAATGCCATTTACTTGCCTGTGCAACGACCTTATTCATGTTGATCCACTTATTGCTACTTCAACACCACCAAGGCCTTAATACCTAAATCCTACAAATTGGGTATGGAAGTGGCAACAACCTCCAACAAAGTACATTTATTCACAAACCCTACAAACCCTAGATTTGAAATACATTCCTATGGTTGGTTAGGGTTCCCTAACTAGTTTTTTAAGGGATTTGGAGGCCAACTGGACATCTTGGTCCTGTAATTGATCCATACAATTAGAAATATTTAAGTGCTTGACTGTGTGTTTAAAGAGGAAAAATGAGAGAAAGGAGGAGTGCACAGGACCTAAGATTTTGGTATTTTTGCGTGAGCACTTCGTTCCAAACTGTGCACACCATGGATGCTGAGAGAAAATCCTGCGATCTCGCTAATAATGTCAAGATGAAGAGGGATAACTGTGGCTTCTATGGCTTCTGGAAATCTCCACGCTGCTCTCCATTTTTCCCTTTGGTTATGGGCTCCCCTTTGTTGAATCAAATTGAGCAAGTCGCATGAATAGGAAATCCACCCTTTGGTTATGGGCTCCCCTCAATCAATTGAGCGAGTAGAAAGAATAGGAAATCCAAAGGGGTATGGGAAATTTGTGTGTATTTGCAAAAAAATATAGTTTTACTGTAGGAAAAGACATTTAGACGATTTGAAACAAAACAATTTTTTTTATCGTGCAAAATATATAAAGGGAGCTAGAATTGGTTCTCATTTATATAAAGGGGTTAGAGTTACAATGGGTTTTATTTAAAAGAATTAGATTACACAAAAATTATTAAACAATTATAGGAAAAGATATTTAGATGATTTGAAAAAGGTTTGAAATAAAACAATTTTTGATCATGCAAAAATATATAAAGGGGGTTAGAGATATAATTGGTTTTCATTTACAAGAATTAGATTTTTTCCAGTTGTATTTTTTATATCCATTATTATTATAAAAAAGGTTAATGCATATTTAATATTAAGATAATACACACAAATCATTGAACAACTATAGGAAAATACATTTATACGACTTGAAAAAGAGTTTGAAACAAAACTACTTTTGATCGTGCAAAATTTAGGAAGGGTGTTAGAGTTATAGTTGGTTTTCATTTAGAAGAATTATATTTTTTCTTCTTGCATTTTTTATATCCATTACTATTATGGCAAAGGTTAATGAATATTTAATATTAAGATAATATGCACAAATTATTAAACAAATATAGGAAAATACATTTAGACAAATTGAAAAAGAGTTTGAAACAAAACAAATTTTGATCATGCAAAATATATAAAGGGTGTTAGAGTTACAATTGGTTCTCATTTAAAAGAATTAGATTTTTTTTTTCCGGTTGCATTTTTTTATATCCATTACTATTATGGCAAAGGTTAATGCATATTTACTATTAAGATTTCTATATAGGGAGTGAAAATATTATTAGGAGGATGTATTAAGTTTGGGGTGACATAAGATCCATAAGCATCAATAAAGAAAATATATGGAATATCACATAGTAGTGTGAGAGATCATGTTGGGATGAAGATACTTTTGACAAAGGGTGTTGTGCTTATTATTTGGGATCATCTTCATTAATGGTTCCTCTAGGGGATCTTAATAATATCTTCACCTATGGAATGGTATGTTGATATTTTTAGCACAAGACAAACTAGATAAAGTGATGAGTGACATTGATTTTCATCATCTATAGTTCATGTAATATATCTCAGAAAAGGATTTTTGCATGTCCACACACTTCTCTAATGATTTTTCATAGAAAAACAAAAAATATAGTCTATGTTGGGATACATGTTTCACCATATCATAGGAGAAACTCCTAAGAAAATGAAGGTATAAGGCAGAGTTCTCACACCAAGTCCAAGGTTTTTCAATTTCATGGTCTCTCGTTTGGATTCCATTTTCATTCCTCAATTGCATGCTCATATTAATAAATGACAGCCAATAAAATAATGTGAAAATGTATTTGGAATTTCCTTGCAAAAAAAAAACTTCTTGCTTCACCCCTTTCTGTAGTGAAAGTAGATTTTTGTCACTAAACTAGATTTACAAACTAGATTTCTTTCTAAACTAGATCATGTTGGGATGAAGATACTTTGGACTAAGGGTGTTGTGCTTATTATTAGGGATCATCTTCATTAATGATTCCTCTAGGGCGTCTTAATAACATCTTCACCTATGGAATGGTATGTTGATATTTTTATCACAAGACAAACTAGATAAAGCGATGAGTGACATTGATTTTCATCATTTATAGTTCATGTAATATATCACAAAAAGGCCCATTGCATGTCCACCCATTCTCTAATGATTTTTCATAGAAAATGGAATGGTATGTTGATATTCTTAGCACAAGACAAACTAGATAAAGCGATGAGTGAAATTGATTTTCATCATCTATAGTTCATGTAATATATCATAGAAATGCTCTTTGCATGTCCATATCATACGAGAAACTCCTAAGAAAATGATAGTATAAGGTATAAATCTCACACCAAGTCCAAGGTTTGTTAATTTCATGGTCTCTTGTTTGGATGCCATTTCCATTCCTCAATTGCATGCTCATATTAATAAATGACAACCAATAAAATAATGTGATAATGTATTTGGAATTTTCTTGCAAAAAAAATAACTTCCTGTTTGACCCCTTTCCGTAGTGAAAGTAGATTTCTTTCTCTAAACTAGATTTCTTTCTAAACTAGATTTCTCTAAACTAGATTTTTAAACTAGATTTATTTCTCTAAATAAGGGGAAGGAAAATTTACTTTGAATCCTAACACACCAATAGGATTAGCATTGAGGGACAAGCTCAGAAACACCTGATTACAAAAAAGAGAAATCATTTCACATTACTCTTTAGGTTCATTTAGTGTCGAGATGAGTTTCAAGGAGTTGGAGAAAATACTCCCTCTAGAGAACTAGTGATCCTAGCCCTCCTAGGGATTCTAAAATCCTGACATAGCTATTGGCACTTTGTAAATGGATGGGAAAAATTACCAAATTGGGAGAGACTTCAGTCTGATATGGTGTAGGAAGAAATTCAACGGCATACTAGAGATGGAATAACATCCAAATCTGAGGGGGAAGATAATTTTTCCTTGGTTGGAAATGGCAATAAGGGAAAGGGAAAGAAGGCCCAAAGAAAACCAGAGACTAGTTAGAACAATGGCAAGAAGAAGGACTTGAGCAAGATAAAAAGTTTTCGTTGCCATGAATTTGGGCACTATGCAAGAAAGTGTTCACACAAGAAGTATAGGGAAA
Source organism: Pinus tabuliformis (assembly GCA_031772625.1). Lineage (NCBI taxonomy): Eukaryota > Viridiplantae > Streptophyta > Pinopsida > Pinales > Pinaceae > Pinus > Pinus tabuliformis. The sequence goes on along the minus strand of CM062808.1, from coordinate 379,777,115 downwards.
AGCCTTTAAGAGGAGCAAGAGGTGAAGCACTTACCTCATAATTCGAATTAGGCTTCACCCTGATTGCATGTATGGACACCACTATAATGGGGAGTGCATGGTATCTATATTCAGATGCCTCGTTCCATATGACATGATGTAAAGAATTCTTTAGTAGCCTAGAGGAGAAGGATCTCCAGATGCACATAGAAATTGGGGATGATGGGTGGTAGAATACCAAAGGAATTGGTATCGTAACCTTTAAGAGGGAGTCAGACTCCCATATTCATCTAAAAGATGTCATGTATGTACTTGGGATGGAGAGGAACCTACTGTCTATGGTTGTATTGGAGGATCATGGCTATGATGTTGTTTTCAGTAAGGGGAAATCCTTTCTGAGACATGTAGCTATCGGGCAAGCGAAACTTATTAGCTCAGTATCACTCGTAACTCTTTTTTGGAGCAAGACATCATAAATAGTTAAAACATTCTTTGTCGCATTTAATACCTCTTCAAATTTATACTCTTTTTCCTTAGATTGTGATGACAACCCTGGATTGTCAAATACTTCATCATTTGTTCTCTTCCCTAATCGTGTTGATCTTCCTTTAAAGTTTTTTGTGTCTTTTTATTTTATTTTTCTATATATTACTTCCTACCAACAAGCCATGTCCTCAAGGCTAATTTTATTTTCCTCCACTAACCTTATCCAATCATTAATTACAGGATTAATTTCAATGCTTCCTGTAGTAAAAAAGCAAATGTTCTTGCAAAAATGTCCTTTAATTTGCAACTGGACTAGCTTGACATAATACCTTAAAAGCATAAGTATGTTGCTTCTCACCATGCACCAAATGGTTCTCAGACTGATGAACCTACTTCATAATGACATCGAAAAATATATTATCTTCACCATTGCTTAAGAAAGAAGCACATATTATCCATTCCCATTTTCACTACATAATGGTGATCTTGAAGTTGTTTCAATGAGAATCGAAACCATGACCTCACATCGTCTACAGTTTTGAACTCTTCTTCCTAAAGAAGGTAGTCACCCTTTCACACTTAGACTATTTAGCTATCCTTTCATGCCTAACCCCACACTTGGTGCCTATTCTGAGTAGGATGATGATGGTAGGTGCGCACATGTCTTCCTTGTGACTCAGCAATAGAGGAAACTAGTGGCCTCAGACACAAATGGACAAGGTGAGAAGTATTTGAATGACCTAACACTACAAATTGAGAGACATTAGCAATATTAAAGTGGCGTATTGATAATCTTCAGGATATCTTGGAGGAAACGATTATATCCATGGAGGTGCTAGCTGATGCACATGACTTTCACAGTAAGTGCAGATGAATAATGTGGACAATATGATGTTAGAATGATTTGAGGACCATATAGGTGAATAGATCACATAATAATTGTGTGATGAGGTGCATTTGCATCCTTAGTATAGGCATGCCAAAGAGGAATTTGGATTAAGCACAAATATTGGAAATGCTGACACCCAATCTTTGGGATTAGGAAAGCTTATGTAAATAGTCTAAATAATGAAAAATAGAGGAAGATAGAAGATGAAGAGACATTGGGAGATGAAATCCAATAGTCTCCCTCTCCTTGTATATAGCCATATTATCTTTTAATGGTAAACAAAATTTGATTCAAAGTTACAAACCTGACCTGACATGGTAAGAGAGAAACAGGTCCCAATTCAACTCTCTCCTCTTGTAACTCATATTCGTTGACATATTCCCTACCATTATCTCCTTAATAAGGTTCAGAACAAAAAATGTGGTCATTTAAGGCCTTAAGATGGATCTTAAGGCTTTTCTCTAGAAATTTTCAAGGTGGGAGAAGTAGTAAAAATGACACATAAAGTTGATTCCTCCAAATATTCCACTCTAAAATGTGGCCGGAAAATAATATATTGATCCAACCACAATTATTTATACTTTCCTCTTGGATTGTATCTAATAACATATGAAAAAATTGATTTACCTAGAAAGTCTAAGTAAAAGGCCTACTCGCATTGCTTAGTAGAACATAATATGCCATCCTTGTTAGACTCTCTCATAAAACAATAATAAATCCCTTAATTAATTAAATATTCCAAGTTAGCAATTTGTGCCTAACTCTTGGGTTGTTCCTCTAAGATAGGAGTTAGTTTACGTAACTCCTATATTGGTGTGTCTGGTGAGAAATTATCTCAACCAAAGGAGAAATTATCTCAACCAAAGGTGTCTAAGATAGCACGCACTATCTTGAGAACACTGTCTCTCATCTATTTATTTGTAACACTATATTCAATTATTGATGTAAGAATGAGAGTGAGAGAATACATGAGGCTTCAGCCTTTTTCCGTCAATATTGTGTCTCTGGTTTTTATATGTGATTTATATATTTTTCTGAGGTAATGTCATTTTCATCATGTGGTATCAGAGCTGTAGAGTCAGAGGCCTGTGTGTTGTCTTGTGATAAAATTCCTAGAGCTGAGATGCGCTTGCGTTCAAGAGCTGTTTGCTCTGCGTTCTGGACAGCGTATTCTCCATTTTTTTAAAATTGCTGCCAGTGAGTACATTTGAGGGACTGTGTATCTGCATAAGCCCAGTAAACTGATATTGCAGAGGGTAGAGTCAGTGTAAAGACATACATCGTTGCCGCTGTCCATTGATCTATGTGTTCCAAAACACTGTTCAGTTACAGCTCAATTCAGATTGACCAGTAGAGGAATTGAAATTGCAGGTGTATAATTTCGTGACTTGGATGGTCTATCTCCCACCAGCAATGTGTGGTAGCCCGCTGGCAGTACCTGATAAGCTGCATTGTCGACTACGCCCAGTGCTCTGAACCTTCACGAACACCCTCTTGAATGCTATCAACCGCTTTTCTGGAGCTCCGCTAAGGCCTGAAGGAGGAACGGAGTATACCTGAACAACATCACTATGGAAGTATCTCTCTTACCTGTGTTATTCACTTCAATATCTATCTTTATATTCAATCCCTCACATGTTTCTGCGTAATCTTCCACGCGAATCGACTCGCAGGGAAATGAAACTGGATCCACAGCTTGAAACAGAGAGTAGCATTTCTGATTCTTAGCCAACGGAACTTTCAGTATTGCTTTCGGTGATTGAGACTTTATCTGATATGTAAAATTCGTGTAACTTCCCATTTCAGCTGCATCATTATTTAACTTCACTGAATGTATCAACCAATGATTCGTGTAAGTTCTGGGCATTATCTGTGCTGCAAACTGAGTTTTCAGCAAACCCAGATGTTAGAGTCGGCCTGACACTCTTTGTTTTATCACCATTCATCAATGCTGGAGGGTGAACAACATGACAATTGAACCAGCTGGTAAAGCCACGGACGGAAGGGAGTCACATTCCTTGACGGAGTGATTGTTGAGTGCTTGGGTTGTAAATGTCTGCACCAAGATTTCATGTGGAGCCGAGTTAGTTACAGATGCTGAGATTTGTCGCGTAGCAGGTAGAAATACTGTTGGGAGTCGAGCTCCATAATACATGCGAATTCCGTTAGGATTGAGCCATCCTTCCAGGAGCAAATCAAATTATTAATTGCGGAGTTGAACCCTCAAACTGTTGTCAATTCAAAGATGCGCTACGAATCGTCCTTCTCATTGCAACACGTCCAAATGGAGTAATCGTTTTAAAGGTTTTACGCTTGGGAAATTGGGCATTTCCAAAACGTGAGTTTACAACCTTTTACTTGTATTTTTCTTAAGCCTGATGCATAAAAACGAATGAGTGGTGTAATATGAAATGGAGATAAAAACGAATGAGTGGTGTAATGTGAAGTGGAGATTTTATTATGTTTGAGTGGGCATAAGTTAGTTAAAGTGTGTTTTGGAGAGATAAGGAGTGGAAAATATTTTTTTAATTTTTGTAATGAGGTATGCCGTTTAAAGTGTAAATTTTTTGAAGTGCTTTTGGGAGATATAAGGAGTGACATAAGAAAGAAGATGAGTGGATAAGGTGTGACTTTAAATTTGTTGTTTTTTGGAGTGATAAGTTGAATTTGGAGAGGCTTGAAGTGATTTTATGGAGCGATAAGGTGAATTTTGTTTTGTAATATTTTGGAGTGATAAGTGTTTTGTAATGTTGGAGAGATAAGGAGTATATTTTGTATTTTTGAAGTAAGAAGTGATTTTGTATTTGGAGTGATAAGGGAAAGTTGTTGTTATTCAAAGTATTGTTTTACTTTGAGAGGGATCGTGTCACTATCCATTCAGATTTTGAAGGCGAGTTGTTTCAAAGGGTTGTCAGCTTGGCATTATCATTGCTTCAGATGTACTCAGTGATTAATAAAGATATCATATTTTTTGTGGTGATTGTGTCCTAGATCCGCCCGAAATTGAATAAGGGGATCTTAGGTACACCATGTGATGGCATGTGTTTTATGGCTTCATGTTGTTGCTTATGATTTGTGTCTAGTTGTGACACCTAAATGATCGCATTTACCACACACATAAAGTTCAAATCAAGCAAGCACAACACTTGTAAAAGAATAGCGTCAAGGAAGGACAATTGAACTCAACACTTGCATCTGTGCAAATACAACTCATAATCCTAGATTGTCAACATCAGCATTCTACATCAACAAGCAAATTCACTTAATCAAGTTAAAGCATTTCAAAGCAAAGTCTACATCGACATTCTTGCAAACAAATTTAAGAACTTGTAAATCAAATTCCAATCACATTGAATTGTAAAGGGTGCATTCTCGGTTGAAACCGACACCCAAGTCTTGAATTGAGTCATTGTAGTGAATCATTGAAATCATTGTAAGCTTTTTTGGGTGCATTTTCGACAGTGTTCGACACCCTTCCTTTAAAGCACAATCAAGTGAGTCCATGAGTTTTAACGCCTTGAAACAACCATCACAGCAACCACAACAAGTTCAACTCTAACACCAATCAAGCAAGTTGAGATCAACAAATCAAGCGAGCGTGCCAGTCAAGTCCCATAGCAAGCAAGCCTATCATTCAAGTAAAGTGAAACAGTTCAAAGCACGACATCTACGACAAGAGAGCCTGACTTCAAGTGAGCAAGTTCAGATGGCGCAGCATATTCAGTTGTTAAACATTCTTCACAATTTGATCATCTCCGGTGATGAAGACATGGTGCACGTCAGCAAAGAAACTCTTGCTGATATTTCACGGCATCTACAGCAAACGCATGAAACCATTGAGTTTCTTGAACTTGAGTCCCAACTTCAAAGGAATGAATTGCAAGAAAAGGGTGATACTTTCAAGTCTTTGAATCATCTAGATGATAAGTCATTCATCCCAACAACTTCAAGTGTCGAAGTTGTTCATGATCAAAATCAAATTTCTTCCAAACCCATCATCAAGCCCTGGGAAGAAATTCAAAATAACAAGAATAGACGTGGCTTAGGATATGTCCTTGATGACACCAACTTACAAATCCCAGATTATTCCAAGCCAATTAAGTTTGTGAGTGCAGGATTTCTTGAACCACTCACCTCAGCAGGTTCTACGAAAGTGGCCGACAAACAGAATTGCACGCAACCTAAAGTTGAAGTCCAATCAAAGTGCTCTCATTGTCAACGAGCCGGTCATTTGGAAGATCAGTGCTTTGATCTCCATCCGTGTTGCCATTGTGGCAAGCCCAATCATTCCTCAGCAAAATGTCGCAACCACCAAAAATCAGGCAGATTGAAGATACATTATGACTGGATTGATCCTCGGGAATGGTCATCCACAGTCAAACGGTTGTCTCAGTTCTACAACCGACTACAATCTTACCTAGTGCAGCCGGTAGTGAACAGATGATGGTACTCTCATGCAGTTGAATGCAGGAGTACAACAGTGAAACTCTCCTACACCTGAAGGGGGGGAGTTCAAATATATTTTGGAGCAGATTGTCTCTCCTTTCAGCTGACAAAGGGGGGAAATGTCAATGAAATTGACAAGTGGTTGTCAGACTGAAATTCTCGACAACATCAGCGAAGTAGCCAGTGGGCATCTTCATCAGCCAATGGGCATTTGTCATCAACAGTGAGCATCAGCAAATTCGCTAGTGGGCGATCGACAGCCAAGCAACAGTGAGCAACTTTCATCATAGCAAAAGCAACATTGAGTTGTTTTTCGACATCTTCAGCCAGTGGGCAATCATCATCAAATTGTGTCAGTGGACACCGGATGCTGTTTTCAAGCAAAGGACAGTTGGATCCTTTTGTGGCTTGGCACATGATGGAGTTGTCAAGCGTCCTTCAGAGATGAATCAAGCATGCAGCTGATTCATGTTCTCTTCAGATTTGAGTTTTTTCCAGCATCCAGTTTTTGGCGGTTTTTTCAGGCAATGTTTTTGAGGATCAACATGAGAACTTGGAAGATGGTTCTCGTTCTTATTTTTGGATTTATCATTGAGGGGGGGAATGTTAGACTCTCTCATAAAACAATAATAAATCCATTAATTAATTAATTAATTAAATATTCCAAGTTAGCAATTTGTGCCTAACTCTTGGGTTGTTCCTCTAAGATAGGAGTTAGTTTAGGTAACTCCTATATTGGTGTGTCTGGTGAGAAATTATCTCAACCAAAGGAGAAATTATCTCAACCAAAGGCATCTAAGATAGCACGCACTATCTTGAGAACACTGTCTCTCATCTATTTATTTGTAACACTATATTCAATTATTGATGTAAGAATGAGAGTGAGAGAATACATGAGGCTTCAGCCTTTTTCCGTCAATATTGTGTCTCTGGTTTTTATATGTGATTTATATATTTTTCTGAGGTAATGTCATTTTCATCAATCCTCAAAATCCTCCACCTCCCCAAGTAGAAAAATAATATTAGGGGAAGGAAAAATTACTTTGAATCCTAACACACCAATAGGAATTTTGCTACCTATTTTATCAAGAAATATAATTCTATTAATGAAACAATATTACTATGTAATCAACAAATGTTAACGCTCAAAATAGCTTTGTGAAAAAATTCCATCACCTAAGGAGAACATATAGAGGAAGGAGATACTAAAGATGAGGCTCCAATAATAGGTACAACTTAACCTCCATCCATCAATATCTCATTCTAGTAGTTTGAGTTAATTTGATTGTCCCTCTTTAATGTATCCATCACTATAACACATGAACTCTTGAAGCCTAATATTTTCATATATTGAAAAGGCTTGGTTGATCTAATCCCTCTACTCTAGTACTTCTCACATGGATACATTGTCAATATATTGTGTGTAAACTTAAGGTAATTTTTGATCCCATTTTTAGTTTCATGAATTAAATATTCCCGTCCATTCTCTACTTTATTTTGTATAAACATGATAAGGATAAATGAAAACTTGACTTACTAGTGACGTGATATCTAAATAGTCCACAACATCATAAGATGATCCATAGAAACATTAGTAAAAGTCAACCCGTATTAAATAGTTATCAATTTAATAATTCATTATATAGTTTAATATATGTTATTTTCTAAATAAACCATGGTTGTTAATAAGTTTGTTAAGAATAACAAAATATCTTATATAATAGAATATGTTTGTATGTTTTTTCATTAGCAAAAACAAAGATGATCATATTTCTATTCGATTTGAAAAAAATACACATAGTAGATACTTATATCATTCACAAGGAATTGAGGTCATTATATTCTCGTTACAAATTTCTATCTCAATATTTAAAATTCCAAAAAAAAATTAAGAAGCCTATAACCCTTTATAAAATTCATTGTAAACATCTAGTATTTTAAATATTTATAATTAAATTATACCATGATAAAAGTTTAATTACTTCCAATAAGGAAATGATGTACTCTATCGTCACCTAGAATAGAGTACTCTCACAAAGGTCTATGAAAATATGACATTCTATTCACTCAAGGTTGATTATTGCAAAAAACATTTGGATTTCTACTCTTCACCTAGCCATAGACCTTATTGCTTAAGATATTTCAAAAAAAAGTCACGTGTGAGCCATCAATCCATTACTATGTTGTCTCTTCTTAGCATTGTCCTCAATTACACAAGAAAAAGTGGTGTCATCTTCTCCTTCTTCTCCCTCCTTTTATAGAATACATTGATGGTAAGGAACCCAACCCCTATGTTCCACCTATCATTATATAATTATTCCTTTGTCTTAAAATTTTCCATTCACATAAACCTACATTATATATTATTCTTCCTTTGTCTTCAATTTTGTAATAATCAATATAATAATTAATTAGTAAAAATTATACTTGTTACAAATTTCAAATTTATGAATGGAATGTCAAGAAAATGTATCATGTAGATATTGAACATTACATATCTTAAATCAATATAGAATTTGCATACCTTTAAAAAATGCACCACCCAAAGCTGCACCAATGCTCGTTTTGCACACACCAAACAAGATTTTAGAAGGAAACCAAAATGCTGGATGAACGCCACAAGTGTAGAACTTTAATTTGAAAATCCCAAAAACCCATCTTTCCCATTCAATAAGAAAATGATAGATAGGAAATGTAGGTGAAAACGTTGAAAAGAATAACCACTTGATTCTTTCTCATATAACTTTTCTTGATGAATGAAAATAGTGTATTCCTTTGTAGAAAAGTATGAGCTTTGAAATGATCCATGATAATTGCATATTCTTGGGGCTTAGTTTTGAAGGAAAAGTCCAATGTTCACTTTAAACTAACTACGATCATCAATAACCACTTGGTGAATGCTAATAGTCAACCAATAAACCAACCACACTAGAATTTGAAACCGAATAGGTCAAAATCAAAATTAATTATGTTAACACAAGAGTTCAATAAGAACTTGAATTTGGTTACTCATGCCTACTAGGGAGATATTTCCATTAAAGGAAATCATAACACAAGCAACAATACAACAAAGTATAAGTGATATGAATGATGACATTACCAAAGATGTAAGTGAAGGACTGGGAAATTTATGGTGATCATGGGAATGATAGATCTCGAAGACAACATCAAAAAAAATTATCCACCCTCAAAAACCCTACCCAAAACATTGAAGTGTGGTGCAAAACAAATTGTTGGTAGGCTATTAATGCTACCAACGATCATTCCCTCTCCAATTTCACAAGAAGCTCCTACTCAAGCTACCTCCTCCACTATGGTTATAGTAAGTTCTTGCAAATGTGTGAGCTACAAGAAATTAAAACTTCCTTGGAATCTCCACTAATATTGGGGAACTCAACTTCTCTACCTGCCCTAACTATTTTGGGTTGATTGATTAGTTAACAAGATGATCGCTGAGTTTGACTGAAGTCCCATTGCTTAAATGACCTTCCACTAGTTCCTCCAAAAGTTAGAACTAGTTTAACTGACAACAACCTGAGATAATTGACCTTTATTGCTACAAATTAGCAATCACATATGCAGAATTGAACTCTAACTCCTCCAACTCGAATTTACTGAGTAAACTAGGTGACACAAGACATTTCACACAATTTAACATCATCCAAGTTGTCTGTTGATGTGGAAATTCGAATTTTTTCAATTTAATCAAGGAAAAATCAAATTGAGCATTTCTTGTTGCATTTTTCAACACATAGTTCACTAGAACACATTACATTCACTATGAACTTGGCATTGTTCACATGTTAATGTCATAAGGTTTTGGTTTGATGTGGTTCTATGTGTTGTGTATATAAAAAATAGGTGGCCATCTCATGCTATAAAAAACAAAACTCCCTATGAAATGTGGTATGACCACATTCCTTTGGTGAGGCATCTCAGGGTTTTTGGTTCCTCATATTATGCCTTCATACCTAAGGAACAGATTAAAAAACTTAGTGAAAAGAGTCAAAAATATATCTTCTTTGGGTACTCATACCTCCAAAGAATACCATCTCTATGATGAAGGGAATGAGAAGTTTATAATATCTAGAGATGTTATCTTTCTTGAGTCTTCCAAGATTGATAATGTTGTTGAGTGGCAGCTTAATCGTTTGGATAGATTCGAACACGCAAAGTATTTTCAAGAGTTTGATAGTGAGATTCCACATCTCCTTCTCTTAGCTCTATACTTTCTATGAAGAGCATTGAAGAAATCAAGTTGAAGGAAATTCCTTCCCCTTCTTTGTCAGGAAAGAGCTAAGAAACCATTGGCAGCAGGTAGCCAAATCTAACAAGAAGTGAGGGTACATGCAAGATACAAAGCAAGGATTAATGCGAAGGAGTGCATTGAATATATACATATCATCAAACATATTTCATCCAACTTAGGATGCCTTGCATCGTGCCTGGTTAGTCATAAGATCATGCTGGTCACAACCTTTGTAGCTTAAATAAACAAGTGGTAATACTCTTCATCTTCTAAGCTATGTAATAAACAAGTGAAAGGGAGAAAGACACGTAGAGGAAACACATGGAATAAATTTTAGTTATTGCAACCATGCATGTCATTGAAGACAGAATGATATGACAATGATAAGAAATCTTTTAAGCCACACTAAGTGGTGTATTTCAAAACATGAGCTTTGTTTTCCATACCTAGCCTCCAAAGGGTTATGCATCAGATGGATCTTCGTGCGGTACTGATATTCTATCATACCTTGGGTTCCTTGGTCTGCTTATTTTTCTCCTCATCTCCTTTAGAGTCATCTATCATGTCATCCTTCTTCATGGCCCCTGAGAGACATAATTGTGTAGTTTCAGCGGGCAGTGATTATTGTGGGATGAGGCCCTGGGAGGACACATTTACACAGTTTTAGGATGCAAGGCACTGCTATAATATGAGACCCTGGGAGGACACATCTACACAGTTTCAGGATGCAAGGAAGACTAGGTAGTCAAGGGACAAAATTGCACAGTTTCTAGAGATAGTGGGTTCCAACGGAGGGAAGGAGAATGGAGGAAACCACTGCACAGTTTTGAATGTTAATGTAAGTTGGGATTTCTGGGCATTTCACAGTTCCAATAGGCAAGGGAAAATCTTGAGGGTTACATATGTGAAGTGCGCAGTTAAGGAAAGTTTGATGAGGCTAGGCTGCTAAGGAAACTCTGAAATTTGGCTAAGTGTGGGATCAATGGAACTGATGTGAACAGTGATAACAACTGACTACAATCGCACACTTGAAAACTTAGCAAGACAACATAGACCATCCAGAACATATAACACATACTTCGCTTAATGCAAAAACCTTTGTGGTAGCTTACGACAAGTGCAGCTTCGATGATATACTTTGGGAGGATAAAGGCGACACTTGTGTAAGCAGGGAAAATTTTAAGAACTCCCCCTAAATTTATAAATATAATAAATGGGCGAATCTCAATGGTATATAGGAAAAATGGAAAGCGATTTTATCAATAATATAATATGTATATATAATTTTTTGGCGAATCTCTCACCAGGAATGGCGAATATTTTACTCAATTATAAAATCTTGTAAGATCTTGGCGAGTCTTTCACTAAATAATAAAACTTTGTAAAGTCATAGTGAATCTTACCATTGGCTACATGCTGGGTTAATTCCCCCATTTAACTCCCCCTAAATTTATAAATATAATAAATGGGCGAATCTCAATGGTATATAGGAAAAATGGAAAGCGATTTTATCAATAATATAATATGTATATATAATTTTTTGGCGAATCTCTCACCAGGAATGGCGAATATTTTACTCAATTATAAAATCTTGTAAGATCTTGGCGAGTCTTTCACTAAATAATAAAACTTTGTAAAGTCATAGTGAATCTTACCATTGGCTACATGCTGGGTTAATTCCCCCATTTAAATAGGCTACATTCCAGGTGAATACCATGGGTCAATACCATGTGCCATTTTTATTTTTATTAATTCTAATATTAGGGCTAATAATGGTTTTTTGCATGGTATTAATAACAATCTAGTCCATGGTATTTGTCCCATAGTATTTTGGCCATAGGTTTCACCTAAATATAACCCATTTTTTGAGTGTCCTTAAATATAAGGTGACTTATGGAGTAAATATAAAAAAAATGTTTTAATTGTTTACCATACCTCTCATTTATTTATATTTTTATTAATTTACCATACCTCTTTTACAAATATGGTATTTGGCCCATAGGATTCACTTAAATAAAACCTCTTTATTGAGCCTTCATAAATAGAACGAGGGTTATGGACTAAATATAAAAAGAGGTTTTATTTATTCACGATACGTCTAGTTTATTTATATTTTTATTTATTTACCATACCTTTTGAGTAAGTATAAAAAGAGGTTTTATTTATTTACCATACCTCCACTTTACTTATATTTTTATTTGTTTACACCCTTACATGTATATAAGGTGACTTATGGAGTAAATATAAAAATGTTATTTATTTACCATACCTCTCATTTATTTATATTTTTATTAATTTACCATACCTCCTTTATAAATATGGTATTTGGCCCATAGGATTCACTTAAATAAAACCTGTTCTTGAAAATGGGCGAATGGATTCACTTAAATAAAACCTATTCTTGAAAATGGGCGAATGGAAGGTTGTAAGTCCTAATTTCAAGGGCTAAATTTACCTTTTTTACCCTCTCCCTTAAAATAAGGTGGGCTATTTGAGGTGATTTGTAAAAATGTACTATGATACAAAATATTCGCCCACTAAAAATTTAAAACACCTTAATTTCGCCAAAGGGCGAATATTCGCCCCTAAAATTATCCTTGTGTGTAAAAGTGTGTGAAATGAGTCTGAAACATCTCTATGTGGCAAGGATAACCCATTTTCATAAATATTTCCCCTTGAAGCAAAACAAACCTCCCTTTGCATGACAAGCGATAACCTCCATGCCCAAAGATGACACATTCTATGTAAATATAAAATCATGAATGACTCTTAAGATTGAAAAGGGGAGCTTGCGATCATCAACTTACTAGTAAGTGAATAAGGAATAATCGATCTCAATCCATAGTAGGCTCCAAAATTTAAGTGCAGGCCAAAATTTTGGCGGGTGTTGCAGCCGCTACAATAGAGGCTTCACCTTCTTGCTAGCTTCCTTTTCAACCAGTGTCTTGAATTCTACGAACTTGGAGAATGTCTCATCTTTCTTCCACATGAAGAAGATCCAACACTTCTGTGAGAAGTCATCAATAAAAATGACAAAATATTTGTGTCTGATAGTGGAGGTTGTTGAGAAAGGTTCATAAACATGATAATGGATCCTTTCTAGGACTGCATGTGCTTTGTTGTCCCAATCATAGGTGGATTTTATGTACTTCCGCAATGTACATCCTTTGCATACATCCTACTGCTTAAGTGCTCCTTTAGGGAGGCCAATGGTTATTTGTTGTATAATATTCGAGGTACCATGATGCAAATGGCCAAATATTTTGTGCCAAAGTTCATCAACATCGTGACCTGCACTTTCTCCACCTTAATCCTTAATGCAACACAGTCTTCCACATCTAGCTTATACACGTTCTTCACATGAACCTCGATCTGCTTCACTTGTCCCGTGGCTATGTGTCTCAGGAATGCTTTTCCTTTGATGAATATCACTTCATAACCATGGTCTTCCAAAACTGCAACAAATATGAGATTTTTCTTTAGGCCTAGAACAAACATGACATCCTTGAGCCTGAGAGGGGAGCTTGACTCCCTTTGAAAGGTTACTGTACCAATACGAGTCACATTGTACCTTTTTTCATCCCCTAGCTTAATGTGCATCTAGAGATCTTTCTCCTCCAAGTCACTGAAAAAATATTTACACCTTGTCATGTGGAATGATGTACTTGAGTCCGAGTACCGTATGCTGCCCATCATTGTGTTGGACATGCATACAATAAGGGTAAATTCAAGCTTGAACTATGAAGCCAAGGTTTAATATGTTGCTCCTCCTAAGGTCTTTTTTCTTGCATTTTTGTGTGGAGACTTCATGGCATAGTGCCCACATTCATGACAATGGAAGCATTTATTTTTTGACAAATCTTTCTTCTATCCCCCTTGACTGGATTTTGGTTTGTTTTGAGATTTCTTCCCTTTTCCCTTCCTTCCCTTTCAAACCAATCCAAAGTTTTCTTTATCCTCGCCCTTGGATGAGGTCCCGTATCTAGTATTCCGCCTTATCTCCTCCTGTACGAAATTAGACCATAAGTGTTCCCAATTCGATAGTTTCTCCCTTCTATTAACTGAATCTTGATATTTATGATAGCTCTTGGGAAGGCCCAAAAGGGCTAGGCTTATCCAGTCATCCTTGGAAACATTAACACCAACTATTGCAAGCTCATAACAAACTTGTTTGAACCTACTCAGATACTTTGGGATAGTGACATTCTTCTACATCTCGATATTTCAAATTTTATCCTTGCGCTCCAACTTCCTGTGGTCACTACTATTCCAGAATAGATTTGTCAGTTTCTACCTCATTGCATAAGTGTTTTCTTTCCCATGGAGATTGGTGACAATGTGGTCTCTTACTCCCTCCAATATTATTCTCCTCGCCTTGGGTACATCTTTCTTCCACTGAGCAAGGTATTTGGCATCCTATTTCACTAGTTTTGCAACATCTCCCTTGATGTATTCTAGAAATCCATTGTCATCGAATACATCCTCCATGCAATCCTTCCATGTGATGAAATTAGAGTTGCATTCCAAGGCATACTCTAGCCTCAACCCATTGAAGGTCATCTTCTTAGCTTTGAAGAGATCCTGCTACACTGAACTACAAATTTGAACCTCCTAAGAAACAACTTTGAAATTCCTGCTCTAATGTGAATCTTGCTCTAATACCATGTAGAAATTATGGTGTAGATTTTCAACTGCTCATGAAGTTTTAATCAAAATTACAAGACAAAAACCTAGTCTACTACACTATGGAAGTTAATTCCCAACTTAGAACAAAAATTTCAGACATGCAATAAGAAATAACACACATGCACACTGTATCTTTCTTGGGGAAAGAAATCTGGTAAAAACCCCAATGTATGCTTGCATTAATATGATGAACATAGATGTATTACAATTGCTTTGCTCAACTAGCACAACCTGCAAGTGAATAACCTCTCTCTCTACTCATTGAGAAGCTCTGACCTAGACTTAGTCAATTTATGCCTTTTCTTGAGCCCCTATTTCCTTGCACAATTCCTTGAGAAATTATTCCCCTATTATTTAGGAAATTTTCCAAAATGGATTGCACAATTCCCAAGGTTGATCATCTGATTTCATGCAACACTTGTACACTCAAGACTAGTCTACAACTGATGTTACACTGCCTTGGAATCTCCACCACAATTGGGGAACTCGAATTCTTTGCATGCACTAGTTATTTTGGGATGATTGATTAGTTAACTAGATGATCATTGAGTTTGATTGAAGTCCCACTGCACAACTGACCTTCCACGAGTTCCTCCAACAATTAGAACTAGTTTACTTGAATACAACTCGAGATAATTGACTTTGATTGATACAAATTAGCAATCACAAATACTTAACTAAACTCTAACTCCTCTAACTTGAATTTACTCAGTAAAATGGGTGACACAAGGCATGTCACACAAGTTAATTGCATCCAAGTTGTATGCTAATGTGGAAATTCATTTTTTCTCAATTTAATGAAGGAAAAATCAAATTAAGAATTTATTGCTGCATTTTTCAACAATCCTTCAGGTGAATCTAATCCATGTTGTCGATGACAATCAAGAGTTCCAGCACAATAATGTGCTTATAATAGCAACCAACAGATAGAAGTAGCATTCAAAATAAATGAAATAGTCAAAAAATAAATAATAAAACAAAATTGATGGTATCCACGTTCAGCAAAATTTCCTCAATCACTCCTCTCATGAAGCACACCTCTATTGTCAGCCTCCATTTCCCTAAATCCCATCATTTTTTGTCGACCTCCATCACTCCATTGCCTAAATAACCCATTAACAACATAAAGACGCATCCCTAATCCTTTACCTTTACCTTTTTTTACTAGTGCCTCGTATTGAAAATTTGAAGACAAAATATTTCTTTTCTCTTAAAAAGTTGTCTTAAAATCCCCCTTCGTGTAGCAGTGCCAAATGCAACAATAGAAAAGTCTCTAATCGCATCAGTAGATATGAAAGGGACAAAAGAGGAATTGATGTCCGATAAATCTTGTCAGTAAAATTTGTCACGTTCTTCTTAGTCAACTACCCCCACAAAACAAAGATCCCAACAAATCGTTGTCTTTATATAAGATAACGTGAATGGCAAGTACAATAACGACCTCGGTATGGGCACAAGACAGTAACTGCCTATAAGATGGCGGACTTAGGGTGCACTATCAGAGTCAATTTTGTAGTTGTTAGATAATATTGTTTTAAATTGATATGTTTGTGTCTTAATTGTTAATTGTCTTAAATAGGTTTCATCTAAAGTGGCCATTGTCTTAAATATAAAGTTTTCTCTTAAAATATTTTTGTCTCAAACTGTTTTTGTCTTAAATATAAAGTTTTGTCTTAAATTGTTTTTGTCCTAAAATAAGTTTGTCTTAAATTGTTATTGTCTTAAATATAAAGTTTTGTCTTTAAATGTTTGTCTCAAACTACTTTTGTCTTAAATATAAAGTTTTGTCTCAAAATATTTTTGGCTTAAATTATTTTTGTCTTAGATATAAAGTTTTGTCTTAAAATATTTTTGTCTCAAACTGGTTTTGTCTTAAAATATTTTTGCCTTAAACTATTTTTGTCTTAAATATAAGGTTTTTTCTTAAAATATTTTTGTCTCAAATTGCTTTTGTCTTAAAGTTTATATTTAAGACAATTCAATTGATATTAGATTTTAATGTAAAATAATTAAAATAAAAAGTGATTTTTAAGACAGAAGATTTCTTTTGTCTTAAAAAAATGTCTTAAAAGTGGCCTTGGTGTAGTAGTGAGAGAACGAGTGCATGGCCAAGGAGTTACAAGTGGCCAAGCAAGGAGGAGAACACGTTACATCATCCGCTTGCACAGAGTTGAAGAAAGCAATATTGGATGAAGTATCGTCCCTCAAAATAGTCATGCCGATGTTGTATTCCAGATTCGACACTGTGCATAAGGCAGTTGTCCATCTCAATAGTTGGTAGCAGCGCTGTGCTAGGAGAGCACACTCTTGTAAAATCTGCACATTGTTGTTGATAGCATACAGTCATGGAAAATGAGATGCAAAGGATCCCCATTACAGTTTCCTAAGATGATGAAGCCGAAGTCGGTAGAGTTGAAGGCACGCATCCGGAGTCAGATCCAGAACTATGAATAACTCCCACAACTCATCACCAGATTGCAGACTTCACATGCACGGGTTTTCAGAAGCATGAATGTCATTTTGTGCATGCACACGATCCCATATATTGTCACACTCACTGAGGTGAAGTCAAAGAAGCAAGTTTGAATGGAGCGAGACATGTACTTTGACGAGTTGATGCGTGTAGCCACCAGCGCAGACTTGGAGATCAACGCAAACATTATGCATTAGTATGTTGTTGGTCTGGCTCCACTCAAGACTATGATGTGCATGTTATCTGACGAGTTGGACAGAGGTTCCAAATCAGTGTACACAGATGCAACGGAGGCAAGAGTTCACTTTCAATAGGATGTCACAAACACAATCATAGACTACCAAGCGTGGCATCAGTTCGCCACCATTGACCATCACGAGGATGTCGGAGAGTTGATCTTCCCACAATTGTCCAAGACTTAGTAGTGTCTTGCATGGCTTTCTCAAGCCTATTTTGTCTCACATGGGCACATGTGCAAATTGTAATGTAAAATCTTGTAAAAGTGAAAGACTAGGTGTCGATGGTTGAATGTAACAGTCATGTAGTAGTTGAAGAGCCATGAGGGTAGGTGAAGAGTCACAAAGGGGAATCTCAAGGGTCACCCCACACTTTTCTATTTATAGAACCTCATAACTCATTTTACAGGCTTTTTGGAGACAAGATTCTTATAGGTGTATCTTATAGAAAGCTTCGAGTGTATTGTAACGAGCCTTCGCTTGTCCATGTTGGAGAGCTAATACATCTGTTTGGAAGAGCAGGCAGCAGTGACTGTAACATTCCGCTATTGGACCTAGTGGTTGGTCATGGTTTTATTGTATGATTGGATATTTCACTCTTAATATAACAAAGCCATCACGTTTCATGCATATGTTATTATTTTATTTCATTTGTCTTGGTTACTATAATGATATATGTAGTTGTTTTCTTACGCATGGATGTATGGACTGTTTCGATATGTGTATGTATGAATCTTGTCGAGATGTGTCACTGGTTTAACCATCACTTTGGATTTTTGGTTCACCCGCCTTCCATCTTGTGATGTATCTTTACTCGTGTGTTCCCTTCCAAGTTGTGTGTTTACACAGGTTTCCAAGGGGTGCACTCATTCGAATTTTCGTGTGTTAGAACCCTTCATGCACCTTCCTTGGCTTGTTGCGCTCGTCACACCCTTGCTAATGACAAGGACATCCTTCTTGCCTCTAGGCGTAACTATCATCAAGGCAATACAGTACGACCCACTGTTGGGACTCCTACACCAAACAGTCTGAGGTCTAGTTGGGACTTCTTACTGGGGAGATCCCCTGACATGCTAGTGCGTCCAGCACTGTCAACATTTCTGGCACTAGAAGGAGGGCCAGATGATAAGTTGTGTCCTCACATATTGTTTTGAATCTCTGCATATCCGTCGTGGATACTGTTAGACTCATCTCTCTGTGATGTTTCTCTAATGTCGCAAATATCGACATCACAAGGGAGTTTTTTGATCTCTTGTCAGAGTTCACGTATGATGGTGAAGGCGAAGTGGCCTAGCTTGAGTACTTACAAGACTTCTATGCATTAATGATGATGCATATGACTTCTTTGATGAAGAGACCAGCTTGCTACTTTCATGCACACTTCATGAATCCCCACAACAATGGTGCAGTAGCCTACCACCAGCAGCGTGCACTCACTTTACCATTTATGTGGTCTCATTAAATCTACTTTCCATCATTTTCATCTGGAAACTTTTGACCAAAAACTATTAAAACAATGGAAGACTCAACAATAATGGCCTATCGATTTTTGGTAGAACTTTCGTGTATTGTCGTTTCAAGCTCCGAAAATCCAGATGAAGTTTCAATATCTTTGGGATAGATTCAAATACTGTCTTAACAAATCATTCAATCCCAAAATGAAGTTGAAGTTCAAACCCCACTCAACATACTTCAGTGATGGAGCCGCACAATCACAGATAACATAGTTGATGTTTCAAGTGACTATCCTCTGTCCCCTCATCAAACAACTTCACCACCGCAGCGTGATGTGGGCGAACATGCATCTATGTCTGTTCAACTATCACTGCCCTCCCAGTATCATTTCTCTCAATTGTCACACAGATTTGGTTGCGAAGCCCATGGGTCGTCACATGCATCTATTACCACATCCTTCGTCTTTGTGTTCTGCTGATCCTCTGGATTGCACTATCTTGTGTTCTTTCGTTCCGAACTCTACACTTGTTGTGAAAAAGGATCAACTCATCGACGAAGTTGGTGTTGCATAACCAACCTACGCTGTCATTCATAATGAGTATGACTAGGAACCTGAACATCAACCTGCGGCGAAGGATGATATCCTTCTTTCTGCACCTCCTCCGCTTTTTCCTAACCTCACTGATGGTTCTTCTATCTCTTATTTTCCTTGTGTAAATCCACCTATGGATGCACCCATTGTTGATCATTCGAAAAACAAACCAGATGTCAGTCCATCATTCTTCAGTGGAGAGGACAAATCATTAAGTGAAAATACACTTGATTTTCATCTTATTTTTCTAGAAACACAGAGAGTGAAAATTCTTTCTTCTCATCTATCCCTCTGTTTGATTTATTTGATCATGAGGATGCCAACAAAATCATTTATTTTTTTATCATAGTTGTCATGATCCATTTCCTCCCGTATTCGATCACGATGTTGATTCTATCACTATTGATTTTTCAAAGTGACCTGCTTATGATGATCTACCTGTCGATGAAGTTGAAACCTTGCAGACTGTCAAGGCACTTCAGCTCGAGTTGATGGTTATGTTAGGCCCTCACTGTCCTAAGGTTGGCTTCGCTTCCGATCAAGAAATTGTTGAAACACCCAAGGCTCCTCATCACTCATCTATATGCAATGAAGATCAATGTCGCACACAGATTTCACTTCCTCCACTACAACTAAATATCCCATCGCTTATGTGCTAGAGGAATCTTACCTAGCAAGGACATGCACGCAATGCAAGTTGTCTTTGTTTCTCTCGTTTGCTTGCATGTCATAGTCAAGAGAATGTGTATGCTTAACATTTGCATGCAATGTCACACAACACCATGGTACATCCATGGATTGCATGTCACGCACCTACACTCATCTATCTTCTGTTGACGCATTTAGACTCGGAGTGTGTTTGTCTTCAATATTATATCTTTCATGTTTACTAGTTCACGTGATTGCGCTATGCACGAACCATGCCTTCACCAACATGGGTGGACCAATGCATTGGTGGTTGCATTGGAAATATCACTTCACATTATTAGGCATACGCACCGTTAGCTTAGGAGTAGGAGTAGTGTTTGCTTTTTGTCTTGTTTGCTTTCTTACATGTTTGCTTCTTGGCTTGTGTGTTTGTTGGCTTGCTTTCTTTTCTTTTGCATTTTGCTTTTTCTCTTCACTCTTTTAGATGTTTCTTTGCTTGTTTACATTCGTAGGTTAGTTTTGCATGAAATCGTGTATGACTCTTGAAACAAGCGAGGGGAAAGTGAAAGAGGACTTGTGAAGTTATCAATACTTGGTTATATGTTTCCCTGTCTCTATATGTAGAACTCTTTATCTTCAGTCCATGATATGAAAATGGAAAATACGTGATGTTCGAAGTGAACCTTGATAAAAACACAACGCTTGCGTGCTAACTAGTATCACCTACTCTAGTTCGTTTTTTTTGGGTTAACCCTGGTCAGCTGAGTCAAGTAGAGTAAGGTGAGGGGGAAAATGTTAACAAGCATGTTAGAGGTATATACAAAATAATTCTCTGAAGTACAAACCTCTTCTATTCTCAATAAGTCAGGATCCCTCTTCCACCTTTGAAATGAATAAGTGCTATGCATAATTTTGAAAATGAAAAAAAATGAAGATGTGACAATTTTGAAAAATGAAAAATGAATAAGGCGAAAGTAGAGAAAGGATTCCTGTGCAGAGAGGTGATGCAAGTAACTCTACCGGGGTACTGACCAGGCTCGTTGGAAGTGGAGCGATGTTTGTGTTCTTCCGTGACTCCGCCAGGGTATTGTCCAAACATTCTAGAAGTGGAGCAACCACAGAGATGAAACTTAAACTTTGACTATCATATTTCTTGTTTACCAATATACCCCTCAGCCCAATAGAAACAACTGTGTTGACCTGGATTAGAATGTGTGCTAGCCGACTGAGAGCATGGTAGGTGCTATATCTTTCAGTCAAGCTAGTGTGGACACTAAGATGATTAGAAAACTGAACAATGCTTCCGGAGGTGTTAGACATTCGTTTTGCGAAACAAGGTCCCTTCAAAGAGCTGTAGTTCTACCAATTTGTCACCAAGTGTTGTAGAAGCTACAACCACCATCCAAAATTTTTCCTTTGCTTCATTTTGGAGCCTCCCTACCAACCATCCTTAGCAACATATCTTGCACTATCAAGTACATAGGCTTTAGCTGAGTTTCAGTGGCTTGCTAGCCTGTGCATGTAACTTGCTTGTATCCCACCATAGGCTTCCATTCCGGACTTAGGTAATTTTATGGCTGAGATGTTCACTCAGAAAATTTCACAATTCTATAGGGGACCCAACCTTCCCTCTAGAAATTTCACAATCCTACTGGGCTGCCTACTATGCTCCATAATTGGGAATTCCATCCAAGCAGACCTCCATAAAATTTTGCAATCTAGCTCAACACTAGGCTTCAGCCCAGGAATTGCACAATTCTAGGAGGTAGTGATCTACTAACCCCATAAATTGTGCAATGCCTCAGGGATAACTAGCCCATGCTCAACCCAGAAACTGTGCAAATCCCTTTCCCAAGCTTGCAGACTACTGCATGTGCCTTCAGGTTGACCAGTTTCTTCCTGTAACCTTGATGTTGCAGCTACTCGTTTCACAGACATACATGCGTTCCCATTTTTTGAATCATGCATTCACTCTTTGCATGCATGATCATTCACTCTTGCTTACACTTAGTCTCACCATTCATCCAAAACTTTTCATGTTTTCAGTTGCCCGTTAGCAGGTCTGGGTTGCCTTGGCCTAGACCTTGCTTTAGCCGGACATAAATGCGCATTTCTAGAAGTGAAGGCTCTGCCTTCCCTCTAGAAATTACACAAATCTGTCCATGCACTAGCCTCCAAGCTTACATTGCGCAATTTTGGGAGAAAGTGCCCTGCTGACATAGAAAATTGCGTAATGCAGTCTCTGGGCATGCATGTCCTTGCTGACTGAAACTACACATTGTGCAGTCTCAGTCCTTAGTAGGAAGGTTGGACTGTGCATTGCGCAGTTCCAGCAGTCAGTCAGCCTCCTGACAACCTGGACTATTCTTTGCGCAATTTCAGTCCTTAGCAGGCAGGTTGGATTGTGCATTGCACAATTCCAGTAGTTAGTCAACGTCCTAATAGCCCAGACTATTCTTTGCACAGTTTTGGCAGTCAGTCTCCCAGTCTCCAGGTAAAAATTGTGCAGTCTTTCAGGTGTGTTGCATGACAATCCTCAGATTTTTTTTGGTTTTCAACTGACAGATTTCTTTCCATGAGTGTCACTATAGAGATAGGTGTTCGTCCATCTCTCAGTAGTATAGGTACAATGGCCTCCAAGAGAGCAGGGTCAAAGGACACCATTGTAAGTGCAACTGTAGATGTAGTTGAACAAGTGTCTATGAACTTGCCCATTTACAGAGACACTAAGCTGGTCATAGAAAAAGACATCAAGATGAAATGGCAGGACATAAATTATAAATTCTTAGGCACATTTGAGGAAGATCTCGAAGACCACAACGTCTATGTCAACATCCACAAATATGGCTTGTACCGGATTTCATGTAGGTATCCTGCATTTCCATGTGCGGACATGATACATTGGATTGTCTCACACACTAATCGTGAGATGATGATGGTGAGCAGTGTCAGCGGGACAAATTTTGTACCTTCAAGGAAAAGGGATATCGCAAGATGTATCACTTGCCATAACCACTGATCACAATGGAGAAACCCTTCAGCACATGTAGAAACGCAAACTCTAGAGATATCTTGAAGTGTTGGGTGAAAGATCCAACCAATTTTCGGACAACACCTAGCCTGGTTTACAAGATGAATATACTGCAGAAGGTGTTATAGCTCCAAATCTCACTTTTATGGTTTGTTATGCTACACTCATGGCCTAGGGCAACCCCTCCTTCCAGACCTGGTCCTAAAATTTAAAAAACAGTGTTTTATCCCTTATACGCGACATTGCCCTGAGTTAAACGCGTGTACACGTGGGTCTGTATATACCCAACCCGCGTGTATGTATTAAAACACTTAAAAAAAATAAATAATTCCTTATTTTCGGGTGGAGATCGCGGGTTTTACCTGCTGATCACCTGTTAGTGCCCGTGGCCCAACTGTTCCCAACCAACTCCTAACTAAAAAACTACTTTGGAGATGGTATAAAAAGACATCAAAGGGAAGGCCTAAGGGAGAGAGAAAAGGAGAGCAAGATTATTATGCTGAGATTTTCCCCTTAGACCAGGTCTGAAGTCCTTGATGCTTTCTGCACTTCCCCCATTTTGCATAGGAAACCCTTGTTTCCATGTGTATTGGTGATCATTCATCTTTTATATCACCATTGAGTAAGACTTGGAAGGAGCTCTTGTTGGAGGCTTGAGGCTGGAATGAATCCGGGAGGAAGCTTTGCTTGGAGCCTGCTGAAGGTGTTTCAGGTGAAATCTTTCCGTTATATGTACTTTACTTGCCTTTATATAAAGAAACACGTCTTGGTTCCCGAAATAATCTTTCTTTGTGCTTGTGAGATTCTTGTCTTGAATTCTTATGCAAGTGGTTACTTAAAGATTTTTATAACTAACTTTATAGCATGAAGATGGTTTGTGTATAAGTATTTGTCCATGTACTACTGTGTTCTTTGATTTGTTTGTTTTACAGGTCAAAGGAGAGGAAGGGAACTCCAAGAAGGGTTTGGACCCTAAAGGCCTTCTCGAACGTAGGACCTTAGGTACGTACCCTAAACATTATAATTTGCTTACAGTAAAGATAATGGCTGTGTGTGTGCTTCTTTGAATAAGCAATTTTCAGTCTGGTAGAGTCTCAACCCAAAGGACCCTAGGGGTACTTTCCCATCAACCAGAATTGGTGACTCCGCTGGGGAACAGCACTCTTGTTGTTCCTAGTTTGGGTAGTCTTCAAGCCAATCAAGGCTCAGCCTCTCTGTTTGCTGGCTCTAACTGTCTGATCTGTTCTTGAACTCTAAGCTTTTCCAGTTTTTTCAGTCTGTGTTTTTTATTTTTCTTGAAAATCTTCAGATACGCTGTTTTTCTGGATTACAGAAGCGTATATACGCAAGTTGAACTAAGTGAACCCGCGTATACGCAGGTTTCCTCAGTTACAGTCGCGTGTACACGCATTCTGCACATCACTGCAGGCATATATTACATAATTTTCAATATTTATAAATTTTCTTTTTGCTGAATGTTTGTCTGGTGGTTTGGGTCAGTTTGAAGCAGTCATTTTCCAGTAATAGTCCTCTGTTTAATAGGGGGCATCTTGTTATGAACTCTCTCTAATTATAAGGAGTATTAGTCTTGTTTTCGTTGATTGCAAGTGTCATTGTTTTTTGACACACAAGATTTCTGGTTAAGAATCTTGACTGCTCTGTTTTGGCAGAGTAGGAAGATTGGATTCAATCTTTGTGTTCATTTTGTTTTGATGACCCTTTTTTTTGCTTAACGAAACCATTTTTGTGACCATTTGATCCTTCGTTTCGAGAAAGTTTTTGTTACCATTTTCTTGAAACTTGTCTTTTGATCTTTTGGACTTTCATTGCTGCTTTTGATTGTCATGAGCGATTTCAAACGCATTTATTTTTGTTGGGTTTTCATCATTTGAAAGGTGTCAATTCACAAAAGTGTTTGGTTGCCTATTCATCAATCATTGGTGTCAGTATTTTTGAGAGCATTCTTTGAAAAATACTTCTTGGCTTCATTGAAAGAAAATCTTTTGAAAGTTTTGAGTTTCGCTTTCTTAAACTTGCTTTTCATTTGATTTCCTTTTTTGCGAAGTGAAAGTGCTTTGTGTTTATCTTAGAACTTGTTTTTATTGTTTGGACGAAATGATTGGTAACACATCACCTTCTATCTAAGCATTTTAGTGGCAAGACAAATTTGATAAGGCAACAACTTTCCTTCTTTGTTTTTAGAGTAGTCTTTAAATCTTGCATCCACATATAGTTCTTGCATTAGGATAGATTTGCATCTCTTTTTAGGCATATATAGTTTTGTTAGTTTTTGTGAGTGTGGAGTCTGAAAAGAAAAGGAAAATTTGTTTATATTAGAAGTACCTCTGAACCTCATAGAAATTTCTCTTCATCGAAAACAAAAAGTGCATGTGCATGTAGCTAAGTTTTATTAATTTCTTTTGCGTCCATAAAAACACCACAAGTTTCATCTCCATTACCTTGTGACTTAAAGAACAACCTAATAAAATCAAGCGCTAATTAAAATCCACTAAAACTTTTTGTTTTAGTCAGTTACACCAACAAGTTTAGGATTTTAGGGCATTGGATTAGGTGAGTGGAGAGTTAACTCTCCAAGGCCAGATAAAACGTCAAACATAAGAGTTTGAATAACGAGAGAAAATCCAATAGCGTTAGGAAGACTAGGAAAGCTCCGGATCTGGGAGTTAAGCACGAGGGTTTGTGAAGACAAGGAAGAGAGATACCCCCTCTCCTACTTGTCCGACCTTACCTCACGACTGTTCCACCTGGCTTCTGCGACGAGTTGGTACCCATAGTTGCCTCTACTAGGGATCTACACATGTGGCTGCGGAGGGGAATCCCGTGGCAGCTGAGGTTGACGTTGTATCACTCTCGACAGTACTACTGGAGGGCACCCTGGCGAAGCTTGGGGACTTGCACCGGCGCAGGTCGTTGTTAGGAGGTCAGCGTAACTTCCTCTGATACCTTCGCTGATAGGACTGGGCCCTCATCATCCCAGACTATCTTT
This sequence comes from Pinus tabuliformis, assembly GCA_031772625.1. Lineage (NCBI taxonomy): Eukaryota > Viridiplantae > Streptophyta > Pinopsida > Pinales > Pinaceae > Pinus > Pinus tabuliformis. Next base: position 379,750,938 of record CM062808.1, on the reverse strand, counting down.
GGAAGGTCCCTTGATTCACTTTCTCATATTTTGGTGTCCGGTCCTAATCACCCGGAGCGAAAATACGTGGAAGTTGTTTGACTGGCTGTATCTTTAGGGAATTTATAGTGTGTGCTCTGTGCTCTTAGTTGGCCTAGATTTCAATTTTTTGAGTCTTTAGTTAGATCATAACAAAAAATTCAAAGTGGCTGACCGATCTCCTAGACGGTCTCGAAGACTTCGTGCTCTTTCGCCGCCAAGTTTAGAGCCTTCTCCGAGAAGGCGCAGAGGGAGTACCACCGGTGGGTTTCGTCCTACGCTGGTTGACGCATCGGAGATTGATCCTCCTAGTAGAGGCATTATTGCCCAAGAAAAGCCTGGTACCTCTGAATAAGAGAGGGATACTCCAGTCATTTCTCGAGTTCTTTTTCAAGTGGAGAATAACGTATAGGTAGAAGAATTCTCAGAGTTGTTAGGGGTTCCGAATTCTCCCCTACCATTTAGTCATCCAGACGTATTGCAATACGTTGGGACTCCGTCACATAGACCATCAAGTCCAGGTTACGCTACGTGCTTACCATTCATGACCACTACTGGAAGCATGGCTTCTACAAGTGCTACGACTATGCAAACCCCAACATCAGTGCAAGGGGGAGGAACTATTTCCATCCCCTCCACTTCCTTGTTTGGATCTTTTGCGAGCACATCTCTACTTGGGTCTACCTCCATTCCGTCTACGAGTGGAAATGCCCAAACCAATGCTTTTGGTACTGGACTCTTCCCTTTTGGCACCCAATCACAGGGTATTCCATCGGTTCTGTTTAGTGCCGCTACGTCCATGATGGGCAGATCGGCTTCATTCCAGGGTTTTCCTTTCGGAAGTGGTCATATACCACATTCCAACCCGACGGTAGGATCCATTCCTTTTTCTTCAATAAGACAAAGCAACAATCCTTTCCAAGGTTGGAATAACCCTGGGGTTAGTAGCGCGGGAACTGGGAATCCGTTTAGCGGCCAACAAGGGAATAGGCCGTACTCCATGGTTAGCATGTTTCAAAGTATTCCTCCCCTTGCTTCGGCTTGGAACCCATACCAGGGGTTATCAACTCCTTACCATTCTTTAGGAGGAAACTTTGCGGGTTATGGAGATTATACAGCAGGAGTTGGTCAAACTCCGAATTTTGCTGGACCACAAGGCTTGCCTTTTGGTTCAGCCGGTTCTACTGGTCACTTCGGGCAGCCTGGTGCCTCCCAAATTCCAGGACAATCTTTTCAGAGCTTTGGGAGTTCTGCCCAGTCTAGGTGGAATCCCCTAGGTCCTCCTAGGCTTCCGTTTCTGGCAACGTTAAACTTGCCAGATCTCACAAAGTTAACAAATGACCCAATCAGGTATAATCCGGCCTGGCCTCCGGTCCCAACCAAACTCCCTTCGAACATTCCAAAATTCGAAGGGAAGAGTGGTGAGGACCCGAGCGACCACGTAACCACATTCCATCTGTGGTGCTCATCCAACTCCCTCATCGATGATTCGATTAGGTTGAGACTTTTTCAGCGCACCTTGACTGGTAATGCGGCCAAGTGGTATATAGAGTTGCCAGGGGGCAGCTTCACATCCTTCGCCGACTTAGCCAATATTTTCTTAAATCACTTTCAGTTGCCTGTCCGCTATGACGCCGGAACTGAACTTCTGGCCACCTTTCATCAGGATAAGGCTACTCACATTTCCGATCACATTCAGGAATGGAGACGGAGAAAGAGGCTCATTAAAGCCGAAATTCCCCCGAAATACCGTCTCGAGTGGTTTTTGAAGTCTTTACAACCCGAGATCTCCAAGGATGTCTCCATGTCTGGGGTCTATTCTGAGGAGCAAGCCATTTTTAGGGCCCAACAATTGGAATTGATCTACTCTCAGTCTGGGATCCTACAAAAGTACTTGCCAGATGCTCCTGGATCTAAGGTTGATTTAGCTAAGCCGAAGCCAGGTCCACACGTGGATGGTATCGTTGGGTCAGTAGACACAACTACAGTGAACTTGTTGAATCAATTGCAGCAGTTGTCTTTGCAGACTGCTTCTAACAACCAAGTCACATTGTCTAATCCTCCCGCTTCGCAAACTTCTTCAATTAATGCCATCCAATCCGATAACCCCAAAGGAAATCAAAGTTCCAATGGGAAAAAGAAAGGACGCGGTAAGAAGAAGAACTCGGATGGGAAGCCCGATGCAAATAAATCCGGTAACAACACTGGTGGTGGTAAGGGTGAGTCGAGAAAGAAAGTTAAGTTTCCTTTCAAGTTATGCAAAGGAGACTGTCTAACTCATCTTTGCCCTAGGATTGAAGATGCTCAGCGCTTGTTAGGGCAGCAAGGGACTTCTAGTTCGCAAGCTGTGTTAACTAACCCATTCCCCCAAGGGCAGCAACTTCTTGCTGGCGCGAGTTCGAATCCTGGGACCTCCTCACGGGGCAACCAGGAAGGGGAAAAAGCATCAAATTTTTTTATGATGGGTTTAAATGTCCATGTGACTACTCGGTCACGTGATTATGGTGAAACTGAAACATCTAAGGATAAAACTGTTCCCGGAAGTACTGACCTTCATATTGAGCGACCCCCTGCTGAGACTATACCTCGGATACCGAAAGGTTCCGCCAAACGCGCGACAATTAACCCTAATGCTAGGGCCGCCCAAAATTACTCCATTGTGGAGGATCTGGCTCAAAGCCTGTGTGCTATGTCCGCTTTAGAGGTTCTCCAGTCGTGTCTGGCTCAGAGAAGTGCTTTACTCTCCGTAATTGGAGCAGTTGATCCGGCTAACTCTTTAGTGCTCACTTTTGACATGTTAAATGTAAAAAAGTGACTCCCTCATCATATGGCTTTTCAAATAAAGTGTACATACCGGAAAATCAATATTTTTCGCACCGTTATAGATGAAGGAGTTTCCACATGTGTCATGTCGATGTCATGTTGGAAGGCTATTGGTTCACCTTCGGTTGTTCCTTCACCAACCGTCTTGACTGCATTTGATGGTCATTCTCACAAGGCGCATGGGATTATCCCGACCTTTCCTATATGTGTTGGAGGGAAGGTCGTTAATATCAAAGTTGAAGTCGTAGATGCTAACCTAGACTATAATCTCCTATTAGGAAGGAACTGGGTATACGGAATGGAAGTCGTCGTATCGACTCTGTTTCATGTCATTTGCTTTCCTCATGAGGGGAAAATCATTAAGGTTGATCAATTGGACTATTCCCCAATCGATCCTCAAGCAAGCTCCAACTCTACTGTTCCTTTGGTGGATAACCCTCGCCCGCCGACTGAGAATTTAGGAGTAGGGATGTATTCCTCATTGATGGGTACGTTTGATCTTCCCTCTCCTTTTGCAAAAATCAATGCTATTTCATCATCCAAGGAGTCTCCTCGAGAAGTGTTCTTCCGAACTCATTATTTTTCCGACCCTTGGACCTTGCCTTCACCTACGACCACATTAGTTGAAGGACAAGTAAATGGAATGGCGTTTCCTATATCTGCAACTGAGCTTAGATATCAGTCTATTGTAGACTCTGCAGATAACCACTCCACTCCTTTTTCTGAAGAAGAGTTGGATGGTCATGTGGCCCAAGCCTGGAGCCTAGACTCTATCTCTACCTTGGATTGCTTAGATTCAATTTTACCTTCTGAAGAAGCAATCCTTGAAGCAATGATGGGTATAGATCAACCGTGGGAAGACTTACACCATCGTTCGTACTTTCTTCCTCCTTTGCAGGAAGTGGAATCTAGGTTTTCCGAGCTTTGTACTAGTGATGTTGATATGGTGTCGAACCCTTTGGCTCCAACACACATTCGCGCCGAAGGTAATATGTCGGTAATTTCAAAAACGATACCCATCAACTCTAGGGACCCTAACATCATTGAGAATATCTTCATCGGGATCGAGTGTTCCCCTGAAGAAATTCAAATCTACACCAACCTCTTTAAGGAATATCGTGATGTATTTGCTTGGTCTTATGAAGAAATGACTGGCATTGATCCTTCTATAGTTCAACATGAGATCAAGACATATGAAAACGCGAAACCTGTTCATCAAAGAGTTCGTCCGGTTAACCCTAGGAAAGCAGCAGCTATCAAAGCTGAAGTCCAGAAGCTGCTAAAGGCGGGTTTTATATACCCTGTTCCTCTTACCGATTGGGTTTCTAATCCAGTCCCCGTAGATAAAAAGCAAGGAACAATCCGTGTATGCATCGATTTTAGGGATCTAAATAAGGATTTTCCAAAAGACAATTACCCCATGCCATTTATTGATCAAATTATTGATGAGTGTGCGGGTAATGATATTTTCTCCTTCATGGATGGTTTTTCAGGTTATAATCAAATCTCTATCCGTCCTGAGGATCAGCATAAGACAGCCTTCATATGTCCCTGGGGTACCTTTTCATATCGAAAGATGCCTTTTGGTCTTAAAAATGTTGGAGCCACATTTCAGCGGGCCATGTCATACGCTTTCCATGACATCAAACATGTCATCGAGGCATACTTAGATGATCTTGCTGCTCGTTCTCGGAAGAGAACAGATCACCCTAGTCATCTTCGATTAGTCTTTGAGCGATGTCGTTTTTATAAAATCCGGTTGAATCCCAACAAGTGAGTTTTCACGGTTACATTCGGTCGGCTGTTAGGGTTTATTGTGTCCGCTGAAGGGATTCAGGTTGATCCCTTCAAGGTTGAGGCAATAATTCAGTTGCCTCCCCCGTCTTCACTTCGGCAACTTCAAAGTCTTCAAGGGAAGGCTAACTTCTTAAGACGGTTTATAACAAATTACGTCGAGATCACTAAAGGGTTCATGCGTCTACTACGGAAAGGAGTTCCATTTATATGGGATGACTTCACGCAGCGGTCGTTTGATGCTTTGAAAAAAGCATTAGTCTCTGCCCCGCTTTTGAGTCCACCGGATTATGGTAGAGACTTCCTTTTATATCTTGTTGCGGTAGAATCAACCATTGGTATGGTTCTAGTTCAGGAGGATTATGCTCTCGCCGAGCACGTCATTTATTTTTTGAGCCGAGGCTTAATAGGCCCTGAGCTTCGCTATTCTCCGGTTGAGAAGTTGGCCTTGGCAGCTGTCCATGCTGTCCAACGGCTCTGTCATTATATTTTGCTACGTAAAACTTTTGTCTTAGCGGCAGCCAATCCATTTCAATTTGTCCTCAGTAGGCGAGTGATTGGGGGCAAATATAATAGATGGATAGTCATTTTGCAAGAATTCGATCTTGAGTTCTTGTCTGCCAAATCTAAGAAATACATGGTTTTTGCGGAACTTATCTCGGAGCTACCTTATGGAGATGATATTGTTTATGAGGAAAGTTTACCCGACGAACATATATTCCTCATCTCTGCACAAGACCCTTGGTATGGAGATATCATTGTTTATCTCCAGACTTCGAAGTGCCCCTCTACTTTCTCCAAGGATGAACGTCGCAAATTACGTCACCTGGCAAAAAGCTATGTTATTGTTGGTGACACGTTATATCGTCGAGGGGTTGACTCAATCCTCCGGCGTTGTTTAACCTTAGAGGAAGCAGAGTCCGTGCTCAATGATTGCCACAGTGGAGCTTGTGGTGGTCATCTATCAGGGCTTGCTACAGCCCAACGCATCTTACGTGCCGACTATTTTTGGCCTTCACTTTTTAAGGACTGTGTGGAAGTAGTTAAATGTTGCCACCCATGTCAAATTTTTACTCGCAAGATGCGTGCGCATCCAGCTCCTCTTTTCCCCGTTGTCACTGTCGGTCCCTTTACTAAGTGGGGCATTGACTTTACGACTTGTAATCTGCCTTCAGCGGTGAATCACAAGTACATTATCGTGGCTGTAGACTACTTCACAAAGTGGACTGAGGCCATGCCTACTTATAAGAACGATAGTGACACGACAGCTTTGTTTCTTTTCAATCAGATCATCTCAAGATTCGGTATCCTAAAGGAGATTGTCACTGACCATGGCAGTCATTTCCAGAACCAACTGATGTCCGAATTGGCTCATAAATTAGGCTTCCATCAGGAGCATTCGTCCCCTTATTATCCTCAGGCCAATGGGCAAGTCGAGGCAGTTAACAAAACTCTTAAGACGATACTCCAACAGGCAATCGATAAAAATCGATCCAATTGGCACATTATGTTGTATCCGGCTCTATGGGCATACCGAACCTCCATCAAAACGGCTATTGGTTTTACACCTTTTCAGTTGGTTTATGGGATGGAATCCATCTTCCTGGTTGAATGTGAAATTCCATCTCTTAAGTTGGCTGTCGAACTCCTTCCAGAGACTTCGAGTCTCGAAGAGCGCCTAGTTCACTTGGAACATCTCGATGAGCAGCGTCGAGACGCCGCCACGATGAATGAGGCTCATAAGAAAAGGGTTAAAACGCAGTATGATAAGTCTGTCCGTCCTCGAGTATTTTCTGAAGGTGACCTTGTCTTGGTCTACGACCAAGATAAAGACACCTTGGGGCAGGCAAATTTAGGCCTATGTGGTATGGTCCTTTCATTGTCAAACCAGTTTTAGAAAAAGGGTCGTATGAGTTAATCGACTTTGAAGGGAACAAGCTGGCGGAGCCCCGAAATGGGCTCTACCTAAAGAAGTACTTTGCTTAGTTCAGGCTGGGCAATGACTTCTTTGTACTTTATGTATATATTTATACATATATCGTTGACCGTTTTCTGATATCAGTGCTTTTTGGTCTGCTGTGGCAGGTGCTGATGGATGATTTGGTCTATTTTGGGTTCGACGATGGTGCTAGTCGACACACTCGGAATCTTGCTTCCGCAGCTTGGGAACTTTATTATCCAACTAGTCAATTGATGGTATCGAGAGGCGTGTGTATCGGTCCTGCTTCAAACAATATGGCCGAGTATACAGCTGTTATCAATTTATTATCCGAGGCAATCTCTTATGGGATCAACTCGTTGGAAGTATATCTTGATTCTCAATTGATAGTGTCTCAATTAAATAACATTTATCGGGTTAGGGATCCTTTATTATATCGCCAATATTTAAGGGTGAGGTTGTTGCAAAGATCATTCATTTACATTAATTATTTGCACATTCCAAGATCTCAAAATTGGTTAGCTGATTCTATCGCTAATCAAGCATTAGACTCGCATATCAATCATTCATCATCATAAAATCATACATCAAAAAGTCAAACTGTATATATATATATATATATATATATATATATATATATATATATATATATATATATATATATATATATATATATATATATATATATATATATATCATAAAACCCTCGAGTGTACATATGTGTGTCCAAAAATATACAAAATTGGGACTCAAATGCCCATAATCATTTCAGGCATATCTAACGCCTCGGTTGAGGATGAGCATCTAAGTATGTCACTATAGTGTTGGCCACGCGCCGAAAGACGCGAACCCAGTCACGTGGCATGCCAACCACATGACGCTGCATATCCGGAGGAAGGTCCTCTATCTCGGCCATCGGTACTCGGCAGCTCAGTCTCACCAAGTGTCATTGGACGTTGTTCAGGGTCCGTTCCGTATCCGCAGCCGCCTCTTCGGCTCCTCGTCCACACCGTCCATGCCGCGGGAATCCATCTGGTCGTACAGGCCCAATGTCTGGAACATGATCATCATATTAGTCATTTGAACCTCATCAAAAAATATTTTTCAAAATTTATCATTATATATTTGAAAAATCCAAAAAAATCATAAAATAATAAAAAATTCTTACCAATTTCGCCCCATGCTGCATCCGGTGGTAACACTAGATCAGGATCTCCTCAGAAATCCAGCCCAGCATAGGGGTAGTCATCCACGGTGATGATCTGCTGCTCCCACCAGGCAAAGAAGTCATCGTCAAATGCATTCCTTGGGACTTCCCCACCCCCTAGACGTTTCATCAAGTCAGCCCACTGGCCCATGCGTGGATCACGTGGACTACTGATGGCAACTGCTACCCTGGGGCGGAGTGCGGGAACCTTTTCGAAGAAGAAAGTGCACAAGATCGTTCTGAACCCAAAGTTCTTGGTCTGTCCCCTCCTGATAGAAGTGAGTTGTTCCTTCATGTTGGCAAGAAGAGGAGTACACCAGTCAAACACAGTAGTGAGACAGTCCACTGCCACGCTCATGGTTACCTGTGACGCCTGATGTAGTGAGGATGATCCGTTCACTCGAGCTATGGTGAACAAGATTATCCTGAGTGACAAACTCGCCACATGTGGAATAGAGATCTGGCTCCCGACCTTCCGATGACCCGGGCAGTAAATCTGTACATAGTCATCTACACTGAGGCTATTCCGTGTCCTGCCCCGGGAATGTACTACCTCTCCCCTTCGGGAAATGCCCGTGATAAAATATATGTCTTCCACATCTATCCTGAGTGGCATCTGATCAATCACAAATGCTTCCTCATCGACATCCCAATAATCAATTAGCCTCTCGAGCAGACGCGTGTTTGCTTTCATATTTGGCAATTTGAAAAATTTAAGCAACCCGCATCCCCGTAGGGCATCTAATGCCTCATCATTGCCCATAACTTCATTATCCACGACTGAGTGCTCTCTTTCACACCATGTGATAGTCATCCTGGAATAAAAAATCACTTTCATTCGTTAGTCTTGTGTATAAAATTAGTTCGTTGCGCACACGCGGGTTCCTATATACACAGTCGTGTGTAGGGCCGTCGTATACGCGAGTTCTATATGGCCAACCCGCATGTACGCTGCGAAGGAATTTTTTGCAAAAATCCAACGGTAAAACATCAACTAAAATTCCTAAAAACTATCACAATTAATTCAAAGACAAGTTTGAGGCTTACCTGGAAGTTTTCGGCAAGTTTGAACGGTTGAATTGGTCACAGGGAAGTTTGCTCCTTTTGCTCCACAATGTTTGCTCTCCAAGTCAAATGGTGAAAATGGTGAGTCAAAAATGCCTTTTATAAGTTTTGAAAATGCAAAATTTTTTCAAAATTTTATTTTGTTTTGCCTCATGTGACTTTTAACTTGGGAGCTTGGAATGCCGAGTTTGGTCTGCTTTTCAGGACATTTTGGACATTTTTCGACAGTTCGAGACGGTTCCATGACCGCTGACCCGTCATGGTAGGTATCGTGTTTTCACTGGCATATAGGTTAAGGACACCATTTTTCCATTGAATTATGCATACTAGCCTCCATATGGCCGATACATCTGCCGTAGGGTCCACCCCATCGTGTTATGGTTCGTAAGCCATTTTCACTCGCCAATTCTTTAAGTCATGACACGATGGTAGAGCCATCCCTTTACATGGGCATCGTAGTTAGCACCTCACTAACATTTGTTGCCCATGCTGCTTTGTTTTCAGTAGGCTCGGGAGTCCTCTGTAGTCCCGCCATGACTTATGCGTTGAAGACTCATTCCCCTTTGCTTCTTTGCTTCATTCTGGCCTTATACCCTAGAGGCTCCTATGTGTGTTGAGTTGTACTTCTGCATTGCATGTTGACCATTTGCACCTTTTGACCTAGAGCCGGCTTCACTTGGACTCATGTTTAAACCAACTTTTGACCATGACATCTGCAAAATCAACCTTGCATACCTTTGACTTCTGCAACTTGACATACCCAGATCCGTGGAAAGAACATACCTCTGAGTGTCACTGACCAGTTTTCACCTCCCTGCATTGAGCACAGGAACGTTCCCTTCCCAGGAACTAGATCATCTGTTTCATCGACACTCATTCTTTCCACTGTACCATAGCATTCTTTTATTCTTTTTCCGGCTTAACAGAGAAAGACAAAAAAATTAAATATTCCAAAAAAGAGTGGGAACAGGGACATTATTTCCATTTATTGTTGGCAGCTAGAGTCAGTCGTGTCGCCCTTGAACAAAGCACTCAAAACAAAGTCTCCTTCGCATGGGTGGGATTTAGTTTGACTTAGGTATGCCATAACCTTGTTATTGAGTCAGTTCTTCCCCGATTGGTTATCTCTTCGAATCATATGGAGGGTTCGTTCGTGCCTCCTGCATGGCGAACTTATACAGAGTCATCATATGCTGCCACATAGTCACATTGAGTCGTGCTTTTGTTCAAGGGAAGTTAGCCTGATTCGGCCTCTCTGCGGTGTCTCTTGACTCATTTTCAGTAGGCCATCCCTGGTTGTTAGTATCATGTCTATCATCACATCAGCTATATTGGTCCTTTACTCGTGCCAGTTTGAGAAGGTCCCCATTGACTTCTTGCTGGCGGGTCTTGTCCTTATCGACGACGACACCTTGCTCTGAGGACAGGCCTAGAGTCGCACCCTGGCCCTATTTTCATTATTGATAGGTCACCTTGTGCTCAGCATCAATCAATATCATGGGTCTTTGACTGAGTGGTTTCCCTTGTGTTCGACATCAGCATACATTATCACACATTGGGATTCGTGCAGTACCTTGGTTTCCATTTGACCCTATTGGTGGATACCTCGCCTCTGTGTCAGCTTTCATTATTGGTTGGTTCAGAGGGTTTCTGTCGTGCTCTAGCCACATCTTGTGTATGCTGGAAACGTACTTCGGTTGGGTTACTGCATCTTTTTCGTCCGATTCCTTCCACATTATTGGCCTACGGGTTACACTCGCGCTAGATTGATGGAGGATGCCTTAATGCCTTCCTTCTAGTGGATCTTTCCCTATCGACTCTGACTCATTGCTCTGGGGCAAAGATCTAGAGTCCATTTGGCAGTACCTTGGGGTTTGCAGTCATTAGTGGCAGATCCTTCGCTATCGACAGTGGGAAACCATCATTGTCTCCTGAACGATAGATTCTTACAGGTGTTCGACTTCAGCTCATCTATTCACACTTGTTAGATTGTACTGGGTACCTTGACGCTCATTATCATTATCGGTGAGTAGTCTCGCGTTTGTTAATGGTATACATCAATGACCGGTAATCAAACGATTTCTCACATGGTCGACTTCAGATCATTTATTCCCATGGTGTAGAAATGTACCACGGCGGTCGGTGAAGACCTCAGGTTGTATCAGCATTCATTGGTTCACTTGACAGTTGCTTCTGTTGCTGCTAGTTGATACCACTTCACCTTATATGTTGCAGTCAGTCATGGCAACATTCTATATGCTGGCACCTGAGTTTGCAGTGTAGTACCATCCTATTCCATCATGTTCAGTTGGTACCTTTTGGGATCAGTCTTTGATATCAGTGATCCGTTGCATCTTTCAGCATCATTGACAGTCTTATATGTGATATTAAGACATGTACTTGCTCCTTATGATCATATGATCCATTATGTATCTTCCAGTCATTTGTACTTATATACTTAGTGGATCCGCTTGTACTTGACATGCGGACATGCTTTACTTTTTCTGAGCATGGGTATGCCCACCTCAGACAGTGTTTCTTTCTGATCTCCTTTTGGTGGCTTGGCAGGTTGAATTCTGGTGAAGTCCTCCTCGGTTTCTCGACAAGACTTCCTTTCCATGTACTTACATAATATATTTCGGCCATCATGTTCCCCTTCTGACCTCATATATTAGGGGCATCTTTTATAGCTCCAAATATCACTTTTATGGTTTGTGATGCTGCACTCATGGCCTAGGACAACCCCTCCTTCCAGACCTGGTCCTAAAATTTAAAAAACAGTGTTTTATCCCTTATACGCGACATTTCCCTGAGTTAAACGCGTGTACACGCGGGTCTGTGTATACCCAACCCACGTGTATGCATTAAAACACTTAAAAAAAAAATTCCTTATTTTCAGGCGGAGATCGCAGGTTTTACCTGCTGATCACCTGTTAGTGCCCGTGGCCCAACTGTTCCCAACCAACTCCTAACTAAAAAACTACTTTGGAGATGGTATAAAAAGACATCAAAGGGAAGGCCTAAGGGAGAGAGAAAAGGAGAGCAAGATTATTATGCTGAGATTTTCCCCTTAGACCAGGTCTGAAGTCCTTGGTGCTTTCTGCACTTCCCCCATTTTGCATAGGAAACCCTTGTTTCCATGTGTATTGGTGATCATTCATCTTTTATATCACCATTGAGTAAGACTTGGAAGGAGCTCTTGTTGGAGGCTTGAGGCTGGAACGAATCCGGGAGGAAGCCTTGCTTGGAGCCTGCTGAAGGTGTTTCAGGTGAAATCTTTCCGTTATATGTACTTTACTTGCCTTTATATAAAGAAACACGTCTTGGTTCCCGAAACAATCTTTCTTTGTGCTTGTGAGATTCTTGTCTTGAACTCTTATGCAAGTGGTTACTTAAAGATTTTTATAACTAACTTTATAGCATGAAGATGGTTTGTGTATAAGTATTTGTCCATGTAATGCTGTGTTCTTTGATTTGTTTGTTTTACAGGTCAAAGGAGAAGAAGGGAACTCCAAGAAGGGTTTGGACCCTAAAGGCCTTCTCGAACGTAGGACCTTAGGTACGTACCCTAAAGATTAGAATTTTCTTACAGTAAAGATATTGGCTGTGTGTGTGTTTCTTTGAATAAGCAATTTTCAGTCTGGTAGAGTCTCAACCCAAAGGACCCTAGGGGTACTTTCCCCTCAACCAGAAGGCATATCAATACTTGGTCATCTTTTCATGTCTCCTATATGACTAAGAGAACACAAAGACCTTCCCACAGAACTGGGTGATTGCGTTGGACCAACTGGTCAGCAAAGGAAGGAAATGCAATTGGTCTGACATGTTGGCTCTTAGATTAAAGGAATAGGTAACAGAAGCCCGACATCTGCCCAAAGGTCAGCAAGAAAAGATATAAATGTCCGCTTACATTCTAGATGCAATCTATGCCCCTCAACATTTCCCAGACTTGAAATGGGCATGCAAACCTTCGGAGACCTTTGTGCACACTTATTGTAGATTGTTCTCCCAATGCAGCTTCTGTGAATTCATCACACAATTGTCAGACCACTTTGTCTCCCCAGTGTAAAAAATGATATTTGTGCAGGATCCACCTTGAATGTCACAATAAGAAATGGAGGCATTGATCGACATAGAAAATTGGTATGCCTCACCCCTTGGCACCTTCATACGAATGTATAGTACAGAGAAGCCTTCGCATGTTTTACCGAAGTTTGTCATGGATAATATCTTCATGCAAGAAGTTTCATATCACATCTTGATAGGGTTGTCAGCTAGACTGCATAAGAAGAAGAAGGTACCTTGGCCTGCTCTTCCTTCATGGATCGAGTTGTACGAGATATGAAATCTCAAACATGCTGATGCCGAGATATAAGAGTTCAAAAGAGTCACTTTTGGCACCATAAGTTTCAATTCGTATGACCCGCATTGCTTTGTAAAGGACCATTGTGTGAGAGTGCGATCTCCTTGGATCGTAGGGGTGTGTCAATGGCCTGAGGAAGACCCATGGAGATATTGTCACATATTCTGCAGGCTCAATGAACTGGTTGGCATAGCTATGGAATTGTTATCGAAGTAGCATCTCAGAGAGCACCATCATCAGTAGTAGTAGAGGGTAACAAACTTGTGCATGACAAAGGCAAGATAAAGGTTGATGACAACGCAAAGGTAGAATAGAGCCGCAAGTTCAAAGTAGATCCACTCGTGATGAAGGCAGCTTTGGAGATTGAGGCTAAGAGGTGACAACACGACAAGAGGAATGTACAAAGGAAAAGAGATAAACAGAGGATGGAGGAAATATAAAAATATTTGCAAGAGTTGAAGTAACAACTATGGGAAGAACAAGAGTTGCACAGAAGAGAGAAGTAAGCGCAACAGGGACAGACACAGTAGAAAGTGCAACACGCATAGATTGATGAAATTGAACCCATACAGGATATAGTCTCATTTGAACAGCTGGCATAGAGCAGACATGGTGAGAAGTCGTAGTAGCAAGACTTAGCTCAAGAGATTGAACATATGCTAGAACAAATGGATTAGGATACAGACCTCATGCCTCATAACCAAGAGGTCACCCCACTGGCTTCACCAAATACAAAAGCAGAGTAATTCCCAAGCGATCAAGGAGACATAGAGATCCTTGAAGACAATCCAGAGGCATAGATGCACAACATATCTTTCGACCAATCACAACATAGAGTTGTCAAGTCACTTAGAGTGCCTACTTCAGATTTCCATACATCTCCCACGCAGTTTGAAGAATGAGTGATCATATCTAATGTGAAAAAGCATCCAACAACATTGGTTGATGCTACCAGAACATATGATGAGGCCACCATATTGAGTGTTTGATTCTTGATAACGGAGAATGAGTGCATGGCCAAGGCATTACAAGCAACCAAGCAGGGAGGAAGGCAGGTTACATCATCTACCAAAGTAGAGTTGAAGAAAGTGATAATGGATGAAGTATTCCCTCGAAATAGTCATGTGGATGTTGTATTCCATTTTCGGTACGGTGCATAAGGAAGTTGTCCATCCCAATGGTTGGAAGCAACATTGTTCTAGGAGAGCACGCATCTTGTCAAATTTTGCACACTGTTGTTGTTCGCATGAAGACATGGACAATGAGATACAAAGGATCCCTATTACAGTTTCCAAAGATGATGAAGCCGAAGGTGGTAGAGTTGAAGGCACACATCCACACTCAGATCTAGAACTATGAAGAACTCCTACAGCGCATCACCAGTTTGTAGGTTTCACATGCACGTGTGTTCAGAAGCATGGATGTCATTGTGTACATGAAAACAATCCCATCTATTAGCACAATCACCCAGGAAAAGTCAAAGAACCAAGTCTGAACGGAGCTGGACATGTACTTGGATGAGTTGATGCATGTATCCACCAATGCAGACTTGGAGATCAGCGCAGACACTATGCATTAGTATGTTGCTGGTCTAGCTGTAGTCAAGACTATGATGGGCATGTTATTAGATGAGGTTGACATAGGTGCCAAATTAGTGTACCCAGATGCAAGAGAGAAAGGAGTTCTCTTCTAGCAGGATGTCACCATTGAGCACACGAACACCATCACAGATTACCAAGCATGGCATTAGTTCACCCACCATCGTCCATGATGAGAATGTCAAATATTTGGTCTTCTCATAGTTGTTTGAGTCTTAGTAGTTTCTTGCATCGCTTGCTCAAGCCTATTTTGTCTCACATGGGTACATGTGCAAATTTTAATTTAACATCTTGTAAAAGTGAAAGACCAAGTGTTGATGGTCGAATGTAACAGCCATGTAGTAGTTGAAGAGTCATGAGGGCAGGTGAAGAGTCACAAAGGGGAATGTTAAGGGCCACCCCACCCTTTGCTATTTATAGAACCTCATAACTCATTATACAAGCTTTTGAGAGCCAATCTTCCTATAGATGTATCTTAGAGAAAACTTGGAGTGTATTGTAACAATCCTTGGCTTCTCAACAGTGCAAAGCTAGTACATTTCTTTGGAGGAGTATGATACAATGACTATAATGTTCCACTATTGGAACTAGTGGTTAGTCATGGTTGTACAATATGATTGGATCTTTCACTCTTAATATAACGTAGACAACATGTTTCATGCATATGTTATTGTTGGCTTGAGGGTGCCTGACCTAGGTTCTGCGTTAATTAGCCAAAGAAATCCCTACACTACTATCCCTTTTGGCATCAACCCGCAGAGCGTGGACCCAAGTCTCACCCGAAGTAGTATGGGGGGATGCTGGAATCACATTTCCACACCTTGAGATGGTTGTGATGTCATTTTGTTCCCTTTATTCCTTCCTTCGGGCAGGTGACTTCGCTCTAGGGCTTAGCAGATGAGCCTTCTCTTCCGTCCTATAATACCTCCACGAAAGGGTATGACTGACCTTCGTGCAGCCCTAACCCTTGATCTAGACACTTTCACACTTCTAAGGAAGCATACTGTACAGATTCCTAGTCTAGTCCAAGTGTCTTACTTATCTTATTAGATACTCAAGGTTAGCACTGTGTAAACATATATTCTTATACGCATTTAGTTATCCAACATAATCATACACATTTATGCATCACATAAGCATTATAAATGAAATTCATACATAAAATGATAAGATACATTAATCAGAACAAAGACACAAAAAATTGTAGAACACTTCTCTTTATTGATATCTTCCAAGTGATTACAAACTCTGTTCACCCCGCGCACATAGCTGCAGGGGTCCACACACTCAGTTGCAAACTTCTACCCTAGGCCTCTGCGCACTCAACTATAGAGCCTCTACCTACGCTATGACCCAAAACTTAGACTTCTAGCTCAGAGCTATGACTCTCTTCTTTATTGCCTGCTTGCCTCTAACTACTTAGAGCTTAGCTCTTTTTATACAATCCCATGGTCTGCGGACCATGGGTAGATCTCTTACAGCCGACTTTACTTTACAAAACTAAGGGTGAACAACCCTTTATGACTTATGACACCTACACACTCTGTGACCACAAAATGCAGAGTCTTTACAAGTTTATTACAAAATTTGACTCAAACATGGGCTTTTAGCCCCAAAAATGTCCTTTGGGGGATCTTGTTCCCAACAGGTCCCTAACACAAACATCATGACTTGTCCTTGAGTCACTTGGTAGGCGCAGAGATCTTTGCGTGAAGTCCTTCTAGCTCGACCCGTATGACCGCAACCTCGGTCATGCACTGAGTTTCCGCCTGCTTCATGTCTTCCACTGTCTTCTCAGTCACTACTCATGCACTGTCATCTTGAAGCCTTTGTTGCATTGCCTGCAGAGTTGCAAGCTTGCCTTTGATATTTCCTATCACTACATAAGCCTCATCCAGCTAGGGCTTTAGTCTCACCTTGAGTAATGCTTCCTTGTGCAACACTACATCCACTTGTTCCTTCAGTTGCTTGCCTCTTGCATCTTGGCCAGTCTCTGTGTTAGCGTGACGGTTCGCACTATGCCCTTAACCTCATCATAGCGCTATTGTAGCTCGCGCTCTTCCGTCTCTGACCTCTATACATTGGGGTCCTCCAGCAAGCTTTTCAGGACCCCAAATGACAGCTCGAATAGTTGCCTGTAGTCTGCTATTGCACTATCCACAACTGCTAATGCCTCTATGACAATGGTCACCTGTTGTTCCTTCACTTCTCACAGAGTTGAAGGCTGGGCCCTCAACTGTGACTCTGTAATTTGCAAGTTCAACTCCAACTGAACCCATGCCATCTCAGTCCAAGTTTTGCACACCCCTACGGCCAACTTGCGGATGCGTAACTTGACTGGCTCCTCCTCTGAAATGGCCCACGCTAGGACCATTCTGCATGCCTCCTATACGAACGACAAAATGTTCTTTCTCTGATTGGTTGCTTTGGTCTCAGTGGCAATGGTAAAATTTCTTTGTAGGCCCATCTGCTTGTTATTATTCCTCTATTCGTTGATCACTTGTGGGGTGTGGTGCTCTCGGGCCCTCAACTCTGCAATTACTCCATCCTGCAAGAGGTGGAGTGCTTCATGCGGGAGTGCTACTGGGTTTAATCTAACTCCCTTCAGGGCGCTGAAAGTGGGCCTGTCAGCCTCATTCTCTATGGTTGGTGCTCCATCTGGTAGCACTATCAGATTGGAAGTCCTCGTGTGCAACATATCGACAACCTCTGAAGTGCCTATAGCCAGGCTAGTAGACATCGCAGCAGCCTATGATGCACGGGACTGCAACTCCTGCAACTCCTGCAACCCTGTCTGGATGGCCCCTAATATGATCTGCTGCTGCTGTTCAAACTGTTGTAGGGCCTCGGTTGTGACATCCCTTACTGTGTTACCGATATCATGTAAATCACCCTTTGTCAATGTGATGGGGTCTAGCGAGGTCTTGGTCACCTTTGACTTCTTCCTGGGCCCTCCCTTCTCCAGCTCCCTTGGGTGCTTGATGCGAGTGAATGTCTCCTGAGGGTTTGTGTTATGAAACCAACTCACAAAAAGATAGAAAAGAGAGATCCACGCCTTAGATTTCAACCTCTTCGAGGGGGCAACCTCCTTTACATTACATAAATGAACAATTCTTGGATGATACAAATGACAAAACCTCCTTTCTATATATAGGAGTCTAAGGAGTCACAATATAATCCAGCCGACCTAACAATAATAATATAAAGCCACAAAAATAACAATAGAGGGATTCTATGGGGCACAGAAATAACAATATGGGGGTAATAGGGGCACAACAATATAAATAGGGGTATAACTACAATAGTAATGGGGTAATCACTAGTATTATAGGGACCCAACATGCCCCTCTCCTTCAAAAAAGTGTTGTCCTCAACGCTTGAGTAGTTCTGGATACTTCTGCATAAAATTCTCATCCTCCCATGTGGAATCTTCAGCGGATAAGTTCTTCCACTTGATAAGATACTCTGAAATTGATCGATTTCGTAGCTGTCGAGTTCTTGTTTCTGTGACTGCTTCCGGTTCCAATATAATTTTTCCTTCCTCGTCAAGTTCTGGCAATATTGTTTGAATTGGGAGCTTGTCACCTATAACCTTCTTTAAACATGAAACATGGAAAACTGGGTGCAATCGAGAAGCTGCAGGAAGCTCCAATTTGTATGCCATAGTACCAATCTTTTGCAACACCTTGTACGGACCATAATACTTTGGTGATAATTTATTATCCTTCTTAGCTTGCTTTAGGGACATTTGCTTATATGGTTGTAGCCGTAGGAATACCCAATCACCTACATCAAAACTTCTTTCACTGCGATGTTGATCTGCCTGTTGTTTCATTCTATTTTGTGCCAACACGAGGTTATCCTTTAAGAGTTGGAGGACTTGTTGTTGATGTTCGATGTGATGTTCCACTGCCTGAACCTTAGAATTTTCTCTTAAATATGATGTGATGGATGGTGGTTGATACCCATAAAGTGCCATAAATGGGGTCATTTTTGTTGCTGTATGGAAGGAAGTGTTATACCACCATTCAGCCAGAGGCAACCATTTGACCCATTGTGTCTGTTTATCAGATACAAAGCAACGAAGATATCCTTCCAAACATTTGTTTACTATCTCAGTTTGCCCATCAGATTGAGGATGATAAGATGAGCTATGAGCTAACTGAGTACCAAGACAAGAAAATAATTCTGTCCAAAAATTTCCAGTGAAAATGGGATCTCTGTCACTTACAATAATCTTTGGGTTTCCATGTAGCTTTTGAACTGTTTCCATAAATGCAGTAGAAACTGTACTGGCTTTAAATGGATGTGATAATGCACAAAAGTGTGCATACTTGGTAAGTCTGTCAACTACCACCATGATGACACTCTTTCCCTCAGACTTGGGTAAACCTGTGATAAAATCCATTGAAACCTCCTCCCAACGTTGGCTTGGAATGGATAAAGGTTGTAATAGACCCGGTGTCTTAATTGTTTCAACTTTATTTTGTTGGCAAACCAAACATTCCGCCACAAACTTTTGAATATCTGATTTAAGGCCATCCCAAAAAAATTCCTTCTTAACCCTGTGGTAAGTTTTTAAAAATCCTGAGTGCCCTCCTAAGGGAGAAGTGTGCAATTCCATAAGAATCTTTTGTTTTAGCTGGGAATTCTTACAGAGGTATAAGCGATCTTTGTACCATAACGAATCATTTTGCCAGCTAAATGTATCAGAAGTACTGGAATCTTGTTGTAGCTTTCGAATAAGTGCCCACACTTCTTCGTCATTCTTCCATTCCTCCCTTGCTTCGTTTATCCAATCTGGTTGGATAATAGAAATGGCACACAACAATGCTTCCACATCCTCATCCTTTCTTGAGAGTGCATCTGCCACCACATTTTGCTTCCCTTTTTTGTAGATGATTTCAAAGTCATAACCCAACATCTTTGTGACCCACTTTTGTTGCTCTTCAGAGGATAATCTTTGTTCTAAAAAGTATTTAAGGCTATCATGATCCGTTTTTACCTTGAAGTGTCTTCCCATTAGGTAGGGTCGCCATTTCTTAAGTGCATGGAGTATTGCCAACATTTCCTTCTCATAAATAGCTTTGCTTAAAAACTTTCCCTTGATTGGACGACTTTCAAAAGCAATGGGTCTTTCATCTTGCATTAGAACAGCACCAATTCCATTTCCTGAAGCATCACATTCCACAATAAAGGTTTTTGTGAAGTCCGGTGTAGCTAAGACCGGTGCTTGGCACATTGCCTCTTTAAGATGTTCAAAGGCCTTTGTTGCTTCCGGAGTCCATGAAAATGAATCTTTCTTCAATAATGTTGTTAGAGGTGCTGCTATTCTCCCATAATTCTTAACAAACTTGCGATAATACCCTGTCAACCCAAGAAATCCTCGCAGATGCTTTATGGATGTGGGGATTTTCCATTCCTTAATGGCTTTAATTTTGCTAGGGTCTACCTTAACTCCTTCATGAGATACAATATGACCCAAATATTCCACCTCCTGGACTCCAAAGAAACATTTGGATCTTTTTGCATATAATTGTTTCTCCTCCAATAGTTGTAGCACCCTGTCAACATGTTCAACATGATCCTTCCAAGACTTGCTGTAGATTAGTATATCATCAAAAAATACTAACACAAATTTTCTAAGGAATGGTTTGAAAATTGAATTCATCAAACCTTGAAATGTTGAAGGTGCATTGGTAAGGCCAAAAGGCATGACCAAAAATTCATAATGACCCTCATGAGTTCTAAATGCCGTTTTCGGAATGTCTTCAATCTTCATTCTGATTTGATGATATCCCGAACGAAGATCCAACTTGGTGAAGTAAATTGATCCATGCAATTCATCCAGTAATTCATCAATGACAGGAATGGGGAACTTATCTTTAATAGTGAGCTTGTTGAGCTCCCTATAATCTGGACACATGCGCCATGATCCATCCTTCTTGTGCACCAATACTACTGGAGCTGAGAAAGAACTTTGACTCGGTTGAATTATACCAGCCTCTAGCATTTCTGCAACCATACGTTCAATTTCACTTTTTTGGACATAGGGATATCTGTACGGCCTGATGTTTGGAGGAACACTTCCTGGAATCAGATGAATAGCATGATCATGATCACGCATAGGTGGGAGACCTTTGGGAGTCTCAAATACCTTGGAATGATTGTCCAGGACTTTTTGGAGATCTGGAGAAATAGATGATTCCAATGTGGAAACATCTAGCGAACATAATTGTGCAATTACACCTCTTTGCTCCTTTTTTAGAAGCTTTGTCATGCCATTAGAGCTGATTATCTTTCCTGGTTTCCCTGCAATACCCCTTAATTCAACTTCCTTTCCTTCCACAGAAAATTTCATGAAAAGTTCTTGAAAATTAAAAGCTATTGTACCCAAGGATTGTAGCCATTGGACTCCTAGTACAACATCAGCACCTCCCATTGGAATGGAAAGCATTGGGCTAGTCAATACATATTCTCCCATGGATAGCTTGATATTATGGCACTTTCCAGAACAATTTATTGTTCCTCCATTTGCAATCATCACTTGACACTCTGGTGCTGGATATAGGAAGCAATTCAATTCTTTTGCTACCCTACAATGAATAAAATTGTGGGTGCTTCCTGAATCAATCAACACTATTACCTTTTTCTTCTTGATTTGTCCTTCTATCTTGATGGTTTGAGGAGTGGTAATTCCCGCCAATGCATTACAAGATATGGTCGGATTTATTTGTTCTTCATCTAGGCTTTGTTCCTGGAATATATCCTCTTCTTTTGACCTTTCTTGCTCCTTTTCTTCTTCCTCTTCACAATCTATGTAGAATAATTTCTTCTCAGCACACTTATGACCTTTTGTGTATTTGCTATCACAATTGTAACAAAGCCCTTTTGCTCTTTTTTCTTCCAATTGTTGTGGTGTCAACCTTGTAGGTTGTGGAAGACTATGGGCAACAACACTTCCGTCTTTATAGTTGTGAATGGTATGCTTCCTAGTTGCCATAATTTTGCTTTCCATTTTTCTTGCTAACCTGAATGCCTTCTCTAATGAATCAGGTTCCCAAAGGCGCACATCATGTTGGATATTATCCTTTAAAGACCCTATGAACACATCAATCCTATGCTCCTCTGGAATATCTTTTACCCTTATGTTCAATTTTTGGAACTCCTCAATGTGCTCCATTATTGAACCCTTTTGTTTGAGACTTATCAATTGGCTAAAAAAAGTGTTGCTTTTTGTATCCTCATAATGTGCTATCAATTCTTCCGTAAAAATTGCCCAAGTGATAAATTGTTTACGAGAACAAAGCCATTGATACCATACAAACTGATTTGGTTCCAAATATAAAGTTGCCATACGTACCTTTTGTGTGTTTTGCACATTATTGAGATCGAAGAATTGCTCCATCTGTAATATCCATGTGGCGGGATCCTTGCCATCAAACTTCCTCATATCGATTTTTGGAATATGGTGAGTCTTCGATCCAACATTAGAGTCTATGGAATCATGATTAACATTTCTTTTGTTCTCATCATGAGTTTCCTTTACTACCTTTTCACCATTAGTGACCCTTTCTTGTAGCAACTTCTTCAATTCTTCCATGTCTGTCTTCAAATCTATCTTCAAATTTGCCATTGAATCCTCCATCTTAGCTTCCATGCCATTTATCTTAGATTCCACGCCATTTATCTTAGCTTCTGTTAGCTTTTGTGAGCGTGACATTTGTTGCACTTGTTCTTGTAATTTTGATATATCATGTAGCATTTCTTCCTCTTCTTCATGAGTCATGCTAGAGCTTTCAGGTTCCTTACTAGGTGTTTGCATTTTCTTTCCTCGGGGCATCAGTTACCGATAATAATGCTTTACTATGCCCTTTGAATTCCGTTAAACCAAGCTTACACAAAAATTAAAAAAAAACTACACACCTTTTTTCACTTTATAGAAGCCTGATATTGAATCTGATGTATCTCTGTAATTTTGGATCATCCAATTCTGAAATTGCTACCTGTAGTAGCCTTCTGCGTCCTCTTTCCAATGCCACAAGTCTGAGCCAAATTGGATTCTCCAAGGAAGAGTTATGTGAAATCTCCCACAGTGACTTGATTTTAGACTGGTTCAGTAGAGCGAACTTGTACGACGTGCCACGAGTCACTGTTTCAACCTTTGAATCTGAAACACACATACAAGAAACTACAGTCCGTCCTCTTTCTGTACCTTCTTACGAAATTTCAATCCGATCCTCAGAGAGAAAGTTATGACGATTTTCCCCAGGTCACCTGTTTTGAATGTAATTCAGGAGTCTGCAAAAAGACCAACTTCCTCAGATCATATCTCCGCAAATATCACGCGAAAAGCTCTGAAATTTGGACCCAAGGTTCAGCGCAATTTCTTCTCAAATGGGTTTTTTTTGCGACTTCTGAAACGTCACAGAAAAAAAGTTATAGCGAAAATGCCACGATGACCTGTTTGGAGCAGCGAAACCCTAGAATCCAAAGCTCTGATACCAAATGTTATGAAACCAGCTCACAAAAAGATAGAAAAGAGAGATCCACGCCTTAGAATTCAGCCTCTTCGAGGGGGCAACCTCCTTTACATTACATAAATGAACAATTCTTGGATGATACAAATGACAAAACCTCCTTTCTATATATAGGAGTCTAAGGAGTCACAATATAATCCAGCCGACCTAACAATAATAATATAAAGCCACAAAAATAACAATAGAGGGATTCTATGGGGCACAGAAATAACAATATGGGGGTAATAGGGGCACAACAATATAAATAGGGGGTATAACTACAATAGTAATGGGGTAATCACTAGGATTATAGGGACCCAACAGTTTGTGTCATTCTATTTCATTTCTTCCTCTATCTCAAGTGAAGGCGACCTCACGCCATTGTTAGAGCCCCGCTCTATCCCACCTGTCTGCTTTCCTATCTGCTTCATGGCCTCGCACTATGACTGTGCCTTATCAGCAGCCTCCTTCTTCCTCTTCTCGACCAACTGTGTCATCGTAAGCTTGGCCTCCTCCTTTCTCTTCTGTGCGGTGGACTTGCTTCCACCAACCGCCAAATCTGTTGTAGACCGCCACTCTACCGGCCATTGATCAAGCACCACATCAATGGCATCATCTGTTGCCAAATACGGAAAGTTGTACCATTTCTACACAGGGTCCTTCTGCACTCTGATGGACACTCAATGGAAGTCTGCTTTAAACTTTCCGTAGCCCTGCAGGTTTGTGTACACCGTAGGCGACAATCGTAGCTTGCAATTGATGGACATCCAAATGTTCATTTCCATCAATATCCAAAAGATATTGTTATCCCTAACTCGTTGCGCATCGTTGGTTGCCCACCTTCGCTGCTTCAGGGATGTATAGCATGATCAAATGGAACTGGTTGTCCTTTAGCAGCTGCCATGCTACCAGCACAATCGATAGCAAGAGCCACGCATAGTGGAACGTCTTGTTGAGTTGTTGTGCTTTGCGGCAGTTCACTAGGAACTCTCCGCAAAGGTAGTCTAACCAGTTGAGATGGACTCCTTCAGCGCACTGTGCTGCTAGAGTGACGACAGGCGCTGACACCTCATCGGCGCAACACTTCCTCATCACTTTCCCCGCTAAGATCTACCTGGGTACCTTCACAGTAGGGTCGCAGATACTGGATATAGCATATCCACGTGGCTTCTTCACCAGCTTAATTTTTTCCTTCATAGACTCCAGAGAGCCTGTTTGCCACCTTTTCTACCAAATATCATTGTCAGGTTCTCTCCTGGATATGGAAATCTCGTTATTTGGTGAATCAACCTATCGGTGATGGGTATCAACTCTTCCAACCACAGACACCCATCATGCACCAAGCACAGTAGCTGATGATGACCAAAACTGTCACTACAGTGCGGTTGTAGTGCAACGCCTAGAGTAGGTTAAGCAAACTTGCCTTTTCTACTCCCTTGAGCCACCTCCATGGCTCTAATGTGGTCATTCCCGAATTTGTATCAATGGTGCGGCACATCACCTACTCAGTTGCCAGGTGTGGGAACTTCTCGTGGTCCATGTCTGGTCAATTTAACGTCTTAAATTGCTCTACATAAATTATCAATCTAGGTATCGTAAACTGATGAAGTGTGGTGCACCATATGTGCTTAGTTAACCTTTTTCTTACTTCGTTGTTTTATAGTTTATGTTGTTTTTGGTGTTTTGTTCTTGTTGGTTTCCTAAAGTATCTAATGCAAATGGAAATCCTATTCTAAGATCTTAAGAATAATTTTAAAGGACAAGTATGGATGTATATTTCAAGACAAAGTCGATGTCCCTAATGGTAACTTCCAAAACTTAGCACTTCAAAAGATCTTAAAACATGTTATTGATGGAATTAGTATTTAAACAAAAGTGTAAATATGCAGCTACTTCAATCAAAATAGAATGCAACAACCAAACAATGAGCTAGTGACTATGAAACCCAGTATCCTTGCTGTAAAAAGAAAACTGAACTTAAAGCAATTCAAAAACTGTAAGCAAAGTAAACTAAATCATATTACATCAAATCATATTCTGACCCCTCACCATTCGACTCACTCTAGCTATAGGAGGTAATCATAAACAAATTGAGAAATCTGATATCTAATTTGCATAAAATGAAACTAATATTAAACTACACATTCATACTTCAATCCCTCAGCATTTGACTCGCTCTGGCTATAGGAGGTAACTGAAAATGACATGAGCAATTCAATACCTAACTTGCAGAAAATATAAACTACTATCAAGCTACGCATTCATACTTCAATCCCTCACCATTTGAGTCGCTGTGGCTATAGGAGGTAACTGAAAATGACATGAGAAATTCAATAACTAACTTGCAGAAACATAAACTAATATCAAACTATGCATTCATACTTCAATTCCTCACCATTTGAGTCGCTCTGGCTATAGGAGGTAACTGAAAATGACATGAGCAGTCTAATATCTATCTTGCAGAAAAGTAAATGAACAAAACAAAACTGAAAGAAATAAACAATGCTGGAATTAGAACTAAGAAAATAAATCAGTAAAAGGACAAGATAATTCCATCATGTCATTAGTCATCAAAAAGCTATGTGCATTACTAATCTACAATCAACCGGTTGAACACACTTGCATGAATTAAAATTGCATGAATGAAAAATCTAATCTATCAAACTTGAAAGCAATCAAATGACATAATGAAATCAAAGAAAAATTTACAAAACGAAATCTACTCTACCTTACATTCTAATATGCTCCATGACATCTACTTCACATCTCCTTCCATGTTGAGAACATCAAAGCTTTATTCAAACTCTGCAAAATTACAAATTACAACAAAGTTCTCCAAAGCTTTCAAAATCCATCAAGGAAGAACTACAAACTCCAAGCTAAAGAACTAACAAGCTAAAGGACTTAAGAACTAACAAATGAAGGAGAGAGATCTCCTATTTATACAAAAAGATGAGAAGTCATCTCATTAATGAGAGTCCATGAATCTCTCCCTCTACCTCTAGAGTCCTAATCAAAATAGGAACTGATAAGACACATGTCTTCTTAGAGTTACAATACAATTAGGAGATGTGACACATATCCTCATGATCCCATGATTCTTTCCACTCAAATTCGAATTTGGCCTTAGAGTGCCACATAAGGGTCTTCTAGAAGCCTCCTTTCAACCTACACATGTCAACAATCTCAACCCATTTGTTAGGTATAAGCATATGCACATTATTTTATAATCCTTAACCACAAATTCACTTAAAAGTCTTAGAATTAATAAATATTGGAAAAACATAAATGTGGCCCAATGATAATGAAAGTGGGATGAATGTGGTGACATAGTAGTGAAATGGAGATGAAATGGAGGTGATATAATGAACATAATAATGAAAGTGTAATGGAAATGAATGACATTTTCAAGACTCAACAGTCCACCAAGTCTGAATCTTCAAGTTTTAGCAGTGGCACTCATGCCAAGTGCAGACCGTCGAACATAATTTTGTTTGCCAGCAGAGGGGTTTGCAGGGGAGTCTTACTCTCATCAATGTCCTTTGGCACCTTAGTCTTAGGTTTGCGCAGAGGGACATACTCTAAAAACCAAGTAATAGGGTCCGCACCCTAGGTTTCAACCTTCTCGACTTCAAATCCCACATCCTCGTCATCCATTGGGATGTCTTCGATGTCTTCCTCCTCTGGTTCTAATTTTATGGCCTTGCCTTTCTCCTGTGCGATGGGTTTTCATGGGTTTCTTCTTAGTGATGCGCGCACCAGTATAATAGGTTGCTTGCCCTTCTTGTCCTTCACGGTTTCCTTGGTTGGGTTCGGCTTTGGTCTCAACGTCCTCAGTGATTTAGGGACCTCTTCCAGTACTTCGACTACTTCTGGATCAACTACTTCTACCTCTATTTTCATTTCCTGTGCCGGCTCCTCTACTACTTGTTCGGTATTTATAATTTCTGCAAGTGATGACATAACACTTTCTAACAGTGCTCGCGACGTCTCTAGAAAGTTTGAAAATGTGGGAGTCTCTTTGAAAGCCACGACGAATTCTCAGTCCATGGGTGTCTGAGAGCTCAACAACGCAATTCTCAAAATGCCAAGTGTTTTTCATTGGATAGCCACTTTTAATTTATGGGGCATTTTGAATTCAAATCTGACCGTTCCCCCCAAAGTTGGTCCACTAATGTCGGATTGGCGGCTGATTTTCAAGGATATGAGCCATAAATTTCATCTTAAATGCTAGTTTCCCACTCCATTTGGCCGCACTTCTGTCGTCAAATAATGAACAGTGAATTTAACAGTCACTTTCTGACTGACCTGCGGGATTTTTCCTTGGGTAGCGCAGCTCCCTTCACACTGTCATGGACCAAATGACAAGTTGTTTCTTTGTACCATCCGCCAATCAGATAGCTCCCCAACCCGGGTAGTGTAGTTTATAGTCCTGCGCCTCCTTTCAGCTACTTGGAGCACTAAGACTGTGCTACCTTCATTTAGCCACATGGCCGAACTGCCGGTGTATGGCTTCAAGCGACCACCATTCACCTTTCCTGGGAAGGGATCTCCATTCAACTTGACCAGTTGTATTGCTCCTCCGTCAGTAATCTCCTTAATGACATAAGGCCCTAACCTATGCATCTTTAACTTCCATGGAAATTTACCAAACTTACTATCATATAACAAAACCATGTCATTTACCTTAAATGTGCGTAGCTTAATATGTTGATGATGCCATGCCTTTTTGCACTGCTTTTGGACCTGTTGGTGAAATCCAGCTAGAAATATTTCTTCTTTGAGTTCATTCAGCTGTGCGAGCCTTTCTTCCAGGGCTCCGTGATCCTTCATACCTATGAGTGCTGCTATGCGCAGACTAGGCATAATATATTCCACAGGCATTACCGCTTCAACACCATAGACAAGCCTAAAAGGGGTTTCTCGAGACAACTTCTTGCATGTTGTTCGATAAGCCCATAGTACTGCAGGTATGCATAGGTCCCAATCACTTTGCTAAGCATTGAAAACCTTGGCCAGCGCATTCTCTTGCACTTTATTGAATGCTTCCACCATCCCATTAGCTTGCAGGTGATAAGGTGTGCTCTTCTAGTGGTATACCTAGAGTTCCTTTGTCAACGCGCTTATCATGTCATTTAGAAAGTGCGTACCGCGATCACTCATCAAGATCTTTGGATAGCCAAATCGCGTTAATACATGCTCAAAGAGGAACTTCGTGGCAGTCGTGCCTGTGCAATCCTTCACAAGTCGTGCCTCCACCCAACGAGTCAAATACTCCATCACGGTGATAATGTACCTTGCTCCCGTCTTTCCTTGTGGCTGAATGGGTCCCACAAAGTCTATCGCCCATTTCTCAAAGGGTTGCAATGTCATCTGCGGATTCAAAGGCATCTCATCCCTCTGTGATGGCCTTCCAGTCCTTTGACATACATCGCATATCTTTCAATATGCTTTTGAGTCTTGATGGAGGGTTGGCCACCATGAGCCCCCATGAGCATCCACGAGGATGCTGCTTCTTTCAAACTCAAGTACATATCATCATAATATCTCATCAGACACCATTTGTATAGATGCCCAACAATGACAGAGAAATCTGTCGCGCGCACCACTAATTCCTTCTTCTGTTGGATAGTGTATCCTTTTGGGGCAGTTCTTATTGTTAGGATGTGTATTATATCCTCAAAATGACCATCCGTGATGCGCACTGCGAATAGTTGTGCATCAAGCAATCCTTCCTCCAAATTAGTGGGCTCTTCCCCTATTTCAATGTGTGACAAATGGTCAGGTCCCACGTTCAGTCGTCAAGGCTTCACAATAACTTCAAAACCATACTCCTGGAACAATAACAGCCATCTGCAAATTCTCCCCCCCAAAACAGGCTTATTGACTAAAGACTTTAGCACAGAATGATCTGTATACATCTTAAAATGGCCTCCCAACAAGTAATGTCTAAACTTCTAGAGCACATACACCATCGCTAACCCTTTGCCCTTGGTGGTGGAGTAGTTCTCCTCTACCTTGGATAATATTCTGCTTGCAAACGCAATAGGATGGTCCAAGTCTTCTCCCGGAGCCTGTGTCAGTACTGCTCCCAGCGTTATACATGACACATCGACATGGACATGAAACTACTTCTTCTAATCCAGGAAGACTAGGATCGGTGCGGTGACCATATTTTCTTTCAATACATCCAAGCTCTTCTTACAGTCCTCATTCCAATAGAATCTGACATCCTTCTTCAAAAAATTTTCCATAGGCATGGTGATCTGGTCATAGCCTTTAATAAACTTTCTCTAATACCCCATATGTCTTAAGGTTGAACGCAACTTCTTTACACTCCTTGGTTTCTCCAAGTTCAGTATTTCTGCAATCTTCACGGGGACTACCATTAGTCCCTGTCTGCAAACCACATGACTGAATAGGGTCCCAAAAGGAACATAGAACAAACACTTATGTAGGTTGAGCATGATCTGGTATCTTCGACAAGTATCCAACATCACGCATAAGCTAGCTACATGGCATTTTAAAAGCCCAAACATAGTCCAGTAATCAAAGTATTCCTCCAGGAACTTATGAATAAATTCCTTGAACGCAGCAATGACTACGCTCGAGAAGATCGCATGTGCATTCTTCAATCCAAATAGCATTACAATATACTGAAAACAACCTCACTTAGTCACGAAGGTTGTCTTGCTCCTATCCTCTGGTGCGATTTTGATCTGGTGGTACCCTGAGAACCCATCAGTGAAGGAATATGCCTCTTGGCCACCTACATTGTCCAACAGTTCATCAGTGGATGGAGTCAGGAAAGGATCATGTACATAAGCATCATTTAGCTCTCTTAGATCCACACATATCCCTATTTCATCCTTCTACCTTTTCTTCTGTACCACCATTTGGCTTACCCAATCAGATTCTTCCACAGGCTCAATAATGCCTGCCATGAGCATCTTGTCTAGCTCTAAGAGAACCCTCTCCTTATACTTTGGATTGAGACGGTAAGGTCTTTGGCTAACTGGCTTCGCATCGGGCTTCATTGTAATCTTCATCATACCTACGTCCTTGATTATCCCCTTCATATGTGTGAACTTGGTAGGGAATAAATCCTAGTATTCACGGAGCAATTTAGCGATCTTATCCACTATTCCATCATCCCAGTAATCTCCAATCTTCACGAATTTGGGCTCTGCCTCCATACCAATGTTTACTTGTTTCATTTTCAGCGACACATTTATATACGGATTCTCAACCTGCGGTCCTTCAACCTTGCGGTGACCTTTTATTTAAGGGGTGCTAATCTTTCATGGATCCTCATTCTCTTCTTTGGCAGTTACATTATAACATTCTAGCGTGTGACTCAGTTGAGTAGCCCATTCAGACTGAATTAGGTATAAAGGATCTTGCGGCATCCTAAAGATTGTTTATTTCACCTCTTGTAACACTTCATCAATGCTGTCAAACCCGTCTTCAAAACTAAATGTCATCATGAATCCTTCACACAGAATATCCCATTCACCTATCTCATGGCGGAGCTCTGTTTCTACATACTAGTTCATCGGGACAACATCCAAGGTATGACAGAACAAGTGCATCCATTCAGGTTGGGTCGTCTCTCCATAAGCCTGAGTCCATTTGGCCAATCGTGCATGTGAATCATCCTACCCATCATAATTATCTGTCATTCACATCTTCGGCTTCCCAAAGCAAGTTCTCATCATTATCCTACATTCGCGCCAATCATCAAAGCTTCCCTTATGCGTACCCCACCATCTTGTGGGCATAGCGCGCAACGCCTAGTCCAATGCCTAGAAGCGCTGCTTTTCTGGTACCTCCTTCTCAAATGCATCCAGAAAAATATCCATATCATTCATGCCATCATAAGTAGGCAGGTTCTTGACCTCTGATTACACACAACGCAGCGACCGGGTCATCCTGTTATAGCTTAGCGTAGTTACTTCATGTAACTGATTCTGCGAGCACTCTAGTTCTTCATCAAAGTCTGAGGTGCATGAACTCTCACGATCCCATGTAATTTTCCCATCCACCGTTGGATTCACCCAATCTTGGTCTCACGTTGTTATCTTATAGATCATCATCGCTCTCATAATCCTAGACTGGTTCACTATAGCACGATCCTTTAGTAGGATCTAGGGGTACTATTACGCAGAGCGATTTCATCTCAAATATCATCTTTAGCTTCTTTAGATTGATTACCCCATTCAAATCGTAGCCCAATCAATTCCCAATAGCGCAGGATAGGGATTGTTGTCATAGACTATCTCTATTCCTTCAAAATCATCTAGCGCGCTTGCACTTTCAATATCCATAGTCATCCCCTGCAGTTGCCCCATGGGGATGATCTTCTACTGATTCGCCATCCTTAGCTGAATTGGAGACCATTGTAATGTGGGTCTTCCCATTCGTTCCCAAGTCTATTTTGATAGGACGTTCGCATCTGACCCCAGGTCTAAGATAACTTGATCCATTTCATACTCTCTTATCTGCGTGATCAGTCTCTTCTCTCTTCCCGTCCTTGTTTTATGCTTACCTATCTTTCACACTACACGTGGCTCACCCGGAGAGGTTCCAGTGCATCTATTGATGAGTTCTTGTAACCCCTTCACAGCCTTACTATAACGTAGTAACTTCATACAGGTCTCCAGGAATGTTGTAAGAATAGGAGGGTCCATCTCTTGATCAAGCTTATCCTTGCTTCCTGAGGTGGAGGCCTTAGCAAAGCTCTTCTTTTCTTCCATGAAGGTTTCTCGTGCATGCCCCAAATCAAACTCAACCTCCTTTGCCGGAGCTTTGTGCACCCATGTACTATCTTTGGGTTGTTTTCCCTTGTGATCACCTATTGTGATTCCACTTTGGAGCACTATATTCATGTTTGGATCCTCTTCGTGTGGCTTAGCTCTCATCATCTGTAGGTTTTGAGTTGCCTACGGTGGTAGCACCCCTTTGTCACATATCCTTGCTATCAGTGTAGGGAAGTCCTCTGTTTCATGATCAAGAAAAGTGCAATACATGCACAATGGACATGTTTGGTTAGTGCAATCATGGGCATAATGTCCTATCCCTCCACAATTGTCCCCGACCTCTACCTGGTCCTCCTCCACCTCGACCTCATTCACATCGCTGAAATCCTATCAGCGCCATCCCTGCGCTCTGGTCAGGGGGCACATTTCAGCCTTAACCCTATAGGTGGGAGTTCTATCCATCATTAGTTCATAACTCCTGCAATTACGCTCATCATGCCCTATCAACCTAAAAAATCTACAGAATAGTTGTTGCGGTGTCTGTACAAACTTATGCAGCAAATGACAATTATCCATGGAATGTTTTCCTGCTACCTGACATGTAGCACACCGCAATGCAAGCCTCGCACTTGGTCCTTCTTGAGATTCTGATCTCAAAGGCATTGGTCCTCCTCCTGTAAGGTAGTTCGCAAAGACTGGACAATGCTCCTTGTCATGCCCCTGAGTCTTGCATTTCAAACACCATACAACTTTGCACACCTCTGGTCGAACTGTCCTATCCTTCTTCAAGCATTGCATCTCAAGGCAAAGATTTTTCAACTACGCATGGATCTGCTAAACCCCCAGATTTGGATCCTACATCGGTGTTTCATGCAGCCTCATTGCAATCTCCAAGGCCTCTACCTGAGTTCTTATCCTCTGCTGTGGTAGTGTAACCCTTAAGTGTGGTAGGATTGAAGCCACAAACCACTCGCAATGTTGTCATCTGTTAGGTTCATGTTAGCTTCACAGATTGTACACTTCAACCTCTGATCTAGTTCCCAAGGTGTCTTGCTTGGTTACATCACGATTTCTTTGAATCCTACATTAAACTATGCTTCATATTTAGGCCTACTGAATTCTCTATTGACAGTTGTCTGGATGTCTGCTACTCCAACATTTGGCTTATCATTAGCATACTTGATATACCAGGTTAGCGCTTGATCCTGTAGAGCACTAACCAATGTCGTCTTCTTCATGTTATCATCTGTAACACCCTGAGCTTCCCATACAGCTTTCACAACAAACCAGAATTGGTCCGGGTCCTTGTTTCCCAAGCCTTTGAACAAAGGAAACTTTACTGAATTCGCCATACTGAACTGTGGCGTAGGTGGAGGTGGTACAGGTGAAGTCATAGGTGATGCTGGTGAAGTTGGAGGTGGTGTGGGCAGAGGTGGTATTCACATGAATCCTTGTCTTATTAACTAAATAGCACTTCACAGAGAAACCTATGCTATTCCCTCTTCATCACCTCACCGAGGTGAGATCAATGGACTATATTCAGGACCCTTTTTTCCTTTGTTTCTGTAATTTTTTCTACTTTGTGTAGCTCCAAAAATCAAGGTAGCTAGATAACCCATTTTTCGCACTAAACAATTATAATCCACGTATTCAAAGATTTCATGTACTTACCTCGTGGTCATTTGAAAATGTGCTGCTCCACCTCATGGTAGCTAACTGAGGTATCGACTCCAAATTCAGTTACAAATCCTTCGATGACGCGATCGATCCAATGATTGATAATGCGTGCAATATTCTCCTCTGATGCTTCCAACCTTCGCACTAGCTCAGAGGTCCACACAATAGGACCATCAAGTTTACACCTTCCATGGCTATTTTCTAGCTTCGCGATCCACTCGTATAGCTCAATCGGAAAGGCACAAAAAAATATCTCATGGATCTCAGTATACAAGTACCTGTCCAACCACTATTCCTTTGTCAGTAATGGGTTTTTGTTCTCCTGCGCTGCGAATTCGTGGATCTTCCTATCCAACCAGTCTCCAATCTCTTTCTTAGTTGGATTCCAATGATACAACATCACACATCTCTTATGTAGATTCTAGTCTCAGGAACATAACCATTTGTTGGATTGAGGGGGCTTAATCGAGGTTCTGTGTTAATTAGCCAAACAAATCCCTATACTACTAGCCCTTTTGGCATCAACCCGCGGAGCGCGGACCGAAGTCTCACCCGAAGCAGTATGGGGGGATGCTAGAACCAATTTTGCACATCCCAAGATGGTCATGATGTCATTTTATTCCCTTTATTCCTTCCTTCGAGTAGGTCACTTAATTCTAGGGCTGGGTAGATGAGCTTTCTCTTCCATCGTTTAATACCTCCGCGAAAGGGTACAACTGACCTTTGCGTAGCCCTAACCCTTGATTTAGACACTTTCACGCTGCTAAGGCAACGTACTGGATAGATTCCTAGTCTAGTCCAAGTGTCTTACTTATCTTATTAGATACTCGCAGTTAGCACCGCGTAAACAAAGATTCTTATATGTGTTCAATTATCCAACATAATCATACACATTCGCGCATCACATAAGCATTATAAAGGAAATTCGTACATAAAATGACAAGATGCATTAATTGGAACAAAGACACAGAAATTGCATAATACCTCTCTTTATTGATATCTTCCAAGTGATTATAGACTCCATTCACCCTACGCACACAGCTGCAGGGGTTTGCGCACTCAGCTGCGGACTTCTACCCTATGCCTCTGCACACTCGGCTGTAGAGGATCTACCTATGCTACGACCCAAAACTTAGACTTCTAGCTCAGAGCTACACTCTCTTCTCTATTGCTCGCTTGCCTCTAACTACTTCAATCTTAGCTCTTCTTATACAATCCCATGGTCCGTGAACCATGGGTAGATCTCTTATAGGCGACTTTACTTTACAAAACTAAGGGCGAACAACCCTTTATGACTTATGACTCAAACATGGGATTTTAGCCCCAAAACTGCTCTTTTGGGGATCCCGTTCCCAACAGTTATTATTGTATTTCAGTTGTCTTAATTACTCTAATGATATATGTAGTTGTTTACTTACGCATGTATGTATGGAATCTTTCTATATATGTATGTATGAATCTTGTTGAGATGCGTTGTTGGTTTAACCATCACTTTGGATTGTTGGTTCACCTGCCTTCCAGCTGGTGATGTATATTTTCTCGTGAGTTCCCTTCCAAGCTACGTGTTTACACAGGTTTCCACGAGGCACACTCATTCCACTTTTCGTGTGTTAGAACTCTTCATGCACTTTCCTTGGTTTGCTATGTTGGTCACTCCCTTGCTACCAACAAGTACATCCTTATTGCCTCTACGTGTAAACGCGGTCAAGGTGATACCGTACGACCCACTGCTGGGACTCCTAAACCAAATGGTCTCAGGTGTAGTTGGGACTTCTTACCGTGGAGATCCCTTGACATGTTGGTGGGTCCAACACTGTCAACACAAGGAAAGTTATGTAGCGATTCTGGTAGCTAGCTCTTGGGATAATCTATTAAGCGAGGGGTTTGTTGAGAAGTTGGGAGCGTTTATTGTGAGACTTCATAGGAAAAGGGTCAAATAGAAGAACTAGATGGAGAAGAAATATGTCCCATAGGTTATTTTTAGCTTTGTGGGTGTTAAAATAATTCCATTCATTCATTATAATTTTCTGTTAATATAATTTTGTTTTAAAATCGCAATAAGAATTTGATACTTGGTAGGTTGAAGGCTCAACATGTGGATCACTGGAAGGGCGAAATGTGGCTTGATTATGGGAAACACATGGCCTTGTGGCAAAGTAGCACGTGGCTCTATTTCATTGGTCAAAATGATTGTAATGGTTTGGCATCAATGGGATTGGAACACGCGATCTTAAGGTTACAAGTCAAATGAATAACCAATAAGTTACATGTAATATTTGTGAAAAGTTACATGGTTATGCTATTTAAGGCTTGTTTTTTTATTACATATTAAATATGGCGGTGTAGCCAAGGATAGTACACATTCCACAAAACAATTTACCATATTAAACGACAACCCCTACACAATGAATCCATGGTATATTAAATATGTTAGATATGATTTTAACATATGTTATAGGTTGACTACGTAAGTATATTACATATAAAAATTATGTTGGTTAATGGAAATATACCATGTATAACATGGTATGGTTATATATTATGTGCAACTGGGTTTCTATATTATATCGTTCCGTGTTTATAACGGTGCTATATATATATATATATATATATATATATATATATATATATATATATATATATATCTATATATATATATATATATATATATATATATATATATATGTATGTATGTATGTATATATGTATATATGTATATATGTATATATGTATATGTATATGTATATGTATATGTATATGTATATGTATATGTATATGGGGCCCACAAATCCAACAGTAGCCAAAAACAATGAGCACGTGGACCATACCGTATGGTTATTCATCGATTGATGTTAGTTATCAGAGTATGTCATACATAATATATGGTTGAAACAAAGTGTAATGTCACCCTTTAAATGGATAGCTTGAGTATATTATGGTTGGAGTTACATTAACGTCCCCACGAAATCGATTGGATAATTTGCCGAGGGTTCAACAAAATATATATATTTGTAGTATGTTTCTTTTAATAACATACTAGAGGGGTAGAGTATGTATGCCTTTGTAGACTTAGCAGTCAAATTGCTATGTGGAGGTAGGTCCCTTGTCCCACAATCAAAGGGGTCTCAAACACCAATTTGGTGTCTAGCTTGGTCGTCACCTTAAAATTGGGTAATAATAATACGATGTATAATATATGATTGTAACAAAAACATTAATACACACGATTTTTGTCATATGCCAATGTTGTAAGCATAGATATTTTCCATTGAGTGACAAGTATACTTGGAAAACAAGTTATGTGGTTGGGTTATTTTAAAGTGCTAAGAGTGTTAAGCCATATTTTGGCATGTTCATTTTATATTAATTAGAGTTTTGAGAGCTTTTTTTGTAACAACCAAAAGAGGTTTTGGTGATGTTTTGGAGGCCACATCTTGGTATCAAAAAGCTCATTTGTAGTAGGACTTTGGAGGAATTTTAGCTTATTGTAATTGTGATATTGGGGAGAATAATAAAGAGGCTATGCCATTGGAGGTAGGACCCAGAGATGTAGTCCACACTGGATGAACTCTATTATCAATTAGTTTTATGTCAGTTTTCTCTTGTCTTGATCTCTTACATATCGTTTTAAATTGTAACTTATTTAAAGCATTTCATACTTGATGTAGGTTAATTGTTGGTTTAATTTTTTTCATTCACTCTTAAACATTTTTACAAGTCGTCACTTTAAAATATCTTGAATTAAGTTTAGAGCAATTTGTATTAGAGCAAGTTTGATGGTCATTCATGAGTGTGCATGATAACTAAGAGTAAATTAAAGCAAGGTGAAAGAACAATTATTGAAGGAAATATAGAAATTGGATTGAGAATATTTACATGAATATGAGAGATGTCATCAGATGAGGGAGAAGAGAATCATTTTGGATCTGAGAAAGAGTTTCATGAATCTTTAATGGCGATGAAGACCATGGTTGAAAAAATGTATTAGGAATGGAAGGATTTTAGAGAAGGGAGGTCATCAAAGAAAGAAGTTAAAGATTCAAAGGGAAATGATGATGATTCTAAAAATAAATCTCCTCCTCCTTCTCCTCCTTCAAATCCTCCTCGTTCTCTTCCTCCATCTCCTCATGGAAAAGTTCTGTCAAAGAAGTTGATGTTGAAGATGGATATTAAATTTGGCTTGACAGTTTATAATGGAGAGATTAATGCCGAAAATATTGACAACTAGATTCGTCAAATGGAAGTATATTACTATATGTAGCAGATTGTCGATGGTGAGGTAAAAATTTAGTTGACCTCTCTTCGATTAGATGATACTATGTTAATATGGTGGAAGACTAGACTTCAAGAAGGTAAAACTCTTTCCTGATGGTTTTAATTTATGTCAACATTGGAAAAGATGTTCTATCCTTTGGCTCATATCTAGAAGGAAATAATAGAATCATAAGCTATGTGACAACTTAAAGGCCAAAGCATGCAAAAAATATACAAAGGAGTTTAGGAAAAAGGAATTTTCTTTAAATATTCCACCTAATATGCAAGAGAGTATATATGCAACACTACTTTTATTTTGAAGCTATCTAACCTAGATGAGGTTTTGTAGAAGCAACCTATATTGAATCAGGTAAACACGATGGTGGAGTCTCTATGGAATAGATTTGGTCGAAAGATGATAAATGAAAAGGAGAGGAGAAGGAAAAGAGAACAACTAATGTGAAGAAGGGCGATGAGAAACTTTCATGTTCCCATTGCAAGAAAGAGGGACACAATGATGATACTTTTTGGAAGCTACATCCCAAGATGAGGCCTAAGTAGTTCTGAGATAGGAAGGGCAAGCAAATGGTGGCAGTGACAATCCAGCAAGATCTAGGATTAGACTCTAGTGATGAGGCACAAACAAAAGCTATGCATTTGAAATGTTTATGGTCTTCACATGTTGGTTTTAGTTATTTTATTTCAATTTCAATTTCGATGAGAAAGATAGATGAACTGTTTCCAATCAATGTGGTAGTTAAGCATGTTAAAGTATATACTTTTTTTGACACTGGATCTCAGGCTAATATGATATCTGAGGCAATTGTTAAGATGTT
Organism: Pinus tabuliformis; assembly: GCA_031772625.1. Taxonomy (NCBI): domain Eukaryota; kingdom Viridiplantae; phylum Streptophyta; class Pinopsida; order Pinales; family Pinaceae; genus Pinus; species Pinus tabuliformis. Next base: position 379,712,086 of record CM062808.1, on the reverse strand, counting down.
GAATCTAGTAACAACATTAAATCCTAAACCTTATTTTCTTGGATGGGTATGTAACGACACTAAGATGAATGTTACCAAGAAGTGTAAGATTAGGTTTTCTATTACATGTACATTTATGGATGAAGTTGAACTAGGAGTGGTTCCATTCAATATTTGTGCAATTGTGCTTGGAAGTCCTTACTTATTCAAGATCAAGTCTATCTACTACAAGAAGGAAAATAAATAACACCTTTGCAAGGATGACATAGAGTATATCATATGAACTCATCAAATGAAGGATGATTCTTCACTAGTAACCATAGGGAGCTTGAAGAGGCTCACCAATGAGAGAAAGACCTTTTCACTCATATGTGCAAAATTGGATAAACTAGTTATTCTAGAGCATGGGAAGTTGTCGTGAGAACCTGTTAAGAGGATAAAATAGGTTAGTTCATTTATAGTAGCATATTCATATTTGTTAATGTTGCTAATGTGTTGTACACGGATAGTGGCTAGAGTAACACACACAAGAGGATGTGGGAAATTGCAGATGGTTAACAGTATGGCTTCAGTTGTCATAGTTATTGTACAACCTTTTGTGATGAGTAAAATACACAAAATAGGGTGGGAAAACACTGGACAAGTGGGGAGGTAGTTCTCAGACTTGGTGCTTGATTCATAACCTTTTGGAGGTCCAAAGGCCTCTCAGTGGTTAGGATTGATCTCGAAAGATCCTGAAAAAGGAATTAAATTAAAAATCTCCAAAATTTGATGGAAATCGACTCATTTCATAGATCTCTGAAAAATTATTTCAATGCAATTTGAATCGCATCGATCCGACTTCATATGTGAAAGTTATTACAATTTGAAGTTTTGAAAAAATAGGGAAAAAGTCAAAATCAAAGTCAATGGTGATGTGGCGCGTCATGGAGTTGACAAATGGAACATCTAGGAGCTGGCACAAGGCGCAATGAGAATCTGACACCTAACAAGTTGAAGGCTCAACATGTTTCCCATTGGATACGTGACATGTGACCCAATGGATGGGTGATACGTGGCCCTGTGGTCAAGCACCATGTCACTCTATTTCATTGGTCAAAGCATTGTAATGGTTTGGCACCAACATGATTAGAAGACATGACCTCCATGTCACAAGTTTAATGACTAACAAATTGGTTAAAAGCAACAATGGTGAGAAATTACATGGTTATGTTATTTAAGGCTTAGTTGTTTATTATATATTAAATATGATAGTCCTACTAAGGATAGTACACATTCTATAACAAATTCTAACCGTATTAAATATGCTATAGTTGGACCACGTAAGTGCATTACATATAATAATTATGTTGGTTGGTGGAAATGAGTTACAACACACATACCATATATAACATGGTATGGTTATATATTATGTGATGTTGGGTTTCTATATTATATGGTTCAATGTTTATAACGGTGCATTAAATATATGCTATGATATATATAGAATATGTTCTATGAATTTGATAATAGCCAAAAACAATGAGCAAGTGGAAAATACCGCATGGTTATTTGCCGAGTTATGTTAGTTATGGGAGTATGCCATACATAGCATATGTTGAAACAAAGTGTAACACCACCTTTTAATCAGATATCCTAAGCGTCACACCACTATCACAGTAGTAGACTTCCAACCACACATAGGTAGGTGTGGCACCTCTAAACTTTTTCTTTTCACCAATACTTAAGTGTATGGACTATGCCTAACACAACACTTTGTTAATTTTCAAAACAAGTGTTCATAAAAATGCATAGGAATAACTTATCAACAAACATATTTATGTAGTAGAAATCAAATCAACATCACAAGTATGCCCATACATACTTGGTAGGGGAAATTTCCTTGAATTATGCCCAATAATAATATATAACAGTGTATACTATTTTACAAAATATAATTTTTACAGCTGAGTCATGCAGCCAACCATTCGGCCTGTACACTTAGATAATTTACCAAAATCACACCCCAACCATGCAGTTGCTGCTTCCATCGTCTGCACTGCTGGAAACCCCAACTTCAGCCTTGTCACAAATCGTAACTACCCCGTTCGATTCTTCCTGAATTTTTCTCACATCATCCAGTCATTTTGTAGCATTATAGTGCGGCTTTTGTGCCTTAACGCATGACCTGCACTATAGTAGCACCACTCGGACCCGTGTCACAATACCCATTTAGACCTCCAACCAAAATCGTGTTACTCGTTCAACTTTTCCCATTGGTGCGGGCGAATGACCCCATGCCCTGCAGTCTTGCCTACCCAACTCAGCTCTCTCGCCAAACCCATCCTGCGACTCAACCCGAACCATCTGCAACTTTTGGCTCTCAGCCTTTGTTGCTCCGTATATCCCCTTCATTATTCTTTGCTTGGTCCCCTTCGCTCTTTTGTTTCTACGATATATGAGGTTCGAGTTCAGATGTTCAAATTCCATCGAACTCTCCACCTATATATATATATATATATATATATATATATATATATATATATATATATATATATCCATGACACCGCTGTGTCATCTTCTCAAAATCACGACCCTTCATTTAATCGAAGGTCGTCCTAATATTAGGTCCACACATTAGCCTACATATATGTATATTAGTCCATCGCTTAGGTCGGCCTACCCATGTGTCAGGCCAATCATATCGCATGTCAGCTCGTTGTATAAGCATTGCCACTCAGTCAGTCTATCCACTTGCTCGGTCAACCTTCATACTTCGGTCGCCCTCATGTCCAATATCTCCTATCACCCAACTTGTCCCACTTCCTCATCGACTCGTCGCACATCTGACATCCACCTCCGCATTGCCTTTAACCACGATCGTTGGTTCTTCGACTCTCTCGAGCACTCACTGACTCGAGGACCTAACATCCTCCACTACTCTAGAATTGTTTTTGTCCTTGACAACATTGTCATCATCAATCTTCACAAAGTGTTTCTAGCTCCAACATCGACTGTCCATGCTACCCAACTTTGCTCATCATTGCATAAACCACCATCAAGGTCTATGTCTCCAAAAATCAAGAGATTTTCCTCAATCCATGATCATCAACCACATCTGTCACAACCTCCATGTTGCTCCACTGTGAGGAGGATGACCCTCCAACTCAAGCTACATGTCATCACTGTAACACATTTCATGTTGACTTATAATGTGTCATCATCATGTGAAATTTGTGCCATGATACTCCATCCCAACACAACATATCTTGGTCATCCCTCGATACATCTCTAACATAGCTCGATGCAATGCTAACCCCCATGGCTCGAACTAGTTGGGTGATCAGTCTAATTTTCACATCCAAATCCATGAGAATTCTCCTCCTCATGCCACCATTGGTCATTTCTCTTACATCCTGTCACAATCTCAACTCAATCAAGAATCCATCCCAAGTGTAAAATAAGCCATGGTCAGGTCCATGAATTAATCCATGACCTTATCTACAACATAATGCCATCAATGCTAATGTCCATGTGCTGCTCTAGGTGATGCCCGAGTAGCCACATACATCCAAGCATCATCATAATGTGTAAACGAGAGGCCTTATCCCTAAAGGCCCCTTTGTCAGGGTGGTGTAGTCCTCCTCCTCATCAAGGTATTTCAGACACCCACCTCCAAAGATTAATCATGTGAGAAGGGCCACGAAGTTTCCTCCCTAGATCTCATCCACCCATGTATCCAACTGATGCTGCATCTTGAAGTACTCATGGACAATAACAATCTCCTCATGTGTATATCCAAGCTTCCCAAGCTTGTCCTTCGTCAACTGAAAGTCATAGATGTCAATAGCATACCTGCAAAATTCCACAACAATAACTGGTATCTACCTGCATACCCTTCCCCAACCATTACTTTAGAAGTAGTACTCAAACTTCTTCCCTCATCGATGACTACATGGTGAAGTCTCTCAGTGGAAGCTGTACCTATCATAAGTTATGTGGAACAACCCTTCCACCTTCATCTTTCTTCCTAGCTCTCACAACAAAATCAATCATCCTATTCTCCTTCGTTGCTTGAGTCATATATCCAAGTTCCCTTTTCTCCACATAATCATAGGTCATTTGGATAGAAATTCATTGAAGCAATCCTTGGTTAATATTCCAAGCGACTCTTCCTTGTCATCGAAACAATCTTGGCCTGCCATCTAGCTATAATTAAGCTTATGTCATGATCCACCATCAACATGGCTTGTGGAACTATCAAGAAGTCCTACCCGAGCACCATAGCATGATCATCCATATCAATCACCCTCAAATCCAACCTTCCAAATCACAAACCTACTCTCACTTGTGTGTTCTTCAAAACACCTACCACAACTTTCATGGTAGAGTTTATAGCTTTGAAAGCACTCAACTCCCTTTCCACTTCAGCTTTCTTCCCAAAAGATGTTGTTTCCTTCCTGCTAAGGAAACTATGTGTAGCCCCTGTATCAATCAATGCAACAAACTTCTTGCCATGTATAGTTACCTACACAAAACTAAACCTCAAGGCATCTCCATCTTTTGTAGGCTTTATCCTGTGTCTTATCTGAATAACCTTCTTCAACAACTTGACCTTAGAGGGGTATTTCAACTTGTGCTTTGACCCAACTATCCTCTTAATGTATGCAATCTCCTCTTTCGACTCATTCGAGCAATCCGATCTTGGTCTAACTCGATTTCTGTCAAGCTTCTCCTTCATTGCATCTTGCTCAAGTGCACCTACTTGGCACACATCGACCTCCACTCGAAGTGACCCAACCATCTACATATCATCCTGCATGGCTCAGTAATAAGCTCCAAGTATGTCAATGTAATCAAGCTCAACTTCTTCTATAACAACGGGTTTACAATCAAGAAAGTCCCTCTTGATCTCATCCTCGAGTCCCTTGACTTTAGCCTGCAACATGGTACTTCTCTCCCTTAAGCAAACTCATTCATTCATGAGTTCTTAGAGATTTGGTCACCTTGTTGTATCTTCTCATGAAGTTCATCAAGTTTAGAAAGCCTACCATGAGGATTATCCAAGTCCTTCTGCACCTTCACTATCCCATATCCAATGTGCCCCAAGAGTTCCCACTCTTGCAAAAGAGCCTCATAGTGTTATCGCTTTTCATCCTTCCAATAACCTGTCATGTCTTCAAACTTTTGAAAAGATTTCTCTGTCATCTTCCTTCGTTCAGCTTGGCCCAAGCTCGATGGTTCACAACCTGCTTTACTTTTCAATGTTCAAATCGAACCCCCACAGAAAGTGGGCTCTAACACCATCTATCACGCCCCTACCCTGGTGGTAGTCTTCCAACCACGCATAAGTGGGTGTGACACCGCTACACTTTTTCTTTTCACCAATACTTAAGTGTATGGACTATGCCTAATACAACACTACTTAATTTTCCAAACAAGTGTTCATAATAATGCAGCAGCGTAACTTATCAACAATTATATTTATGCAACAGAAATCAAATCAACATCACAAGTACACCCATACATACTTGGGAGGGGCAACTCCTGTAAAGTCTGCCCAACAATAATATCTAACAATGTACATTATTTTACAAAATACAAGTTTTACAGCTAAGTTATGCAGCCAACCATTTAGCTTGCACACTTAGACAATTTACCAAAATTGAGCCCCAACCGTGTAGTTGCTGCTGCCGTTGTTCGCATTGTCAAAACCCCAATTTCAGCATTGTCGCAAATCATAACTCCCTCATTTGGCTATGCCCCAATTATTCTCACCTCACCCAGTTGTCGTGCAACACTATTGTGCGGCCTTTGTGCCTTGGCACACAACCTGCATTACCACAGCACCATTTGGACCCATGTCACAATACCCATTCAGACCTCCAACCGAAATTGTGTTATTCATTTAGCTTTGCCCATCGGCGGAGCTTCATGACCCGCACACCCTGTGGTTTTTCCTACTTGACTCATCTCACCTGTCGAACACATCCTACGACTCAACCCGATCCACCTACAACCTTCAGCTCTTGGCCTTTGCTACTCTACAACTCCCCTTCACTATTTTGTTCAGATGTCCAAATTTCATCAAACTCTCCTCCTATATATATCCATGCAACTGACGTGTCATCTTCTCAACCGTCGTGACCCTTGGTTTATTCGAAGGTCAACCGAACATTTCGTCCACAGGTTGGCCTGCATATATATATGTGAGTCCATCGTTCAGGTTGGCCTGCCCATCCATCGGCCCAATCATATCGCATGTCGGCCTATTGTATAAGTGTTTCCGCTTGATCGGTTTATCGCTCAACCTTCATACCTCAGTTTCCCTCATGTCCAATATCTCCTATCACACAACTTATTGCACTTACTCATCAACTCGTCACACATCCCAACATCCACCTTTGAATCGCCTTTAACCGTGATCGTCGGTTTTTCAACTCTCTCGAACGCTCGCTAAATTGAGGCCCTGACACCAAGTATATTATGGTTGGAGTTATTTTAGTGTCCCTGCATCATCAATTGGATAGTTCGCCGAGGGTTCAACAAAATATATATCTTTGTAGTATGGTTCGTTCAACAACATACCATATATATAATATATGGTTGTAACAAAAACATTAATATGCACGATTTTCTTCATATGCTAACGTGATAAGCACAGAGATTTTCCATTGAGGGACAAGTCTCTTTGGAGCACAAGTTATGTGGTTGTATTATTTGGGAGTATCGAGGGAGTTAAGACATATTTTGGCCCAGTGGAGTTTTGAGATCTTATTTTTATAACAAACATAGAAGGTTTTGGTGGCATTTTGGAGACCATATCTTGGTAGCAAAGAGCTCATTTGTAGCAGGCTTTTGGAGGCATTTTGGCTTTTTGTAAATGCAATTTTGGGGAGAGTAATAAAGACGATACTCATTTGGAGGCAAGACCCGGAGACATAGTACACAATGGACAAACTCTGTTATCAAATGGTTTTGTGTTAATTTTTTGTTGTCTCAATCTTTTACATGTCGTTTTAAATTGCAACTTCTTTAAAGTATTTCATGCTTGATTTAAGTTAATTGTTAGTTTAAGTTTTATCATTCATGCTTGAATATTTATAGAAGCTGAGTCACTTCAAAAAAAATCCTGATTTAAATTTAGATCAATACCCTAACTCTATATACATGACAATATGTGAAAAAAATATACCAAAAAATATATAGACCAAAACTATTTCATAATGAATGCTAGAAAGGAAAACATTATAATCATAACCCGAAATAAATTTTGAAGTATATATCGGAGTCACAGGTTCCTCATGTTTTAATCAAAATATCATATAATAACAGGTTGAAAATAAGTGGAAAGACCCCAAATGAGATAATAATGATATACACCTAAAACCAACGATGATAAGGAATGCGAAGATACACATAAATACACAATTGAATGGAGTTGAAAAGAAGAATGACATTTTTATAAAAGTGTCAAACAAGCATCTTGTTAACATTTAAAAAATATATACATGGAAGAATTGGTAAATTACAAGAGTCATTATGTAACATAAATGCCTAAAACCATCTAGGTTTTAAGACATTGATGTCGAGCGAAAGGGTCCTTAACTTCATGATCATGCCTATTTAAAGGGAGATTAAATATTGCTTTCGATAAATGAATAATGGCATACCAATATCTGAAACAATAACTCGAATTGACTTATCAAAAAAATTCTAAAGTATTGAACCTAAATAAATTAGTGAGGATTTACAAAGTGTTAAAAAAATATGAAAAAATGTCTACCAAGAACAAATACTTATTGTGTCAATTCTCGTTGACAACAAACCATTACCACTTTGGAAAATAATAAAACCAATATTGAGAAATGGTGTAAATGAAAAATGGTTGTAATTTCCATTAATAGAAGATGCACTCAGTGATTACCCTATTGAAAAATAATAAAACCAAGATTGAGAAATGGTATAAATGAAAAATGGTTGTAATTTCCATTAATAGAAGACGCACTCAGTGAGAACCCTTGTTGGCACCAATGCTATTGAGGAAAGAAAATCAATAATCCATAAGGAAGCTTTAGGAGAAAGACAAACCTTCGAGACGGTAATGGAAGGACACAAGAGTTCTTTGTGAAAAGAAAGATAGGGTCGACACAGAGACCTTTTTACAGGAAAATAGAAGTTTAGGAAATGAACCATACAATGCATAATACCCTGTCGTTAAATTATGCCTTGCTGACATCTAGTTGCGGGTTCCCTACAAATCTATCATAGAATACAAAGTGCATCTAGTTTATATCGTTGTTGGTTACCTTACTAGTCTAGCACTTTGTATCGTTGCATCTAGGTCGTAAATATACCAAGTACTTGCTAACTCACCATTCTTACCGTACTTCAAAAAACTTTGAGAAAAATTCTAATTAATAAAAATAACTGCTAATGTTAAAGTAACTAAATACCAAAATTAATATGCTAACCCTCTAGTGGGTGACATTTAACATGGGTATTGTCACGTTCCTACACCTGCGGTAGTCTTCCAACCGCTTGTAGCAAGGTGCGGCACCACCGAACACTTTCTTTTCACCAATACTAACATTCGTGGACTACGCCTACTTTCACATTAACATACTTAGTTTGTGTTTCGCAACCAAGTAAAAGAAATTATCCTTTATACTTAATGAAGCCCATACTCATTCATTATCATCATGCAATTAAACCGAGCACAACAACAATTTCAACAAGTATAAAGGGGAGGGGCAACTCCCCGTAATGTGAGTCTGCCCGACAATTTTATTATGAATATCAGATTACAACACAAGCGTGTCTTGGCCGAACCAAGTCTCACACTTAACCGGATATTACAACAGATAGGCAACCTGCCTTTTATAATACATGTACACCTCTTGCATAAAGGATAGTGCTCACCCGAGCCACTAATTCACTTTACCAAGTCCTGCACAAAACCGTACTTAAGAATTCACCCAACACATGGCACACTTTGCCAACCACCAACCAAGGTACAAGTCTGCGCAATCTCCAAGACTAATGCACATGAGGTATGCGCATTCCCTTCCCCAAAAATGCACACTCTTCTTGTCCTCCTTACAAAGATGTATGAGCGAATGTCTTGTTGAAATGAGCCTCCATGCTCACTTATATATAGGCATCATACGTGGGTTTTACATGGGGTGTGTAGCCCCATGGCTGACCCCCAAAACCACTCATAACACGCTCCTTGTACGTCGGCCTTGTCCTCACGCAGCCTCCTTCCAAGTCGCATATAAATCTCCTCAACACTTGGTTTCATTCATAAGTTTTGTTGTTATCATCGCATTGTCGTGCACGGTTTCGTCTCATTTTCGTGTGCGCTCACCCACTCGTCGTGCAGACCCGCCCGCCTGTCGTGCAGACCCTCCCGCCTGTCGTGCAGACCCGCCCGTCTGTCATGTAGACCCTCCCGCCTGTCGTGCAGACTCGCCCGCCTGTCGTGCAGACCAACCCGCAGGTCGTGCCACCCGCGTCCGCCCGTGCGCCCGCGCCTGCTCGTGTGCCCGCGCCTGCCCGTGCGCCCGCGCCCGCCCGTGTACCCGTGCACGGTGACTTCGCCCGACGCCCGAACGCGTCCGTATCCAAGGACCTTACATCCTCCTCCACCTGAAATCGTTGTCGTCCTCGACAACATACCATCTTGGTAGCCATCCACCAAGATCATCATCATCCACGATGTCGACCTTTCCACACAAGGCAAACATCTCTACAACATATGCAGAGACTCTTCTCCACTATGTCCCAGCTTAATGACCACTGCCACCAAGCTCGCCATACCAAGGTATGCTCTCCATCAGATGTCATATTGATCCATGATTACTGACCTCCTGTCTTCATCATGTGTCCTCATGTGGACTGCTGCCATGATACTTCAACATAATGCTAACACATCTCTGCTCACTGCATGCCCTCATGTCTTGAACTAGTCGGATGGCCAGTCCAACTCCCACACTCAAACCATGAGAGTGAAGATCCTCATGCCATCATCAGTCGTTTCTCAAAACATCTGCCACATCCTTGACTCCTCAGGAATCTATCTCCATAATCCATGCTCAGGTCCATGGAACTCCATCCACCTCATCTGCAACATGTTGTCCATGATGTTTGGTGTCAATATGCTACAAGAAATCAGGCACATCTATCCCAACATCATCATGTGTGTGTGTGTCTCCTCCATATGAAGAGATCATCTCCTCAAACCAACTCTCGATGTGCCACATCTAGGTCCATGAAGCAACCTTCATCATATCTACAATGTGTCATCCCTCAAGTCTTCTATAGAAACAAGTATGCACTTATCTCATCTATCCATGTGCTAAAGTAGTTGAGACTCGGCTCAACCCATGCCCAAGTGCAGCCACCAAGGCATCATCATCATTGTAACTCCATCACTCCAAAGTGTCTCATATCGATCCTCCACATCAAGTTACTCTTCCAAGCCATGCCCATACATGTACTTTGAAAGTATGCATCCCATACTGCATCAAAGTCTCTTGACCTCAGCTCCTCAATGCATCAAATCTTCCAAGTCCACCATGTATGAAGTCCCTAAAAGTCACAACAATCTCATGTCATCATGAGCTCCATGAGTCATCTCCAACCAACATCTCCATGTAGTAGGAATGCTCCATAATCTGCTCACAAATCCATCCAAGTCCATGGCCTTGTTGCACGAGAGTGTACAACCTCTCCATAGGCTCATAAGAAATAAGTCTCCATGTCACACTAGCGAATCCACCAGCACAACATCCCTACTTTGGCACTCCTCAATGGATGTCCATGACACCTCTACAAGTGCTCCCACATAATGTCCCTGCATAAGACTGCCATGCTCCCTGTCTCCAACCAGATGTCCATGACTAAGTTGCCCATGTATTCCATCTGTTACACTAAAAAATGTCACCTTGACTACTTACAGTTAGTATGGCTCCAATCAACAAGTCATGCTACCCTCTTAGGCAAGTCTCATGCCTCTGTTATCCATCTCAAACTCAAAGAAGAGAGAAAGTCTTGTAAAAATCATGTTTATCTCTGGGGTCGCAGGTTCTCTCTAGCCTTACCTGCGGGGACGCTGACCATGTTCACAAAATATGCGTCCATGGACGCTCTGTATGTTAAGGGACAGGTGCGTCCCTCTGTAAAAGGCAAAATGCGTGAGTTTTATCTTGAAAAAGTTACTTGTGGTTACTTCTAGAACATTCTAGAGGTCGGTTTGATGAAATGGATGCGCCTCCAGTTGGTTCATGTATCTCTATTAAGGGGGAACCTATCCCATCAATAAGGGAGCTATCCCACCCATAGAGGGGGATGATCCCATTGATAGTGGACCTGAATAACCTCTTTACAGCACTATAAATGAAGGCATTGAGCCAGAAGGAGAAGAGGTTGGAGCTATACATTTTCTTTGGGTAAATGCTGCAGGATTTAGGTCTTCCATTAGAGCCTTTGTGAGGAGAGATTGTCTTCACTTGATTCTACTTGGGAGAGGGTGAGCTTTGTCAAAGTAGAGGAAAACCCTTGATGGACCCTGGGAGGAACTTGCACAACACCAAGGCCAGGTTGTAAGAGTTTCTTTGTTTCGTTATTAATACAAACTGGTTTATTTTTCTCAATAGCTTGTGTTAATGAGTTATTTCATGTGTTCCTTGGTCTGCATGTTGAATATATGTTTTATTATATGAAATGCAAGTGCTTGGTAATTGTTTGATTGTTTGTGGTTGCAGGAATTGACTTGAAGGAGGAGCTCATCCGGATCGTCAAGAACGGACTTCAACAACAGCGTTTTGGAATAAGGTAAGCCTAAACACTTGTAGTTTTCATGTTGTAAAAGGTGTATTTAGAGAAAGATCACTCCATTTTGTCTTGTTTGTCATTAGAATGTCTTAGACTTCTAGGAAGGTCAGTCGTGTCCGCACCCTTGACAGATTCCGTGTGACAAATTGGCGACTCCACTGGGGAATCCATTAATGAGAGAGTCTTTTCCTTTATATGAACTTTGCTTTGAGAAAATCATTTTTATTTTCTGGTTTTTGACTGTGAGAATTAGTATTTGGGTGGCTTAGCTGTAGCTTTAGTTGGCTTTAGTTTTTCTTCCTTTTTCCAGAAAGACGCAGTCTCTGTGTGCTGCACAGTGCGTCCTTGGACGCGCTGTTGTCGACTGCACAGTGCGGGGTCGCACCTGTGACAACTGCTGGCCTGCGTCTTCCTGTAAAAGTTAAGAAAATTCCATTTTTGCCTTAAATTACTTTTAGATTTTGTTTTTTCTTAGTGTTTTCTGCCCAGATCCTTTAGTACCCTGTCAAGAATTCTTACCTGAACTGGTTTTGTGAGCTTTGAGTGTTTTAGTGGTTTTCAACGAAGTTTAGACCTAGGGTTTGATTTTTGGAAAGGCTTTGTAGTGACTTTGAGCTTAGAAAGTTGTCCAGCCTTAGATATCTCTGGTTAGTCAACCTTCTTAGAAGTTGAGCCTGCCGTAAAGTCTCCTTGTTTGAGCAACTTGTCATTTGAGTTGTTTTGGGTCAAATTTCGAATTGCTTGTTTTTAAAGTATTGATTTCCATTTTCAAAAAGGACAAAAAGATTAGAATTTTGTTTTGACTAGTTTTTGGTTCTGCAATAAGCTAGTCCTTGATTTGATTGTGATCAAGTAAAACACCTTAGAAATAATCATTGTTAGTTTTGGCCTCGTTAAGATTGCTTAGAGTAAATTTGCCTTTAGTTTGCTTATGAGTGCATTTTCATAGATTTTAAGAGTTGTTAAGATTGATTTTTGGTTATATTAGATTTATTTGCTTTATTAAAAGAAAAATACAAAAACATCTTCTTAAAAGTCTTGTTTCAAGTAGCTTTTTGTTTTCAAAAGAAGAAAAGAGTTTTTTCGTGCATGTAAAGAGAAGTTATGTTTTTATGCTTGGAAAAGAAAAACGAATTGTTTCTTTGATTGTCTTCAATTAAGAAGTTGCTTTTATAAGGATTGCATTCTCTCAACTTTTTAGTTAAGCAATTCATCGAAAAAGTAAAGTAGTGGATAAATCATTTTAGGTGCATTTTGTAGTGGTTTCGAGTCGAGTCAACACACCACTAGTTTCACTTCCATCACCTTTTGACTTAAGAAACAACCTTAAAAGTAACGCTTAAATTAAAATCAATCTAGTAATCTTTATTTTTCTAGGGCTCTGAAGCACCAACATAGCTTAGGCTAGGGTCTTGGAGTAGGTGAGTACTTAACTCTCCAAGACTACAAAACCAAACAGATAGTCTATCTTGAGTAGAACAAATCCAATTGTTTCAGTTACATTCTGGGAAAGCTCCTCTTAAAGGAGAAACACGAGCTCGTGTCCGAACCAGTGAGGGGATCATTCCTCCCTCGTTGGGAACGACGCCAGGCAGTACGTATTACAAACGGTAAACCTCGGATTAACCATTGTCGAGGAGCCAGGGGTCACTTATCGGTAAACCTTGGATTGTTGTCAAGGAGCCGGTAAGGGGATTGGAGCTTGCTACTCTGCCCTTGCGTGCTGTCGGAGTTTAGACTGTTCCCCCAGGTGTAATTGTTGTGATTGGTAACCTTAGTGGCCATAATATCTAGGATTCTACCCAAGGTGACGGTGGAGGGAAGGTCCCACTGTACCTGGAGCAGACGTCGGTTATACTCACTTGGATTTTCTGGGGGGTTCGCTTCACTTCGAGACGGTTAAAGTGGAGGAACTTGGTCCAGTCTATTCATTAAGCAGGTTGCCGGGGTAACTGTTCCACCCACTATTTCTGTACTGAATCCTGCGAGGTTGGGCCTAATCACCAACTAGCGCTTTTGGTCCGGAAGACTACTGTTTGTGTGTGGTTTGACGCTCTAGATTATTTAGGCGTGTGCTTCAAATTTGATTGGTTCTTTAGAAGACTTTAGGTGGTTTGATTTGAAATTTTTTACTTTGTTTTCGTGTGTTGTAGTTAAAATCTTTAATTGTGGCGGAATTACCGAGAAGGTCCCGTCGATTGCGGGCCAGTCTCCTGAAGTTGTATCTGTGGCCGAATTGTTGAGAAGATCCCGTGAACTTAGGGGTTCACCTCCTCGAGACGACCCCAGTTATTTAGAGGGTTTAAAGGTCCTTGTAACTCCTAGTGGCAGTAGAGTAGGTTCACCTGAAGAAGGAGAATCTTCTTTGGTAGTCCATCCAGATTACCAAAGATTAGAAACAGGTTACAATCCCGAAGCTGTTACAGTTTCCGAGCTTGCTGGTAGTTTTTCATCTGCCAGTGAAACAGGCGAAGAACCTGAAATTTCAGAACCTGTTACTCCAACTCCTAGTGTTCCTGATTCACCAAGAATAGAAAGAATTATCACCGAAAATCTTCCTGTTGGATTAATTGCTATAGAAGAACTTGTTCCAGAGGAAGAAATAGGCGTTTCTGATTCTGAAGATCTAATTACCCTTGATCTAAGGGAGCGTGAATCCATCTTTTACAGTCCTCCTAGAAGTGAGTCTTGGTACCTTGCATTAACCAATTTTTTAGACAACTCAGTAGGTTTTTCTACACCTCGTACTCCGGTTCCACCTAGAGGAATTCATTCTCCTGTAAATATGTCTGGTCAGTCGTCTGTGTTTTCACAAAGTCCTGAATCATTTTTACATGGCGGTCCTTCTGTTCCTACTGGGTATCAGTCACTTTCTGGTACCTTTGCGGGAGCATCTCCTCAACCTGTTGATCATGGGTTATTAGTTGGAAACAGTGGTAATGTACCATTGAGTATAGGTGAAGTTTATATGATGTCAGGTTCAACTCCCATTAACCAACCTCAAGGTGGCCAATTACCGCCTGGGGGGCAACCTTCGTTAATGCCTGGGGGGCAACCTCAAGGTACTTCATTTGTGACTGGGGGGCAACCTCAAGGGTATCAACCCCAAGGGTATCAACCCCAGCCTCAATACGTACCCCAAAGTCAACCTCAGTATCAGTATCAACCTCAAGGATGGCAACCTCAAGGATGGCAACCCCAAGGGTATCAACCCCAAGGGTATCAACCTCAAGGATACCAACCTCAAGGTCAAGGTCAACCCCAGTATTCGTATTTACCTCAAGGTTATCAACCTACGGGTCAATACCCTGGTCAAGGTTATCAACCACCTCAAGGGCAATCATATGGGACTACACCTTACAGTTATCAACCCTATCCTCAATACGGCTATGGATCTCAGTATCCTCAACCTGTTACGAGTCAATACCCTGGAATGTTAACATGGGATCCGTCACAGGGTCAACAGATGTCGCAACCAAGTATACAGTCGGTACCTCAAGCAGGACAACCTGCAGTTCCTGGTCCACCCCAGCAACCGCAACCTGTCCAGTCAAGTGTTCAGACCCCTGTAACTTCTGTAGTTACTCAGCCGCCAATTGCACCGAGTACTCCACCTCACACGGCTGCAGCAACTACCGCTTCATCTACCATGCTTACATCTGGAGTATCGGCAGCTCCGGTTTCTACTGTCCCTGTAACCGCTCCTCAGACATCTGTACCGTTGTCTGGACCCACGGTTCAAACCACAGTCCAGATGCCTGCAGGTCAACCTGGTACAAGTACGGTTGTTACTACTCAACCTCAATTTGTTCAACCTCCGTACCAGGGACAGTATCAACCTGGTCAAGCTGCCCAACAACCGGTTTACCAGTATCAACCGTATCCTGGGTACAATTATCAACCACCTCAACAACCCCAGTACGGTCCGGTTAATCCTGGTTTTCCAGGAGGATATAATATCCCCAATGCGAATCCTGTTCCTAGTTATCCTGGATATCCTCCTCCTGGGGCTGGTATTGTGACTCAGAGTTTCAGAGATCCTAACCGGCAGTTACCATTTATTGCGACTTTAGATTTACCCGACTTGACGCGCCTAACGAACGATCCAATTCAATATCTTCCGTTCTGGCCGCCAATGCCAAATAAGTTGCCCAGCGATATACCCAAGTTCGAAGGTAAGTCTGGAGAGGATCCGTCTAATCACGTGATGACTTACCACCTCTGGTGTGCATCAAATTCCATCTCAGATGATTCTATCCGCTTACGTCTTTTCCAGCGTACACTCATTGGTCTCGCAGCCAAGTGGTACATTGAGTTGCCACGGGCTTCTTTTTACAACTTTAGCCAGTTAGCTACTTCATTCTTAACTCATTTTCAGTTACCAGTCAGATACGATAATGGTACAGAATTATTAACTTCGCTAAAACAATCGACATCCACGTACATTTCTGATCACATCCATGAGTGGAGACGTCGAAGGAGATTAGTGAAAGTTTTTATCCCGGACCAAATTTTAGCTGAATGGTTTGTAAAATCATTATTACCAAGAATTACTGAAGATGTAGCTAAGGCCGGCGTAGTTACTGAGGAGCAAGTCATTGCTCAGGCACAATACCTTGACTTAGTTTACACTCAGTCGGGTACGTTACACGAGAAAATTCCGGATCTTCCAAAGTCAAACCAAATCGCTGCTGCTCCTTCGGGATCTCATGCCGCTGATGGTATGATCGGTATCGTGACTACGAAGAGTAAGAAGAAGTCTTCCAAGACCTCCAATACTCCAATTATCACTTTGCCTGATTCTCCGACAGGAGAGTCTTCTCCTCCTGAACTTACCGCCGACATTCACGCTGTAGAGTCATCTACGGCCAAATCCAAAAACGGTGGAAAGAAGAAAGGAAAGAAGAAGGCTAAAGCAGACAAGGCTCCAAAGGAGAAAACGGAAAAGTCGGAAACCAATGACGAAAAGCGCAAACCTCGTTATCCTTGTCTCATTTGTGAAGAAGATCATTTTACGAGAGACTGCCCTCATCGGGCCGAGGTAGTGAAAATAGTTAAAGGTTCTCCGACTCCTGCTGTGTTAAAGAATCCATTCCCCGAGCAGGAAAATAAGATGATAGGTTCTTCTTCGAATGCCAGTGAAGAACCCATTTTGATGATGTCTCATGTCAGGATTGCGACTCGATCGCAAGATTATGGTAGTAAGGCTCCTGTTGATGGTAAAGAAGCAGAATCTTCTAACTCTAACCCATCAACCTCAGCTCCTGGTTCCGATCCACTACAGATCGAAAAACCTAACCCAGACTTAGTGATTAAGCCGCCCGCCAAGGGTGTACTTCGAAGGTCTGCTTTCAATCCACATGCGAGAGCAGCCCAGAATTACAACATTGTTGAAGACTTAGCTGTTTCACCTTCAGCAATGTCGGCACTCGAAGTGCTGCAATCATGTCCAGCGCAACGAAAATTGCTTTTGTCGGCTATTGGAGCTGTCGATGTTCAGGACCCGAACCTAATGATCTTTGATCTAGAAAGTAGTACACCGCGTCTCCCCCATCAAATGGCTTTCCAAATTCCAGTGATAGTCAAAAACAGGCCTATTCATCGGACTGTGATTGATGAGGGAGCTTCTACGTGTATTATGTCGATTCAATGTTGGAGATCGCTTGGTTCTCCTTCGTTGAACCAATCCCCCACCATCCTTAAGGCCTTTGATGGCCGTGGGTTCCGTCCGTTTGGTATTCTACAAGAATTGCCTATAGGGGTCGAAGGTAAAACCGTTAGTCTGGATGTGGAAGTGGTTGATGCCCCTCTAGACTACAACCTTCTTTTGGGTCGAAGTTGGTCATATGCTATGACAGCGGTCGTTTCATCGGTCTTCAGAGTCATTAAGTTTCCACATAACGGTAAGATCGTGACTATTGATCAGCTGACATACTTTTCATCCGACCCAACCTCTTTAGAAACTATCCAGCATGTTGGTAAAACGACAATCCCTTATAGGGACATTGGTGTAGGTTTAGTTAAGGATTCCGGTTTACTGGGAACTTTTCCTCTCCCTCCACTCAATGCAGACCCTTCGTTCGCAACAATTCATATGATCACGTCAGAAAACATTATTTATGATGATCCTTGGTATGTTCCCTCTGACTCTGAGCTAGACTCACTCGGTGATGTTATGCCGTTGAGTCCGTATGAGATTGCTTATGAAGCTCTTATGTCTTTTACCGACTTTCATTCAACCGACCAAATGAATGTGGTCAGTGAAGAGTCACTTTTCACCTCACCCTTAGAACGGATAACGTTTCCCGAAGAAGTGTCATCTGACGAACAACTTCGCGAAATCCTAAGTGTAGATGATCTACCATGGGACGATCTCCATCACAGATCTTCGTTTTTACCTAAGGATGATGCTTTGAAAATGATTTTTCATCTATCTTTACCGCTGAATATGTCAAAGACGCTCAGGATCCAACGAAACATTCTGATTCAGAGCTGAATTTAGGGAATATTTCTCGTACTATTCCCATTGATATTTCAGTGAAGCCCGGAATCAAGGAGAACATTCATATAGGTGCCGCATGTACTGACGAAGAAATTGAAACTTACAAGGCCCTATTCCAAGAATTCCGCGACGTGTTTGCCTGGTCCTACGAAGAAATGCCAGGAATCGATCCTGCCATTGTTGTTCATGAAATCAAAACCTACCCGGATGCTAAACCCATTCGGCAACGGTTGCGTCAGATTCACCCTCGAAAAGCAGCTGCAATCAAAGCCGAAGTCGAAAAGCTGTTGAAAGCAGGTTTCATTTATCCGATCCCGTTAACGGATTGGGTATCGAATATTGTTCCCGTCAATAAAAAACAAGGAACAATAAGAATCTGTATCGATTATAGGGATATCAATCGAGCTTGTCCAAAAGACAACTATCCTACGCCTTATATCGATCAAATTATTGATGATTGTGCCGGAAGTGAGATGTTTTCCTTCATGGATGGTTTCTCCGGGTATAATCAAATCAATATTCTACCTGCCGATCAACCAAAAACGGCATTCATTTGTCCATGGGGGACATTTGCTTATTGCAAATTACCTTTTGGCCTTAAGAATGCCGGTGCTACTTTTCAACGGGCCATGTCTTATGCGTTTCATGACATCAAGCACATTGTGCAACCCTATCTCGATGATTTGCCTGCTCATTCTTTACACCGAGCTGATCACCTTGTCCACCTACGAGCAATCTTTATGAGGTGTAGGCATTATCGAATTCGGTTGAATCCCCACAAGTGTGTTTTCTGTATAGAAACAGGTCGATTGCTGGGATTTGTTGTTTCCAAAACCGGCATTCGCGTCGATCCCTCGAAAGTCGAGGCTATCATCCAATTGCCTCCTCCTTCGAGTTTGCGCCAACTCCAAAGTTTGCAAGGGAAAGCAAACTTTTTACGCCGATTCATCCCTAACTACGCCGAGGTCACTAAAGGTTTTACACGGTTGTTGAAACAGAACGTACAATTCTTTTGGGACGAGATTGCTCAACAATCTTTTGATGCACTGAAACACGCGTTGACCCATGCACCGTTATTGCATCCTCCCAACTACAACCAGGACTACTTCTTATACCTCGCAGCTTCGCATTCCACCATTGGAATGGTGTTAGTTCAAGAAGATGAATTCAAGGCAGAGCATGTGATATATTACCTTAGCAGAACCTTAAATCCAACTGAGTTAAAATATTCGCATGTGGAGAAATTGGCCCTGGCAGCCGTTCAAGCTGTCCAGCGTTTTCGTCACTACATTCTTCTCCGCAAAACTACTGTTATTTCGGATTGCAACCCTATGATTTATATCTTGACAAAACAACTGCTAGGGGGCAAGTACTCTAAATGGATCGTCATCCTGCAAGAGTTCGACTTGGAGTTTGAGAAGTCCAAGTCTAAGAAATCTTTAGTCTTCGCGGAATTGATGTGTGATTTCCCGAGTGCTGACACAGAGACTGTGGCAGAGGAGTCCATTGCGGACGAATCTTTGTTTCTTATTAGCACTGTAGATCCGTGGTATGGGGATATAATCATCTATCTCCAAACCCAAACCTTTCGGCCTGAAACTTCCAAGGAAAACCGTCGAAAAATTCGGTTTCAATCCCAGCAATACAGAATTATTGGAGATACACTTTATCGCCTGGGGGCAGACTTAGTTTTTCGACGTTGTTTAACTCACGATGAGGCTGAGAGAGTTTTGAATGATTGTCACTCTGGAGCATGTGGCGGTCATATGTCTGGGTATGCCACAGCTCAGAAGGTGTTGCGCGCTGGCTATTTCTGGCCGTCTATGTTTAAAGATTGTATCCTTGCCGTCAGAAAATGCCACAACTGTCAAGTGTTTGATCGCAAGATGCGCGCTCCACCTGCTCCTCTCCACCCTATAATTGCCGCTGGTCCATTCGCCAAATGGGGCATTGACTTTATTACTTGTAACCCTCACTCGGCCGGGGGGCATGCGTATATCATCCTTGCGGTTGATTATTTTACTAAGTGGGCCGAGGCGATGCCTACATTCGACGCAAGCGGCAAGACAGCTGCACTTTTCGTATTCAATCATATCATAACTAGGTTTGGTGTCCCACAAGCAATCATTACGGACCATGGAAGCCATTTTCGAAATGTCATGATGACTGAACTTACAAGCCAGCTTGGTTTGCGCCACGATAGCTCTACACCTTATTATCCGCAAGCCAACGGTTTGGTTGAGTCAATCAACAAAGTTCTAGTCGTCATGATTCGACGGATCATTGGTATCCATCGAACGAATTGGCATAACATGTTATTTTCGGCACTATGGGCATATCGAACTTCAGTGAAAAATTCAACAGGTTTCACCCCTTTTCAGCTAGTTTATGGCTTAGAAGCTGTGTTACCTATTGAGTGCGAAATCCCATCACTTCAAATGGCTGTCGAATTACTTCCAGCTACTTCCGAAGAGGAGAAACGGTTGTTATACTTAGCTAAATTAGATGAGACTCGACGTGACGCTACTTTAGCTATCGAGACTCACGCGAAACGAATGAAAGCTCAGTACGATAAAAATGTAACCCCTCGAAGTTTTTCGGAAGGAGACCTAGTACTATTATATGATCAAGCTAACGATAAGCTAGGTGCTGGAAAATTCGTTCCCATGTGGCATGGGCCCTACATTGTAAAGCGAAAGCTAGCAAAAGGGGCTTATGAGTTAGTTGATTTTGATGGGGACTCTTTGGGCAAACCCAGAAATGGACTTTACCTAAAGAGGTATTATGCTTAAAATGATGGATGGAGAAATTTTTAGATAGGTTAGATTTCCTTTCTAGCTAGCAAGTGTGTTAGTTTAGTCAGTGTGCTTAGCTTAGCAAGTGTGGTTTTTCGTCATTATTTTGGCTCATCTTGGTTTTACTCTTGATATTGTAGATGTCGACGCCTCTCCAAACATACATTGGATTTGCTGATGGTGCTTGTCGTAGTACACGGAATATCTCTTCCGCAGCTTGGGTTATCTATTCGCCCTCTGACGAGTTAGTTTCTATGCATGGGGTAAGCCTCGGTCAAACAACGAATAACATTGCAGAATACAGTGCAGTGGTTGAATTATTATCCGAATCTATTTCATTTGGAATTCGACGTTTGATAGTGAGGTTAGATTCTGAACTTGTTGTATTACAGCTTAATAGAGTTTATGCCATTAGAAATCCTGTGTTATTAAGGTTGTTTTTGAGAGTGCGTCTCTTGGAACGTGAATTTGATTACATTGAATATCAACATATTCCAAGGTCTTTGAATACATTAGCAGATGCAATTGCTTCTCAAGTGTTGGACAGACATTTATAATAATCATGCAAGTAAATTTAAAGACATTTCATCATACATGTTAAACAAGATAAGCCGATAATAGTGATATATAGATATAGATAGAAGTGTGTCCAAAAATATATACATCGTCTTCGATCATAGGTTTAACACACCTTATGATCGGCAAAATGATAGTGCAAAAAGTCAAAAATGTCACATGTGACTACAAAAGTGACTAGTCAATCACTGGTGGTGCTCTCTGTACGACACCACTGCGCGGGCTATCTTACGCAGAAATCTCCTAAACGGTCCAGGGACTGCAACCACGAAGCGCTGAAGCCTCATTGGAATGTCATCCATAGTAGTCTCAGGTATATCTGCCGTGAGACGCTCTAGATCATGCTCCAAATCGGCTAGTACTTCTGCTGTCGCATCCTGTAAGGCCGGTGCCGGTGCAGCTGGATGTCGTCTGTCGTAAGGCCGGAGATTGGCTGGACGCTGTGGTCCAACATCTGCATTTTTAAAATTTTACTGTTACTTTGAGACGATATATATGAAAAATAAAAAATACATAATTAGAAAACTTGTGAAAATGAAAGTACCTCTGTCATCCCATTGTTCTCCCTGTGGAAGAACCATGTCCGGATCACCTCTGAAATCCATTCCGGCATATGGAAAGTCTTGTATCACAAAAAGCTGGCCCTCTAGCCAGTCGAAGTAACTGTCTGAGAATCGAACCACTGCAGCACCCTCGTCAGGATGCCGGGCCATCACCGCAACCCATCGAACAAGCTTTGGCTCCCGAGGACCCAAGTCATCAACAGTGAGTTGCTGAGGGATCAGCATAGGAACTCTCTCCAAGGCAAAGCTCACGACTAGAGGCCCATATCCAAAAGTCTTTAGTCGTCCGTTCTTTGCCTTGGTTAGTTGGCTCTTCATATGAGCCGACACAGCTTCGCACCAGTTGAAGATGGTGCCTTGGTAACAGTCAACTGCCATCCGCATTTGGGATCCGGAAGCAATGTGCAAGGCGGCCGCGCCACAAATCCTAGTGACCGTAAATGCAATAACTCTAAGTTCCGCCAGAGCGATGTGCTTTATCTCCACGCCCTTTTTATGGCGAGTCCCTGGTCTGCACCACTCCTCGCGGAGATCATCAAGGGATTGGCCACCCGGCCTGGTCCCCGCAAGGTTGAGTTGCTCACCTCTGTTTGGCAAGCCAGTGAGAAAGTATACATCCGAGGGCTCTATCTCGAGCTGGTGCCCTCCAATGTAAAAGCATTGATCTTGAACGTTCCATCGCTCAACTAGCCATTCCAAAAATCTTACCTGGCCCCTCATGCCCGGTATGGTCCAATATTTGTACAATCCACATGTTCTTAAGGCATCCAGAGAGGGTTGGTGGTTAATCGCAGCTTCATCGTCTTCTACGTGCTCTCTCTCTCTCCAGTCTAACATGTTTTGGCCCTGCACATCAAAAGAGTCAATTAGAAATTAATTTGAGAAAATTTGGTGGTTTTTTGAGAGAGTTAGGGTTTTGAAATGCGCCCTTTGCGGAAGACGCACCCCGGCTTTTTAGCACAGGGCGTCCGGACGCAGCTCGCCTGAAGGCGGACTGCGTCCCCAGACCTTTTTCCCGTGTGAGAAAAAGTCGGGGGACGCGGTCACCCGAAGGGCACCTGCGTCCGCCGAGGGGCGCATTTTGAACCCAAAACCCCCCCAAAAAATGAAACAGAGACCAAAAACAAAAAACTAAACGGATAAAAATGAAGAGTGGGATGTGTAAAATACCTCGGTGAAGCGGCGTTCGATTCCGACGGTCAGATTTTCCGCAGCAACCACGGGAAGTTTCTTGTCAAAAGCTCCTTTTTCAACCTCAACAGTGAAACGGTAAAAATGACATGGTAAAAGGTCTTTTTATAGGTTTTTTGGATGAATTAGTTCATTTTTTACCATGAAAAGATGTTTTCAAATGTATTTTTGCCTATTTTAAACAGGTATGAGTAATGTGTCGCTTTTGTGCAGGACGAAGGGATTTCAAGGGAAATTGTAATTTTTCACAAACAAAATTTCAGAGTCATCTTTTAAGCCCTTTTCTGACTCCTAAAACATGAAAAGATCGCCGAGTGTTTCTTTTTCACTCGTTAAAACGGAATTAAAAGACGGTCCCCTTTTAGCTCTTTTCTGACCGTAAAATCAGGAAAAGATTGCCGGGTTTTTGTCGTTTCAAACTCGATAAGGAAATAAAACGACGTGTCTTTGATCGCTTTTTACTTTTCAGGTCAACGATACTATTATGAAAGTACTCCTTGGTCGCAAGATCAAGCGGTTCCCCCAGGTATTATTTTATACTTTTTCGGGCTTGAGGGACACAAATATACGAAAAAGTTCAACGTGGAGTTTCCTTAAGTTTTTCAGACTCTCTAAAATTGAAAAACGCCGAGTTTCTCCTATACTGGGCTCGTTAAACTTTTACAGTAAAGGACCTGTTCAATTACAAACAGGAACGAACCACTCCTTCCTAGGGTTCGCATTTAAACTAGGTTGGACTCGTCCGAAGGATGAGCTTATAATCAAGCATATGTTATCCTCCTCAAGCTTGTTAAAAATAAAGAGGTACTTGCCAGAAATGGTGGGGGAAAAAAGAGAAGAATGAACCTATTTGTCACCTTTTGCCTCAGAAGAAACTTTATTACCGCTCTTGAACACGACACTTTTCATTCACCTGGGTTGGGAAATCTTTTACCTCACAGTTGACTAAATCACTTTGAAAATCTTTAACCGGGTTCAGGGATCAACTTTGAGTTATTCGTCACCAAACCATCTGTTGTGTCGTTATGTGTTCAAGAGGTCTGCAAGCAAAACTTTCATCTGCAAAATACTTGTCATCCATTGACCATCCCTGAGTCAGTCCTTACAGCAACATTTCTTCAACTTGAACAATGATTTCGTGTTGCAGGCTTGCCTGCAACGGGTCGCTTTCTATCGACATCGACACATTATCTAGAAAGATGACTTAGGAATCGACAGTACCTTGAAGTCTGCATGCATCAATGGCAGGTTTCTCGCCTTTGACGTCAGTTTACATCATTGACTTTCGATCAGAGGATTCCGTGAAGTGTTCGACATCAAAACATCTATTCACATTTCACGGGTTGTGCTTGGTACTTTGAGAACCATTGACATTACTGGTGGTTTCTCTCACGCTTGTTAACAGTTTACATCATTGACTGGTAATCAAGTGGTTTCTACCATGTTCGACATCGAATCATTTAATCACATGGCTAGAATCGTACCAATTCGGGAAGTAGAAGTGAAGACCCTGGATCTAGTTTCTACCATCCAGGCTGCGAGGAGTTTTGTATTCATTATCTATGTAGACTAATCATAAACAGATGGCTGCGTCCATACTGTGTCTACAAAAGTCTATAAAAATGATGTACTGCAAGATCATTCCTGTATCAGAATAGTTAGTCCATTAGTTAAAGTTTTGAATCTGAGTATGGGAATGCCTACCTCAGTGATGATATAATCTTATCCATGTATTTTGTGTTGAAAATTGCAGGTTCCAACCAGGCCATCCACAAGGCAATCCTTGAAATGATAAAGCGCTTCACCCTTCCTAGAATTACAAAACCCTATTCTATTCCAGGCTTCGCACTTTAGGGGGCAATCTGTTACACTAAAAAATGTCACCTTGACTACTTACAGTTAGTATGGCTCCAATCAACAGTCATGCTACCCTCTTAGGCAAGTCTCATGCCTCTGTTATCCATCTCAAACTCAAAGAAGAGAGAAAGTCTTGTAAAAATCATGTTTATCTCTGGGGTCGCAGGTTCTCTCTAGCCTTACCTGCGGGGACGCTGACCATGTTCACAAAATCTGCGTCCATGGACGCTCTGTATGTTAAGGGACAGGTGCGTCCCTCTGTAAAAGGCAAAATGCGCGAGTTTTATCTTGAAAAAGTTACTTGTGGTTACTTCTAGAACATTCTAGAGGTCGGTTTGATGAAATGGATGCGCCTCCAGTTGGTTCATGTATCTCTATTAAGGGGGAACTTATCCCATCAATAAGGGAGCTATCCCACCCATAGAGGGGGATGATCCCATTGATAGTGGACCTGAATAACCTCTTTACAGCACTATAAATGAAGGCATTGAGCCAGAAGGAGAAGAGGTTGGAGCTATACATTTTCTTTGGGTAAATGCTGCAGGATTTAGGTCTTCCATTAGAGCCTTTGTGAGGAGAGATTGTCTTCACTTGATTCTACTTGGGAGAGGGTGAGCTTTGTCAAAGTAGAGGAAAACCCTTGATGGACCCTGGGAGGAACTTGCACAACACCAAGGCCAGGTTGTAAGAGTTTCTTTGTTTCGTTATTAATACAAACTGGTTTATTTTTCTCAATAGCTTGTGTTAATGAGTTATTTCATGTGTTCCTTGGTCTGCATGTTGAATATATGTTTTATTATATGAAATGCAAGTGCTTGGTAATTGTTTGATTGTTTGTGGTTGCAGGAATTGACTTGAAGGAGGAGCTCATCCGGATCGTCAAGAACGGACTTCAACAACAGCGTTTTGGAATAAGGTAAGCCTAAACACTTGTAGTTTTCATGTTGTAAAAGGTGTATTTAGAGAAAGATCATTCCATTTTGTCTTGTTTGTCATTAGAATGTCTTAGACTTCTAGGAAGGTCAGTCGTGTCCGCACCCTTGACAGATTCCGTGTGACACCATCACAACCATCGGTCATCCTCATCCAAGCTGCAATCTTCGGTTTAGTGAACTCGGTCACCCAACCATATCATCATGTCATGAGTCCCTCCATCATAGCTCCTCCACCAAAGTGTCCACCAAGACTATCTCTTGGTCTCGGCCATGAGAAGTCCACCCAAAAGTGTGCCCTCCAATCTGTCCATGAGTCATACCGGGCACTTAGCCAATGTGGCTAAAGCATGACCCAATCATCCACAACGATCATCAAGTTCCACCCTTGTCACGGGCCCTTGCACCTTTCATCACAAGGTCACAAACAACCCCAACAAGTCCTGCAACAATCGACAATCCTTGCTTCTCCATATAAGGTTCCATCATAGTCATCCATGACAAGATCCTCCATAGCATAGGCAAACTGGCTTTTCCTCTCCCTGCATACGGTCCATCCACCAAATACCCAAATGAAACACAAGTATCAATACTTACTTCATCTTCATCATGAGGCTCTCCCTCATTCATCCATGTCCGCAAACTGCACGATCCTGGTCCAACTTGATCTTCCTCAAGTTCATCCTCCATCATGGTCATGTCTGCAACATCTTCAACTATCACGGCTTCCTCTTCCTTGTTAGCACAATCTGCAACTTCATCTTGCTCCATTGTCCAACCGAGTTGAAGAAGCTCATCTTCAACATTCTTTTCCAAGGCTTCAAGTTCTTCACGGATACGGGGCTTCTCTTCCTTCAACCTTTTCAACCTGTCCAAGGTGAGCAAGAGCTTCCTTCCACCTTCTCCCAAACTTGCCATCTTGTCGTTCAGCTTGGCCCAAGCACTAAGCTTCACCTCTGCTAATCCTGCTTCCACTGTCACGAGCAACCCTGCTCAAACCAAGTCTTGAAACTACCTTCAAATGCTTCAACACCTGAACCTCGTTCAAGCCTCAATGTCACCTGTCATCAACTTCAAACCTTCACGAGCAAACCCTGCTCAACAGCTTCACCGAACCGAAGCTCTGATAAGCTCTTCACCGAGCTCTGATACCAAATGTCACGCCCCTACACCTGCGGTAGTCTTCCAACCGCTTGTAGCAAGGTGCGGCACCACCGAACGCTTTCTTTTCACCAATACTAACATTCGTGGACTACGCCTACTTTCACATTAACATACTTAGTTTTTGTTTCGCAACCAAGTAAAAGCAATTATCCTTTATACTTAATGAAGCCCATACTCATTCATTATCATCATGCAATTAAACCGATAACAACAACAATTGCAACAAGTATAAAGGGGAGGGGCAACTCCCCGTAATGTGAGTCTGCCCGACAATTTTATTATGAATATCAAATTACAACACAAGCGTGTCTTGGCCAACCCAAGTCTCACACTTAACCGAATATTACAACAGATAGGAAACCTACCTTTTATATTACATGTACACCTCTTGCATAAAGGATAGTGCTCACCCGAGCCACTAATTCACTTTACCAAGTCCTGCACAAAACCGTACTTAAGAATTCACCCAACACATGGCACACTTTGCCAACCACCAACGAAGATACAAATCTGCGCAATCTCCAAGACTAATGCACATGAGATATGCGCATTCCCTTCCCCAAAACTGCGCACTCCTCTTGTCCTCCTTGCGAAGATGTATGAGTGAATGTCTTTTTGAAATGAGCCTCCATGCTCACTTATATATAGGCATCATACGTGGGTTTTACATGGGGTGTGCAGCCCCATGGCCGACCCCCAAAACCACTCATAACACACTCCTTGTATGTTGGCCTTGTCCTCACGCAGCCTCCTTCCAAGTCGCATATAAATCTCCTCAACACTTAGTCTGTTAGGATATTCCGACACATAGGATATAGTTAAGTTCAACTTGGTCTAGTATAGAGTTAGGTTAGAGTTAGGTAAAGTGTGTTTCTTTACCGTTGTACATTTTGTAACTTACAATCCGACGGTCACGATATGTAGTGATCCGACGGTTCACTCTCACCTCGGTATTACCGACACTTGATCCGTGGCTTGACACCCGATTGGTCCATGAGTTCTATTTAAAGCGCATGGAGGGTCATTGTTCGGGTAATCCGTGCATGAGAGAAGCTTATGTAAATTTTCATTCTTTGATTAATAAATTGTCTGTACCCACGTTGGGACAGGCCGTGGACTGTTTCCCTCCTTGCACTCTGAGGGTTTTAACCACGTCAAAAATACTGGTGTATTGATTTGAGATCTGGTTGTGAGCGGTGTCCTTTTGGTATTCTTCTGTGGAACTTACCCTGTAAATTCCTACATGGTATCAGAGCTATTTGAGGGCCGCGTCCGTTGGTGATCCAAATCTGAAGCCGGTAGAACTGCATGCGGCTGTCGTTTCCTAGATCTGCTGTTTCTGACTGCTTTCGGGCCGAGAGGACTGCTCTGTTGCATTCGGAGCATCTGTTTCAGTGAGGAACCCCTTTCGTTTCACGCGAAAAGGTTTCCGGTAGCCCTAGCTGCGTCATTTTTCAGATCGGGAGGTATACAGTGTTTTTTTTGCAGTTTACTGTCATTTTCTCTCTGCTTATTTCGGTTTCGGTTTATTTAGCCTTTTTTTTTCCCGGATCTATACCTTTCATTTCTGCGTATGCTCTTTGCCCTGCGACTCTGTGCGATCTGGGCAAATCAGAAACAGAAAGAAAGGATTTTTCTCATGCGTATGCTCTTTTCCCTGCACCTTAGTGTGATCTCGGAAAATCAGAAACATTGAGGAAAATATTTAGTTTTTCGGCTAAAAGCTAACTTTGAGATTTTTTTTAAAAATTTCTAGTTTTTTGGCTAAAGCTAACTTCGAGCCGTAAGGTTCGTTTTTCTTTGGATATTCGTGTTGGGTTTTGTGTTTTGTGTTTTGTAGGGGAAAAGAGTCTTCCCAAGGCAAGCACGCAAATCGAGGCCCCCCCCCCCCCCCCCCCCCTCTCTCTCTCTCTCTCTCTCTCTCTCACTCAAATCTTTTGTATAGATCAATTGGTTCAAAGACCTTTTAAGAGAGTAGAGGTCTTGGGTTCAAGTCTCCATTTTGTGGGGGCGGATTTTTTCATTCCCGCACATTCGCGCACTTTGCCGGCAACGTCAACAATTTTTTTTCAAAAAGCCATAACTTCTTCATCCGGAAGCCTTTTTCAGAGCCGTTTTTTTTAAAACCGCCTATTTTTTCGAGATCTATCCATTGGACCACTCACTTTCAGCATCTTCAGCTTCAGTTGTTTTTCAAAAATGGAAAGTCCATGCCAAGTCATTCTTGACAGCACTAACTACTTCCAATGGGTCGCCTACATGGGAGATTTACTTAGAAGTAAAGGTCTCTTCAGAATAGCCACAGACCAAGAGAAGAAACCCAAAGATGAAGACAAGGCCGAAAAATGGGAAAATCGACAAGATCAAGCACGTGGCTTGATAGGAATGTCTGTTTCTCCTGATCTTAGATTCCACATTGCAGAAATGGAAACTCCTCATGAAGCATTAGAAAAACTTGCTAAAGTTTTTGGGATTAAAAATGAAATTAGATCCCATCAACTTGAAAATGAGCTGCTTACTTTGGATCCTAATAATTTTTCTTGCATTGAAGATTTCTTGTCAAAATTCAAGAACCTTAGATATCTCTTGGAAGGTGTTAAAGTTAAGAAAGATGATGGTAACCTTATTTATTCCATCCTCACTAAGTTAGGGCCAGCCTACTCTGTATTTGTTTCCACTTTCCATTCTACCAGGGAAGCTTTCATTTGTCAAGGCAAAGACTACAAGCCCCCTTCCTTTGACTCCTTTTGTGATTCCTTAATAAGAGAACAAGAAAAACTCTTACACCTTGGTCTTCTTAATCTTGGAAACTCTTCCACAAAAGCGTTAGCCGCCCAGCAGTATCCAAATTCAAAGAATCCTAAGAAGTCTTATCCTCAAAGGAATGGTCCTAAACCAACTCAGCCTCAAGATGAAAGATCATTTCAGCAATATGATAAGCCCAATAAAAACAAATGGAAGAAGACTGAAAGACATTGTAACTTTTGTAATCGAGATGGCCACTTAGAATCTAAATGCTTTAAGAAGATGGAAGCCTTGGAAGCCGCAATGAAGAAACATAACATCCATCTGGAGCCTACTTCAACTTCAACTTCCGGAACGGCATTTTCTGCATGTCATCGTCAATCATCTCAGTCTAGTTATGCATTAAATGTATCTTCTTCTTCTTCTCATTCTCATGAGTGGCTCATTGATTCTGGAGCCTCTTGTCACATGGCCAAAAACCAAGCCATGTTTTCTTCTTTAAATGATTGTAACACCAAAAATATATATGTTGGTGATGATAGATCTCTTAATGTTGTAGGGACTGGAACTGTTCATCTAGACAATGGTCAGTTCAATGATGTATTATGTGTTCCAAACTTATCCTGCAACCTTCTATCTGTCTATCAGATAACTCATTCAGGTGAAGGTAAAATCGTTGAATTTTCACCTCATGATGTTGTAATCAAGGATCTAAAAGATCCTAAACAGATTCTAGCTACTGGTCTTGCTGATGATTCCAAAAGGTTGTATAAGTTTCACAACTTTGGGTCATCCCATCTTCCCTCAGTATTTGTTGCTCATAATGATGAAGTGAGCAAACTTTGGCATGAGCGGTATGGTCACTTAAACTATCGCTCCCTTCAGCATCTCTGTAAAGAAAACATGGTGACAGGTCTTCCTATGGTATCTTGCAAAGATGGTGTTTGTTCCGGATGTGTACTCGGAAAACATCATCGGGACAGTTTTGACAAACGTGCCTCTTGGCACGCCTCAGCCCCTTTACAGCTTGTGCACAGTGATTTATGTGGTCCTCTTCCTGTTGCTTCATTCTCTGGTTGCAAGTACTTCTTAACTTTCATTGATGATTTCTCTAGACGCACTTGGGTATACTTCTTAAAACTCAAGAGCGAAGTATTTACCACCTTTTTGGCCTTCAAAGCATTCGTTGAAAAACAATCTGGACATCAAATTCTTAAGCTAAGAACTGATAATGGTGGAGAATATGTTAAAAATGCATTCATCACCTTTTGCACCGAAAATGGCATTCAAATGCAACATACTGTTCCATACACTCCACAACAAAATGGTGTAGCTGAAAGGAAAAATCGCACTTTAAAGGAAATGGCTAATTGTATGCTGCAATCTAAAGGACTCAGTCTTAGTTTTTGGGCCGAAGCAATTAATTGTGCAAATTATATAATCAATCGCACTCCTACTAAGGTTCTAGAGAATATCACTCCAGAAGAAGCTTGGAGTTCCATTAAACCAGATGTAAGTCACTTTCGTGTGTTTGGAAGTGAAGCATGGGCCCATATTCCAGATGAAAAACATAAAGCTCGTCTAGTTGCTAAGGGCTTTTCACAGGTTGAAGGCATTGACTACACTGAAACCTTCTCTCCAGTTGCCAAAATGAACTCTATCCGCCTTGTTCTTTCCCTTGCTGCCTCTTTAAAATGGGAAGTACATCAAATGGATGTTAAATCTGCCTTCTTGCATGGGGACTTGCAGGAAGAAATCTATATGGAACAACCCATTGGCTTCATACAAACAGACTCCAGCCTCGTTTGTCGCCTTAAGAAATCCCTTTATGGCCTCAAGCAAGCTCCTCGAGCTTGGTATGCCAAAATGGATAGCTTTCTTTTAGAATCTGGCTTCTCTAGGTGTCATTCTGACAATACTGTCTACACCAAGAAAGTGGGCAACTCTCTCATCATCCTTGTTCTTTATGTTGATGATCTTATTCTTACTGGTAGTGATCCCAACCTTATAAACCATGTGAAGTCCAGCCTTAAAAAGAAATTTGAAATGACAGACTTAGGACACTTACACTATTTTCTCGGTCTTCAAGTCTTGCAATCCCAAGAGGGTATTTTCCTTTCCCAGTCCAAGTATGCTTGTGATATTCTTCGTCATTTTCACATGGAAGACTGTAAGCCAGCCCCTTCTCCCTTTCAGTCTGGAGTCAAACTTTCAGTCTCTTGTACTTCTCCTGAAGTTGATGCTACCTTATACCGTCAACTTGTCGGAAAACTCTTGTATTTAACCCATACTCGTCCTGATCTTTCCTTTGTTGTTGGCCTTGTTGCTCGTTTTATGCAAAACCCCCGTGAAAGTCATTGGAAAGCAGCTAAAAGAATACTTCGTTATGTTCGAGGTACAATACAGTTTGGGATTCATTACAGTGCCAAAGCAGCTCCTCTGTTAGTTGGTTTCACTGATTCTGATTGGGCTGGTGACCTTGATGATCGGAAGTCTACTGCCGGTTATGTCTTCACTCTTGGTTCAGGACCTATTACATGGGCTTGTAAGAAACAGGCTGCCATTTCTCTTTCGTCAGCAGAAGCAGAGTATCGTGGTGCCGTGGAAGCTAGTAAGGAAGCCTTGTGGCTTCGTCAGATCCTATCAGAGTTTGGCTTTGAGCAGCAGCATCCAACCACACTTTGGTGTGATAATCAAAGTGCCATTCAGCTATGCAAAGATCCAGTCCAGCATCAGCGCAGCAAACACATTGAACTACACATGCACTTCATCAGAAAGCTCATTCTTGACCATGTTCTTCAAGTGCAATATTGTCCAACGGATGATCAGGTTGCAGACATCTTCACAAAGGCTCTCACAGAGGCGAAGTTCACTAAACTTCGATATATGCTTGGAGTTCAGGAAGTTGTCACTAAGGGGGGATAGGCTCTAGTGCCTCCTTCCTTCTCCTATTGTGTCATATTTGTAAATCCTTCAATCCTATCCCAAGTTGTTCTTAAGGGGGGATGTTAGGATATTCCGACACATAGGATATAGTTAAGTTCAACTTGGTCTAGTATAGAGTTAGGTTAGAGTTAGGTAAAGTGTGTTTCTTTACCGTTGTACATTTTGTAACTTACAATCCGACGGTCACGATATGTAGTGATCCGACGGTTCACTCTCACCTCGGTATTACCGACACTTGATCCGTGGCTTGACACCCGATTGGTCCATGAGTTCTATTTAAAGTGCATGGAGGGTCATTGTTCGGGTAATCCGTGCATGAGAGAAGCTTATGTAAATTTTCATTCTTTGATTAATAAATTGTCTGTACCCACGTTGGGACAGGCCGTGGACTGTTTCCCTCCTTGCACTCTGAGGGTTTTAACCACGTCAAAAATACTGGTGTATTGATTTGAGATCTGGTTGTGAGCGGTGTCCTTTTGGTATTCTTCTGTGGAACTTACCCTGTAAATTCCTACATAGTCGCATTCATAAGTTTTGTTGTTATCGTCGCATTGTCGTGCACGGTTTCGTCGCATTTTCGTGTGCGCTCACCCGCCCGTGTGCGCTCACCCATCCGTCATGCAGACCCGCCCGTCGTGCAGACCTGCCCGCCTGTCGTGCAGACCCGCCCGCCGGTCGTGCAACCCGCGCCCGCCCGTGCGCCCGCGCCCGCCCGTGTGCCCGCGCCTGCCCTTGCGCCCGTGCACGGTGACTTCGCCCGGCGCCCAAACGCGTCCGTATCCAAGGACCTTACAGGTATGCTTGAAGGGGCAACATGTTTATATATAAAAACCATTGCTAACCCCTTTTATGTTTATACGTGATTAACCAGGGTTAACACCTTTTACACCTTTTATGTTTATACATGTTTAAATTTAAGAAAGGTGTGTTTCGTAGCCCAAACTTAAGTCTTGAGAGATATTACATTGATGACGCATGTGCGAACCACTAGTTTACATAAAATTTCGGTATAAATCTTAAAGTTAATATAAGAATACAAGAAGTGGATAATTCAATTCAATGGTAAGGAACATATTCAATTCCGTTGATAGTCTAATTAAGGTTATACATTCCATTTATTATTCTAATACAAAAGGCCAAAAAGTTCATGAATGAAAATTGATATATGTATTGTATTCATTATTTATAGAAAAAGAAAGTATCTGGGAGATGTTAACATCAAAGACTTCAACTTCGTAATGGAATATAAAAGAAGAATTAATCATGTTACATGATATTTTAAACGTTTCAACAAGAAGTAAAATTCATAGAGTAGGAATGCATAAAGTAAAATTCAGGTTCGATTGTAAAACTCTTCGGGCCCGTTACACTCATCCACTAAAGTAAAATTCCAGCACCGATTCCAACTGTTATGACAATGACAAACAAATTTATGAACTTAAGATGACATCATTTAATGTTTTGGTGCTTCACATATTCGTAACATGTGAACAGAATAAATGTAATTTATAATTTTGTAGGCTTGTTGGTCCAAAGCAAAGTGACATCGACAGACCCCCGTCGCATATTTTAAAGGAGACATTAAAACCAGTGAAACTCGGATAAGCTTGAGCAGTATGGATAAGGCTTAGATTTAAATATATACTATTTAGGTCGGTGGTGATAAAATGGAAATATATTAATTATAAATTAAATGGATTTACAAATTATAAATTAAATGGCTTTACAGGTGGGCCAAATGAACTTTAAATATATAGGCTTTCATCCTAACTCATGGTTTCAACCACTTTCTAGATATTAGAATATAAAGTCTAAGATTAAAGTCTCAAACCTATGTTCATAACAACAATTTAAGTTTAGCTTTCTCCATTACTTCTAACAGGTGGTGGAGATGCTCATGGTGCTCCATTATTGTTGCTCGAGTTTGGAACATAAATGGTGTCAAATGCAATGGTCGCCCTTAGTATTATGTTGCTCAATTCATTTATTAAGAAACTATATTAATTTTTTTTAGCCTTTAATCTAAAAATTAGATAAAAAATTTAACAAAATTAAAAATATAATTGTCAAATTTCAAAATTTTAAATATCAATTTTTAATGATATAAATATTTCAACTATTTAAACATTCTAGTAATCAATTTTTTTGAAAATAAAAAAAAAAAACCAAATTTCAGAATGCTCAGTACACAACGCCGTAACCATTCAAATTAAATGGTATATTATAAGATTTGTATGTACACTTTCAACGTCAAATATGGTGCTATCGAACATGAAGTTGATTTTGCCTCGTTTATTCTTCTTTCGGCGTGTCGGCGGACTGGACAAACCCGGTCTGCTCCGTTGTCTCATTATTATATTTGTTACTATATTATACTTATTCATAGTTACAAAATAGAAATAAGTTTTCCTTACCGGCTTATGTTTATCAACAAAAAGGTTTTACCAGCCAACATTTTCATCAAAAATCTGGAATGAATTTCTTAATTGGTGTTGATACACCGACCTTTCATAAGTCTGTCATACATATATGCTGCCAAATGATATTTATCTGTTTTTGAGTGGATGTCTCTCTTTCATACTAGATCAGCTATCTGGTTCTTTGTACATATGTGTGCATGTAATGCTATGAATGGTGGATGTCAGGATTCTGATGTGGCTGCGACTCATCTAGTTGGACAAAATATGAAGACTGGAAAAAATGTATTTTTTTGGGGACTGAAAAGAAAATATTCTCTGACCCAATCAATTATACTCTTGGCTTCTCTATGAACTAAGATTTTTTCCAATCCTATTCCAATTCTAGTCATTTTGCAAAGTAGACGACACCCAAAGTGGAGGACATCCATGGGGCTCATCCAACTGGACAAAATATGGGACTGAAAAGAGTGTATTCTTTGACCCAATCAATTATACTCTTGGCTTTTTCATGAACTAATATTTTTTCCAATTTTTCCAATCCTAGCTATTTTGTAAAGTAGAGAACATCCAAAATAGAGAACACCCAAAAGCGCAATGATCTCAGATCTACTATTTTGTCCTCTGACCTCCTTTCCACCAAAAATAGTAAAATTGCGCCAGCTACCTCCCTTTCACAAGAAGGGTAAAACCACCCTAACTCCCAAATAATGACAGCCCCACATCTACATCTTCTTTGCTGACTAACCCATCAAAATATCCTCAAGTTATATAAAATTTTATAATTATCATGTTAGAAATCTGCAGTTTCTAAATCTTAATGTGACCCGATTAAAGCATTAAAGCATTAAAGCGTTAAAAACGTTAAAAGCATTAAAGCACTAAAGCAGTTTCTAATCTAAAGCATTAGATCTTAAGCGTTGAATTGGTATATGATGGACGTACCAGATTAGAGTTAAATAATATATAAAGGATTGGGTCCTCTCTCTCCCACACAAGAGTTGCATTCTTCTCCATCAAGAAGCACATAAAGGAAGTGAGGGCAAGAGTAGAGAAACCGAATTCTGAAGAAGAGGAAAAGTCAGGAGTCAGATCAAAGTAGATGGCAGCCATTACATCTTCCGCTGTTAATCAAGGTATGTCATCTATCATATTAAGTTCTGTTTGTGAAATATTCGGTATTGATGATCTTTGGGCTGTTAATGGAAATTTTACATTTGGTATCAGAGCCACCAATCAATAACTGAATATTTCCTATGATTGCAATTGATCTGTTCATGGCTTGATGAAAATGCGCTGTCCTATATGGTGACACATAATACTGCCCTCCCATTTGCGTGTATATGGCCTGATTTTCTCCTCTCAAGTCGTTTGATTATGATGAGAGTGAAGGAAAACAGAGGAAGATTGAGCGTGGGTACGCACATCCCCTCTCAAATAACATATGTCTGTGCGAAAGTGTGACCTATCGCAGCACATAATTTCTCCGGTATTACTCCCAATTTCATAATCTTTTTCTACACGTTGACCCACACCGTCGATAAGTGCAGAGCATCCCACACTGTTGGGTTGTGTGTTGGATTTTGGCATGAAGGCTTTTTCCTTCATTGCTAGTTGATGATTTGGGAGAACTATGCGAGTTTGCAAAGTGACATCTCTATAACGGATTTCTTCTTCTCCGAGGCCATAATACAGGTTCATGATAGGGCTAATCCAATTTATGCAGCCGAAGCTTATGAGATATGAAACTAATAGAAAACACAGAATTAACTTAAGATTGGGCCTTGATCTCTTAATGCCAAACAACCCTCAATATCCTAATCCTTCCTTTCTGGCAGAATCACGATTTGCTTGTAGCCCTGAAACTTTAATCGATCGAAAAATCATTTGATCTGACAGATTTTAACTTTTTTCCGTGACTCGAATCTGAATTATTGCTGAAGGAATGTGATTTGGATAAGCAAAAACCAGAAACTCATTACTCCCTTATAATCACAATCGCCGATCGATGGACAGACGGCATAATGAGGACGTTCGGCAAAGTGCATATGGATAAAATTATTGTTTGTGGCAGATGTAATACACATGTAAGGGATGTCAATTCAGATTATGGAAAGGTCAGCTACAGAGTAAATCGTTGGCTCTAATTGTTTGGAATTTGGGCATAAAAGTAATTGTTCTGTGACTGATTGTTTTGCATAAAGTATGTGTTATAAATCATTTATGCACCTGAGATTTATGATTTTGTTAATCACCAAAGTGGTCAAAATCAGAATGTTGTTTTGCATAAGGTATGTGTTATAAATTATTTATGCACATGAGATTTATGATTTTGTTAATCACCAAAGTGGTCAAAATTAGAATAATCATTTAGTGCATAAGTGACATAATGATTATTGATAGAAATTGCCAGTTATAATAATACCAATTAAGAACTGGCGTCACTAATGATAGAACCTAAGAACTTACCCAAAGGAAAGTCTTGTTCTATAACTAGTTGACATGATGAGGTTTGATAGATATTTTGATTAAATAAATATTGATCATTCAAAGATGTCAGTTCTATTTAATTGAATATATTTATTACCTACTTATGTTTTGGTATTTAATTATGTTAAGTATAGGATAGTATCTACCCAAAGGAGTGCTATTTTATACTATTATGTTTACATCTGAATCGCGTTAGTTATGAGCTTATAGTTATTTCATTTTTAATTTGCAGGAGTTCCCATGAATGCACATGCTTCATCTGTTACATTGTTCACTGGTGTTAATTTTTCTGAATGGAGAGAACAAGTCAATTTCCATTTAGGTGTTCAGGATCTTGACTTGGCACTCCTTGAGGATAAACCTGCTGCTCTTACAAGAGATAGTACTGAGGCAGAAAAATTACACCATAAAGCATGGGAACGCAGTAACAAATTGAGCCTTATGTTTATTAAGATGACTGTTGCTAACAACATCAAGTCAACAATTCCACAAACAGAAAGTGCTAAGGAATATATGCAGTCTGTGGAAGAGCGTTTTCGTTCAGCTGATAAGTCACTCGCTGGTACTCTTATGGCAGAACTCACGACCATGAAGTTTGATGGGTCGGGAACTATGCAAGAGCACATTATAGAGATGACTAATCTTGCAGCAAGGTTAAACTCCCTGGGACTTACAGTAGAGGATTCTTTTCTTGTCCAGTTCATCCTGAACTCGCTACCTTCTGAATATGGACCTTTTCAGATTAACTATAACACTATAAAGGATAAGTGGAATGTTAATGAATTGGCCAGTAGACTTGTTCAGGAAGAAGGACGTTTGAAAAATCAAGTGAATCACTCAGTAAGTTTTGTGAGTAATAAAGCTGGTAAAGAAAAGAAAGGAAAATCAAGTCATTTCAAGAAGAAAAAGGCACCTGCTAAGAATGGGCAGGATAAGGAAAAGAAGGAACTAAAGGATGTTCAATGTCATTTCTGTAAAAATAAAGGAAATTATCAAGTTGACTGTCCGAAAAGGAAAGCTTGGTTCGAAAAGAAAGGTAATTATCTATCTTTCGTATGTTTTGAATCAAATTTAGTTGAAGTTCCCATTAATACATGGTGGTTTGATACTGGTGCTACAACTCATGTTTCCAATAATATGCAGGGATTTCTTATGATCCGAACCATAAATCCAAATGAAGATCATTTTCTCTTTATGGGAAACGGAATGAAATCTTCAATTGAAGGCATTGGGACTTATCGTCTAATTCTAGAAAGTGGATATGTATTAGACTTATACAATACTCTTTATGTACCTTCATTATCTAGAAACATTTTTTCCGCAAGTAAATTGGATATTTCTGGTTTTAGATGTATGTTTGGATCTGGCTGTTTTGATTTATATAAGAATATTGATAATGTTGGTTCTGGTATTCTAATTGATGGTTTATATAAATTGAAACTGAATGACACTTATGCGAATTCCTTGTTGAATGTAGTAAATAATATTGGATGTAAACGTAGCAGGTTGAATGAAATTTCTGCTTTCTTGTGGCATAAACGACTAGGTCATATATCCAAAGAAAGAATGATGAGATTAGTAAGTAATGAAATTTTGTCAAATTTGGACTTAAGTGATCTAGAATTATGTGTGGATTGTATTAAAGGTAAACAAACCAAACATAATAAGAAAGGAGCCACTAGAAGCAGCCAGCTTCTTGAAATAATACACACTGATATTTGAGGACCTATGGCCACTAGAAGCAGCCAGCTTCTTGAAATAATACACACTGATATTTGCGGACCTATGGACACTCCAGCCTTTAATGGAGAAAAGTATTTCATCACTTTCATTGACGATTTTTCCCGTTATGGTTATGTCTATTTGCTTCATGAAAAATCTCAATCTGTGAATGTCCTTGAGACGTTTGTAAAGGAAGTTGAGAGGCAATTAGATAAAAAGGTGAAAATCATAAGGTCTGATAGAGGTGGTGAATATTATGGTAAATATAATGAGTCAGGCCAGTGTCCAAGTCCATTTGCAAAATTCCTCGAAAGTCATGGCATATGTGCGCAATACACAATGCCAGGTACACCACAGCAAAATGGTGTAGCAGAAAGGCGCAATAGGACGTTAATGGATATGATTAGGAGTATGATGTCAGATTCTACACTACCTAAGAATTTGTGGTCGTATGCTCTCAAAACTGCTAATTATTTGTTGAATAGGGTTCCTAGTAAAGCTGTTCAAAAGACTCCTTTTGAGTTATGGACTAACAGGAAACCTAGCTTAAGACACCTGCATGTTTGGGGTTGTCCAGCGGAAGCGAGAATTTATAATCCACATGAAAAGAAATTAGATTCTCGAACGATCAGTGGGTATTTTTAGGATACCCTGAGAAATCTAAAGGGTACATGTTTTACTGTCCTAATCATAGTCCAAGAATTATAGAAACTGGTAATGCAAGATTCATTGAGAATGGGGAAGTCAGTGGGAGTACTAGAAGAGAAATAGTAGAAATAAAGGAAACAAGGGTAAATGTTACATTGCCTAGAATAGTTCCTCCATCTACTATTACTCGAAATGTTGTTCCAGCTGTTGTAGAAAAAGGACTCACTAAGAATAATAATGGCATTAGTAGCTCATTATGATTTGGAGTTGCATCAAATGGATGTGAAAACAGCCTTTCTGAATGGAGATCTTGCTGAGGATGTTTATATGGATCAACCTGAGGGTTTTTCTGTAGAAGGTAAAGAACAATTGGTGTGTAAACTTAAGAAGTCAATATATGGGCTTAAACAAGTATCCCGGCAATGGTATATTAAGTTCAATACCATTATTACATCTTTTGGTTTTAAGGAAAATACGGTTGATCACTGTATATACCAAAAGATCAGTGGGAGCAAGTTTATTTTTCTAGTCCTTTATGTTGATGACATCTTGCTTGCTGCAAATAATTTAAGTATATTGCATGAGACTAAGGAATTTCTCTCAACGAACTTTGAAATGAAAGATTCAGATTTTGCTGGATGCATCGATACTAGAAAATCGACTTTTGGTTACCTGTTTATGTTTGCTCAAGGTGCCATATCATGGAAAAGTGCGAAACAGACTATCGTTGCTTCATCTACTATGGAGGCAGAATTTGTGGCATGTTTTGAAGCCACAATTCATGCATTATGGTTGCGGAACTTTATTTCAGGACT
Source organism: Pinus tabuliformis (assembly GCA_031772625.1). Lineage (NCBI taxonomy): Eukaryota > Viridiplantae > Streptophyta > Pinopsida > Pinales > Pinaceae > Pinus > Pinus tabuliformis. The sequence goes on along the minus strand of CM062808.1, from coordinate 379,670,927 downwards.
TGCGGTTGTCGACACCATTAGCAAGCCGCTGAAAATTTATTGTGATAACTCTGCAGCAGTATTTTTCTCAAAGAACGACAAGTACTCTAAAGGTGCCAAACACATAGATCTGAAGTATCTTGTTGTGAAAGATGAGATTTAGAAACAAAGAGTGTCAATCATGCACATCAAGACAGAACTTATGATTGCAGACCCTTTGACGAAAAGGTTACAACCAAGACAATTTAAGGAACATGTTCAAAGAATGGGTCTTGGTTGTATTAATAATAATTGATGTGTGACATTTTGAGCTCTTTTATGTGTTTCTGATATACAATTATGTGTCTCTTGTTTTAATTTTATGTAATTTTAAACAAGAAAAAGTCTTATAAAGATATTATGTTTAATCATTATGATATAAGACATTATGTGGACCATTATGCTGTTTTATATAAATTATGAGTATGAATTGATGGATTGTTGGTATTGTAGTATATGGAAGGGAATGCATTGAATAAATAGTGCACAACCGCCATAACTCTCAGCAATTTATCATAGTATGATGTTCAACACTTAATATTATGAATAGTCGGGTCAAGTGGGAGATTCACTTGGCGCACAGGCATATGGCATGACATGGGAGTCTCAACATAACTGTTTCGATTTGTTTGCAACATGTAGATTCATAGATTTGTATAACTTCAGGAAAAACTGAAAAAATTGAAAATTAATTTAAGAAAATGATAAGTTATTTCTTTATTCATATGTTTTATTAATGTTGTAAAGTACTTAATTATTTAAAATAAATTGACATATTCTTAATCTAAATTAAGAATAACATTTTATTACGATTTTTTATTAATATAATTTTATTTGGAATTTATATTTTTAAAAAATATAAATATTTTGCTGATATAATATTTATATAATTGACTGCAACAAAAGTGATGAGAGAACTACTCAACTACTTTCGTTGATAAATCTGATGATTCCACTGTCATGGAATGCCTGATTTATCCGCACAGCAGTTGTGCATTCAGTTGTATTTACTATTTCTTCATGTGGGGATTATCGCATTCAGTTGTATTTCTTCATTTGGGGATTATCATGAGGTTGATGGCGTTTTCAAAGAAGAAAAAATTTATAGATCAAATTATTTGCATTTTTGAAAACATTTATAGATCAAATTATTTGCATTTTCCTTTGGCAAATAACCTGAGTGAATTTGTGATTAAAAATTAAAATTTTTAAAATAAAAATTCCAAATTGTAAATGGATTTATAAACCCCTTTAGAAACCCCATTTTGATTGAAACAACTCCATATAACAATTTTTAACCATAAAGGCTTGTAATTTTAATAAGCTTTCAACCAATATTGAAATTCCAACATTTGAAAATACAATTCAAAATAAGATGCGTTTGTCATAATAGCCTATTGGAAAAAGGCATAGCAAGATTGGAAGATCAGGAGAGCAATTGCCTGTGTCACAGGCAAAATCATTAAGAGAATCATTTCAAAAAGACCAGGAAAGTGAAATAATCCATGTTGTTCGCAAATCAATCTTGAGGCACATGCATGGGGTTGTCTAAAGCTACAAGTAGTACGGACTTTCTTCAATCAATTCAGGGTTGGTTAAGATAAGTTTTTTAACTTAAGGTTAATAAATTTAAGAGATTATTAATATTATAAAGAGATTATAAATCTAAGGGTTAATATTGTAAATTTTTAGAATTAACATTATAAACCCAAAGGATTATTAATATTATAAATCTAAGGGAATAATATTATAAGGACAAGCGATTATAAACTCAAGGGATTAATATTATAAACTGAAGGGTTTAATAATAAATATCCAATATTAATAAACACAAGAGAATATTAATATTATAACCCCAAGGGATTATTAATGTTAATAAACCTATGTGATTAATATTATAAACTCATTAGTTTAATAAACCCAATGGATTATTAATATTATAAACCGAAGGGATTATAAACCCAAGGGAATAATATTAAACCAAATGGATTAATAAACACAAGGGATTAATATTGTGAACCCAAATGATTAATATTATAAAACCAAATGGATTAATAAACCCAAGGGATTAATATTATAAAACCAAGGGATTGACAAATCCAAGGGATTAATATTAAAAACCAAAGGGATTGATATTATAATCCCAAGGGATAAATGTGGTTGACTATGTTAGTGTTTATAATATTTATACATTAACACATGTTAATTATGGTTGACTATATTGGAATAGTCTACTATAGTCAATATGAGCATCATAGTCAACAATAGTCAACATGACTACCATGGTGAACCATACTTACCTTGGGATTCATGGACTACCTTTAGTGAACCATAGTGGATGGCCATGGTTGGCCATGGAGACTTATAGTAGATCCAGCTAAGGTTAATAATATTAATGGTGGGGTTTATAATGTTAATCCTAGGGCATAATATATTAAACTTAGGGATTATAATATTAGAATTTATAATCATAATATTAGGGTTTTTTTATTGGGTTTTATGATGTTAGGATTTTTTTATTAGGCTTTAATATTGTGACATTGGAATTGTACAAAAATCTATCCAATGTTGCATTACGAAAAACATTGTCTCTATTTGACAATCAATTTGATAATCATTGTCGCAAAAGTTACATTAATTACAATTTATTCAACATCGCATTGCGACATTACAAAATTGGGGTTTAATATTTGGGTTTCTAATATTCAGGTTTTTGTATTGGGTTGATAATATTAAGGTTTGATATCTGGTTTATAAATTATAATAGTCAAGTTTAATATTAGAGTTTATAATATTGATCTCAGAGTTTATTATGTTGAATTTTATAATGCAAGGGTTTTATATGACAAAGATGGTCTTAATACGACAATCAATCTGACAATCATTGTCGCAATTTTACATTACATTGCAATTTACTCTAAGCTGCATTGCTACATTACAAAGTTGGGGTTTAATATTAGGTTTAGATTATTAAGTCTTTTTAATATTAGGTTTTTAATATTAATATTAGGGTTTAATATCATTTCTTATGTTTAAAATCCCTTAGGTTTACAATATTAATCCCTTGGGGTTTAATCTTTCTCACAATATCGCATTGTGAAAAATATTGTCTCAATGCAATAATCAATCTCACAATCATTGTGAGAATTTTGTGTTGCATTGTCACATTACAAAATTGACGTTTAATATTAATGTTTTTAATATTGGGTCTATAATATTGGGGTTTAATATTGGGTTTATAATTTATAATAGTGAGGATTAATATTAGAGCTTAGTATATTGAGTTTTATAATCTTCTGGTTTTATATTATGATTTAATATTGTGACATGGAAATGGTACAAACATTTATACAACATATCAATACGAAAATCAATATGATAACCATTGTTGCAATGTTACATTGCGTTGCAATTTATTTAATGCTAAATTCTTACATTACAAAACTGAGGTTTAATATTAGGTTTTTAATATTAATCTTAGGATTTAATATTATTCCCTTGGGTTTATAATCCTCTGGATTTATTAATCCCTTGAGTTTATAATATTAATAATTGTTTGGGTTTATAATATTAATCTTAATTTTGATATATTATTCTCATTGTTTACAATAGTAATCGTAGGGTTTAATATTAATCTTAGGGTTTATAATCCTTTGGGATTATAATATTAATATTAGGATCTCATATTAATCCCTTAGGTTTATAATCCCTTGGGATTATTATATTAATCTTAAGGTTTATACTTTGAGGGTTTAATATTAAAACTAGAATTTATAATCTTAATCTTAGGGTAGGATGAAGAGGAGAGGATTCACAATGGATAGAACTTTTGCAGGATTCCATTTTGCTACATACGCCATAGAGCACTAGATTTTTTTTTGGATTATGATGGTGGGATCTTTGGATAGCTTCACAAAACTTGGCAATTTATAGTAGCAGGATCTTCGCAGGCTACATTTACTCGAAAATCACATTGAGCTTCTGCTCTTAATTGTGAAGTATGATGGCAAGGTATGCTACGACCTCCTTCTAAATCCATATTTCACAGACATGGTGAAATCGCGTCAGATCTTCACCCAATCACTGACTATTAGTTTAATTTTCGATTCGAGACCAGGTTTATTTTCCCAACATCATGATTTTTCACTCTTTCTGGAAGCTTGGGTATTGAATCGCACTTTTTTGTGGTTAGTTAATTGATTGGGTAAATAAAACTTGAAACATATCTTCCCAAATATACGATATGGGCTACTATTTAGTTAGATTAGATCCATAATCTTGAGGATTTAGATCTAGATCATGAGGAAGATTTTCAATTTTTTTTGAAGACCCTTAACAGAAAATCAATTCTTCTAGGACTCGGGCAATGAATCTAGTAATGGATCTAAAAAATAAGGTGTAAGAAATAATGAGTATACTAACATATATATATATATATATATATATATATATATATATATATATATATATATATATATATATATATAACCTACTCTATGAGTGTAAATCATTTAAGGACATCATCAAATTGAAATATTATGCCATCAAAGATAATTCTACAATCATTATCGATTTAAGGTTGCGGGGTGGAGCTCTAAGAATGATCATTCCGCCTAAATCAACTTTTGTTGCCAAGGGTTCAAGTTCTATTAGGGATGCAGTGAAAGGGAAATCTGCCATACGAAATAGAAAAACGCAAATCTGATATTCCCAAGTCCTTACTTAGTTGAGAAGTTAAAGGAAGCACCATATCTATTCATAAAATTTCCAGAAGTGAGTAGTATTTTTACCGTTCTCTAAGACAGAGTTTATATTTGTTGATTTGATGGCTTTTGGCCCAAGTTCGAATATCTACGTCAATGGATCTTCCTAAAATTGACCAAATTTTTTTATATTTACCTATATGCCAAGGGATTTTTGGTGGTCCAATTCAACAATTAGAAAGATCCAAAATACGTCATAAGCGAGGGACCATGGTTTTGGGTAAGGGTGGGTCTCTTCATAACTCCATGATATCCAACTTTTGATGCCACAAATATGGTGGTTACGAAGATGCTAGTATGGGTAAGGCTACATAATCTCCGTCTTCATTTTTATCACCACCATGTTTTAGAGGGCATTGGAAATTCCTTAGGGAGATTTTATAAGATGGATCGAGAAAGAATGGGAAAAGTTTTTTTTACCTTTGTCTTCATTTGTGTGGAGATAGACCTAATAAAAGGCCTACCATATCACATCCATTTGGTTTGTCAATATTTCAAGTAGACGCAATGATTAAATTTTGAAAATATTGCTTTCAAGTGTTGAATCTTCCATGAGATAGTGCCCCTGCAGAACTCATACCCTTAACCGAAAAAAAAGGACAAAGAAAAGATTACAAAAGAAAAAGGGATGAAAAATTCCAAATTCACCTTCGTAAGATGAAAAATATGAAGAAATGGGTGTGATTCGTAAACAATGAGAAGAACCAAATAAGGCTCCCAAGTGGAGGAGGGAGAAAAGAAGCAGAACGATCATGCCAAACACTATGAGAAATCCTTGGATTGAGTAGTGATTCAAACTCTTGGAAATTAGCATGAGGAAAAAAAATATCCAAGGAGTAGCTGGAATAAAGAGAACACATGCTTCTAAGAGCTCAAACTCAAATAAAGAAGTACCATCAGAATTAGAAGGAGAAGAATTGGAAATTGTAATGAACACTCCAAATTCTGGGGTTTGGCATAAAGTTGAAAGAAAAAAGGTAAAATACAGAAACTCAATTTATCTCGGTATCTTATTTATGGAAGATAGGCTACAATGAGTTCTTTAGGCACATACAAATGGTCTTTAGGGATAGTAAATGAATACACTTGTGCATGTACTAATCTAACTTTTATTTTTATTAATAAAAAGTTCTAATTTTTCATATATATATAGATATATATATATCCTTGGGTTTATGATCCCTTCTGTGAACCATAGTTGCTCAGGAACCATAATCTATCTATAAGTGACCTATAGTGAACCATAGTGGATGGCTAGGGCTAACAATATTAATCCTCATATTTATAATATTAATCCTAGGGTTTATAATCATAGGTTTTAATAGATTAAACTTAGGGTTTATAATAATATTCTTGTTGTTTATTATATTGAGTTTTATAATGTTAGGGTTTTGTATTAGGTTTAAATGTGACAATCTATCTAGAAATCGTTGTCGAAATGTTATATTACATTGCAATTTATTCAATGTCACATTACAACATTAGAAATTGGGGTTTAATGTATTATTCCCTTGGGTTTATAATCTCTTCAAGTTTATAATATCAATAATCCCTTGGGTATATTAATCCATTGAGTTTATAATATTATGAATCCCTTAGGTTTATTAATCACTTGGATTTACTAATACCTTTGGTTTGTAATATTAATCCATAATATGTCTAATAATATATTAGGGTTTATAATATTAGTTCTTGTAAATATTAATCATAGGTTTGATATATTAATATTAGGGGATGTAATATTAATCCTAGGGTTCATAATCCCTTGTGTTTATTAATCCCATGGTTTTATAATATTGATCCCAACGGTTTAATATTAATCCATACCGAATTAATGTAAAACCTAAATGTTATAGTTTTATAAGGTCACGACTTTATGTTACGGTTTAATATTGTGACATTGGAATGGTACAAAAACCTATCTGACATTGCATTGTAACAAACATTGTCTTAATACGAAAATCAATCTGGTAATCATTGTTGTAATGTTATATTACATTGCAATTTATTCAACACTGCATTGTTAGATTATATTAATATTAGGTTTATACTATTATGGATTTTTAATATTGGGCTTATAATTTATAATATTGGGGTTTATATTAATCTTAGGGTTTATAATATTAATCCTAGCGTTACTATTAATCCAAGGTTTTATAATATTAATCAATTTAGCAATTATTTTTGCAATGTTTATATATCCTTGGGTTTAAAATATTAATCTTAGAGCTTATATTCTTAGGGTTTAATATTGATCCCTTGGGTTTATACTATTAATCCCTCTAGTTTATAATATTAATATTAGGGTTTTTATAATCTTAAGGTTTATAATCATAGACTTTATAATATTAATGTTAGGATTGATAATCCCTTCAGTTTACAATATTAATCATAGGGTTTATAATAATAACCCTAGGGTTGAATATTATTCCCCTCGTTTTATAATCCCTTGGGTTTACAATATCAATAAAGCCTTGGGTATATTAATCCCTAGAGTTTATAATATAAGTGATCTCTCGGAATTATAATAATAATCCCTTGGGTTTATAATATTAATAATCCCTTGGTTTTATTAATCTCTTAGGTTTATAAGATTAATCCCTAATATGTATAATAATGTATTAGGCTTTAGGGTTTATAATATTAATCTTAGGCTTGATATATTAATCTTAAGGTTTATAATATTTATCCTAGGGTTTAATATTAATCCCAGGGTTTATCATCCCAAGGCTTTCTAATATTTATAATCTCTTGGATTTATAATATTAATAATCCATTCAATTTATAATATCAATAATCCACATTTAAAAATGTAATTTTATTATTATTATTATTACTATTATTATTTATTGATATAAATATTAATATTAAATCAATACGGTTGACGCCTATCGATATATATATATATATATATATATATATATAAACCACCTTTAAGAATGTGTTTGTGCATGTAATTGAAATATGCCTATTGGCGTACATCAACCACATTTATTAATGTGATTGTGCTAGTACTTAACTTTAGTAAAATATCTATATATATATATATATATATATATATATATAACAAAATTGCTTTTTCCAAACTATATAATCATAATAAAAACCTCTAATCACATAAGTCATACAAAGTAATAACAACACCTATATTAAGTGGTACATCCCATCACTACTCTAGATCGAATAAAAGGAAAAAATAATGAACTAATATCTTTTCACATTTTTCCTCAATTTTGACAAATAATTAGATTATGCAATTTAGATCATAGGAATTTGAACCAACCACTCGTAAGAATCTAAGCCATCTAGTCATTATAAGAATGTTCTTAATAATATATCCATTTATCCTTGATCCAAAGTTTTATATATATATATATAATTTAAATAACAAAATCAATAATTTTGTTAAAAATAATATCTCTAAATATAAATGAAGAAAAAAAATATGTGATTAAACCATGTCTCAAAGAATAATTTTATTAAATTCTTCAAATTCATTGAAAACTCTCCACCATATGAGGAAATAGTGAATAAAATCCTTTGTGAATCTTTTTGTGTAATATGCAATAAGATTTGTTGAGTGCATCAAAGGCCTCTCCCATTGATAAATAACTAGCAGTTGCCCTAAAATAGTGAAATAGTGCAAAGGTACACCAATAAGAATGTTAAATGGGAAAATGTTGCAGTTTGGTTCCATAAGATAGATATATATATATATATATATATATATATATATATATATATATATATATATTAAAACTAATAATAATAATAATAATAAATTCTTCTTTCTCATATGGCTAATGTTACAATATTTATGATAATTTTTATTAAACAAATTATGGGGAAAAAAAACTAATTTTCATGATGTCTTCATTAAGAAAATGAAGGTAAAATGATAATTTATTTTCTTCTTAAGTGGATTTTAATATTGGCATTTAATCAACCCATAGCCACTTTTGTCTACCATGTTACCACAATACGTGTGCGAGGGAAGAGTTTCAGTGCTTAGCTCACATTGAAATTTAATTTTGTCACAATATTTTTCTTTAGGCCTGTTAATTTTACATACAAAACATTTTCAATGGCCAAAGACACTCCTAGACAGCAACATCAATTTTTGAAAAACACAAAATTATTCTCTATCTACTTGGCTATAAAGGCAGATACTAAAACCAAGCATTGCTGGAGGAGATATTTTGAAGGGTCTTAAGCATAAAAATCCATCACTTTATTTATTGAGAAGTGAGACATTGTCTTAAAGAAATCATGAAGTCAAAGTTGAATTATCTATTTTAATAGAGCATTTTTCTTAAAAAGCATGAAATCAAGCTTGATTTAGAATCACTAAGTCAAATTTGACTTGACCTAGAAATGTGAACTCAAGCTTTATTGAACAAAACCAGTCCATATGCAAAAGGAAACTGACCCTGAAAAAGCATCCTGATACTTTTTTGAAAGTGCTTCATAGCGTGAAGTCAGTGCTTTATTTATTAAGAAGTGAGACACTATCCTCAAAGCGATTATGAAGTCAAAGTTTAATTATTTATTAAAAGGTATAGCATTATTATTAAAAATCATGAAATCAAGCTTGGTTTAGAATTACGTCAAATTTGACTTGACCTAGAAATGTGAACTCAATTTTGATTCAAAAAGACCAATCTAGATGCAAAAGGAAACCAACCTTCAAAAAGAATCCTAATACTTTTTTTAAAATGCTTCATAGCATGAATTCAAGCTTTATTTGATTTAAGAAAAAGCATGAAATAAAGCATGACATTACAAGCTTTCCTTCCTGCATACACTACAATCTCAAAATATGGTTTCGAGGACCCAAAGCAGGAAGAAGGAAACTTCTTTAGCTCAATCTGCTCACATTTAATACAATACCCAAGTATGGTTTTGAGGACCAAAAACAGGAAGAAGACAACTTCTTCGGCTCAATATGCTCAAGATGGAAGTTGGATGAGATGTTATGGACACCTAGGTTATATAACCTTGGGAAAATTACGGGGCTACTACAGTCTTAGGGGTATATTGGGAATCCTAATATCACAAAAGCAAGGAGAAGTAGTAGGATGGGTGCTTGTTCTAGTAGGCTTGCATGAGACTGGTATCCTCAGTGCCAACCCTCCAACCAAGAACTTCACAAATGAGAAAGGATCCATTGTTCTGTTCATCTCTTTATGCATTATAAAATATTTTTATGCATTTATACTTGTGAATTACTGGAATATAAGTTTTTTTTTTTGTGCTCAACAACCATTACAGAGTTTTGACTTTTTCCCAACAATTACTGACGAAGTCTGAATTTTTTCGAGCAAGTTGTTACATGGGTGTGACTTGTATTTTATAATACCCCAGACACCCTTACAGAGGTCTAGCGTATGTGTGAAGGAAAAAATATGAATTGCAATCTATAAACTTGCCTCAGTTTTGTATTGTGATAGTTGGGTGCCCTTCTTTTGCCTAGGCATAACCATAATGATTTGTATTATATCTAGATTGATTGAAGGTACCATTTGTTTCATTGTTTTTTTGCATGTGCACACACATATTTTGATGAACATATGTAGGTTAAAGAAAAGTATTTTGAAAGAGTTATATTTAGGAAGAGTTTCACTAGACTACAAAACCAGAGAAAGGCATGCACACTACTATCAATTTAACCTATGAATGTAAGCATGTAAACATGTTTCCACAACTATAATTTTTGGTAATTATATGTCTATGATTTCTTCTTATCTCAAGGAATCTTTTTTATCTCTTTCTTGAATTTGGTACAAGGCTTTGTTTACCCTATGAAAGCATCAAGGTTTCCTATTTCCTTGGATACTTTGCGTAGAATTCTGAAGATGTGGAAGTAATTTGATTTTGTTTCTCTTATGTTGTCATGCTCTCATCATATTAGATGCATTTGATCATGTAGATAAATTAGATTTCTTCTTTCTTATTAAAAATTTCCTTTGTGCCAATAACCTAATTTTGGTTACTTCGCATGAAAAAATAATCCGGATCTTTGGGGGAGAACCCCCAAGATCTAAAAGATTGAAATGGAACTTGTGGGGGAGGCCCCCAAGGCCTAAAGAATTACAATGCTAGAAAGAAAATGACAGAACACACAGTAAATAAAACCATAAAGAAACTTTTTATTAAAACCGATAATAACTATAAAGCCCATTGGAAATAATACTAAGAGGGGGGTGAATCAATATTAGCAAATCAATAACTTTTTCATTTCCATAATTAGATTCATATACGCTACTTTAGTTAAGGGAACTCACGTGTACACACAACTGTGTTTAATGCAACTTGTGATTCAGTTAATTCATCATATGTTGATCTTTAATTAGTGCATTAGAACACCATTAACCATATAAATAGTTACCAGGTGCAGTAAAAATAGAACAAAACATCACACATAAGAGACACATGAACACGATGATATAAGATGGAAACCCAATGCAGGACAAAAACCACCTGTTGTTGTTTTCTTTAAGATAAGAAAAACCTGTTTACAATCTTGTACTGGTGCAGACTCAAACCAGTACGGGGGCACCCACCCGCAAAAGGCTATAACCTTCTCTCATTTTCCATCTTCTACTGGAAGGGAGATACAACCCCCTATCTCTTGTACTAGCCGATATATTTACTAGTACGTAGGTGCCAACCTACAGAAGGCTATGAACTTCTATTTTCTTCCAGGGACCACGTTTAATAAATTTTCAGACTGGATCCATCAATAACATCAAAGCACAAATTCAATCACCATTGTAATACAACCACCAACTATATCCACATCATCAATCTCTGAATCACCCAATACTAAATCATTGAAACCTTGTTATCAAAACACAGTCACCAGAACACATAGTAGAACCCAGAACCCTGCAACAACCACTAGAACCAACAACAACCTCAAATATCAAATCTCATAATGTATACGCTACTTGGCTATGTCGAGCCAGCATGTATACGCACTTTCCTCAAAGGGAACCAATGTACAGATCTGAAAATAATTACTTATACCTTCGCTGCAATTTTCTACTTTAGATATACCCAGATCATTAGATATAAAGGATAAGACATGCGTCAGTATTCAGATCTAAACTATTCATGATCATACCATATAATGATAATGCATTTTAGTATTCATGATCCCGGTCCATCAACCTTCATTCGCCACATAGGTGCATCCTTAACAAACCATCACATACCCATAACCTACATACTAGATCTCACACTTCATCAGATATTCATCACTTACACACTTGCACTTTGGCCTAACGATCTTCTTCTCCTTATATAGGTTTAGGCCTCTCTCAATACCATGGTCCAAAACCACATAGGACCAATACCTTGGACCTAATACCTGGGGTCAATACCTCGAACAAAATGCCATGGACCAAATACCACGGACCGAAACTTAGATTTCCAACATGTATGCACCTTTCCTTCTGTGAAAGTGCATGTGTATGCTATACGCGTATTTTGGTCTACAAACCCGCGTGCACACATAGCTTGGTCAATGTGGAACCTACTTATACCTCTCTTTCTTCATTTTGTGAGTCTGAACTGTGATCTGTCATCTAAGTGAGTTGCCATCAAGGACAACACCTGTGCCATTCCTGTATCATAATGACAACAATCTCCCCCTTTGGACTTGATGGCAACAACCACACCAAGTCACTCTCCCCCTTTGACATCAACGGTAGAGGGTGGACCACGATATTCTCTCCCTTGATATACATTTCGCTATCCATACTACCCATGATTACATGTTGAAATCTCTTATTGATCTCCCCCTTTATACATGCCAAGATGTATCAATCTGTCCATGCTCCCCCTGATCACATGCCGAGTCTGCAATGATATTTTTCAAAAGAATAACATGACTCTACAACTCAACTAAGTGAGTATGACCTTCCTATCACCAATGATTCATACATACATCAATCTCCCAACTAAGTGGGGATACACCACTTTGACTCATCCACCCAACCAAGTGGGGGTATAGAAATTATTACATCATCCTTCCCATGCATAATGGGGGTAAAAATTAGGTCTTTGCAATACCTTTACACCAAATGATATTCATGACTTTTATAACAAAGACCAGCAATCTAAACAAGATCATGATAGTCATCAGCAACTATCGTACACCATATATGATCTACACCATAAGCATCTATCACCAACATCTAGACCTGTAACCTGCGATACCATTCTTTTGGACAACCAACAATAAGTAGCAAGATGTATCATTTAGCCACATAAGCATCATCACCAAAGACTTCTAACCATAATGCCAACAATGCATTATTCGAAGCATATGCTCCCCCTAAACCTATGCCAATCAACATATAACATGATTGAACCATATCAGACTTCTGAATCTGTTCTGTTGCTTTTTCTTCATAGCTCCATATATGTGACTCTACAGCCTTCAACTTGCGTATATACGCGACTTCTCTTCATAATATCTACGTATGCAAATTGGAATACTGAAGGTTTTCACTTTCAGTTTCCCCTGGGTCTGTTATGTCTACTAGCTGAGTTGTGCCACATCTTTCTGACAGTAACTCTGTCTTCTTCAATACTTGAGATTGAGATGATGTATGCTCCTTTTGCTTTGGTGTCCAAATTTTGCTCTTGCATTCTTTTACTTTATGTCCAAACTTGTTACTTGCATAACAACTTACATGTTTCATATTCCTTTTATTGCAATCAATAGCTTTGTGACCAAACATATTGCGAGAAAAACAATATCCCTTAAAGTACCTGGAACGTGATGATCTTTTTGTGTGATGGTATTGAACCATTCTACTTCTGCATCTAGCTGCAACATGTCCAAGATTATGACATTCATAACATTCAACATTATTCATCGAAGGAAATAACCATCTATCACTTCCACAGTTAGGAGCGAAAGATTTTCTTTGAAGAATTTCTTTCCTTGGTTGTTGTCGGGGTTGACCTCTTATCTCCTTGTTGAGAATTTCAGTTTTTTCATTAGAGTTCCTTGCCTCACCCTGTGAGCTAGATTCACCTTCATCACTTTCATAAAAAAAAAAGACCAGTTTTGATAACAGGGGATCTTTGACTACTAAGAATATCATCCAAAATATTAGTACTATCTTGAAATCGTAACAGTTTATCCTTTTCTTCTAATTTACCTTTTAAGGTATTTACCTCAACCTTATGTTGTTCTTCCTTTTCCAGATATTTCTTCTTTATGTTTTCTTCAGATTTTCTTCCTTCTTCCACTTGTTGCCTTAATTCGAGCACTTCATGTTCTTGTTCTTTAAGAGCTTCTTCATTCTTCTTCTTTGATTCTTCAAGATCTTCTTTTAGAGAGAGGATCTTAGATTCAAGTCTCTGGATTGTTATGCTCTGTTCTTTTACTACATCCTACAGTTGCTCCCTTACTTTGGTTATTGTCTCCAGCTAAACATTTAATCTGGTAACTTCTTCTTTTTCTACATCATTATTTTCATATGCCATGAGAAGTTTAATTTCTTGATTATCTTCATCACTATTATCATGAGTATAATAACTTCTATTACCTTCTTCAGACATATTTCCTTTGTTATGAGGGCATCTAGCAGCGTAATGACCAACTCTACCACAAGAAAAACATTTGAAAGGTAGCTTACCTTTGAACCTTCCAGATCCCTGTTGAAGATTCTTGACAAAATTTACCTCATATTCTTCTTCTGAAATGTATCTTGATTCATTGAGTTTTTCTTTTCCCTTTGTTGATACTTTAAATGTAGCTTCTCTCATATCTGATGGTCCTCCTTTTCTCATTTCAAAAGCAGTTAAGATTCCATGAAGCTGCATCATAGTGATATTCTGCAAATCCTGCTTTTGTTCTATGGCAGACACTTTGGGTTCAAATTTAGCAGACAAGGATCTCAAAACTTTCTCAACTAAGACAACTTCCTTAATTTCTTCACCCAGATTCTTCACTATGCATCTTAAGAGTTTCATACTGAATTCTGAGAGTTTGAAGCTTAGCACGTTTTACCTGAGTGTCTCCTTTGTAGCTTAGAATGATTTTGTCCCATATTTCTTTGGCTGATTTGAGCTGCATGACCTTGACAAACTCTGATTTTGACAAACTTGCCAATAATATAGTAACAGCTTTGGCATTGATTTCATATTACTTTCTACCTGTCGTATGTATAGGAATTGCTGATGGAAATGTATATCCTCCTTCCACAATTTCCCAAATATTTGTTCCAAGAAATTGTAGATAGATTGTGGTTCTTATCTTCTAGTAAACAAAATTGCTCCCATCAAAGATTGGTGGTTTGATGGATCCCTCTCTTTCTTGATTACTCATGATGATGGATCTTCCTTCAAGCGATCAAGCTTCTTATGAAGGACCTGCTCTGATTCCAATTGTTGGAAATAATACTAAGAGGGGGGGGGGAGGGGTTAATCAGTATTAGCAAATCAATAACTTTTTCATTTCCATAATTAGATTCATATATGCTACTTCAGTTAAGGGAACTCATGTGTACACGCCATTGTGTTTAATGAAACTTATGATTCAGTTAATTCATCATATGTTGATCTTTAATCAGTGCATCAGAACATCATTAACCATATAAATAGTAACCAGGTGTAGTAAAAACAGAACAGAACATCACACATAAGAGACACACATGAACACCGTGATATAAGGTGGAAACCTAATGCGAGACAAAAACCACCTGCTACTGTTTTCTTTAAGATAAGAAAAACCTGTTTGCAATCTTGTACTGGTGCAGACTCATGCCAGTACGTAGGCACCCACCTACAAAAGGCTACAACCTTCTCTTGTTCTTCAGCTTCTACTAGAGCGGAGATACAACCCCCTAGCTCTTGTACTAGCCGATATAGTTACTAGTACGTAGGCGTTGACCTACAGAAAGCTACGACCTTCTCTTTTCTTCCAAGGACCACATTTCATAAATTTTTAGATTGGATCCATCAATAACATCAAAGCACAAATTCAATCACCGTTGTAATACAACCATCAACTATATCCACATCATCAATCTCTGAATCACCCAACACTGAATCACTGAAACCCTGTTATCAAAACACAGTCACCAGAACACATAGCAGAACCCAGAACCCTGCAACAACCACTAGAACCAACAGCAACCTCAAATATCAAATCTCATAATGTATATGCTACTTGGCTATGTCGAACCAGCGTGTATACACACTTTCCCCAAAGGGAACTAGCGTACAGATCTGAAAATAATTACTTATACCTTTGCTGCAATTTTCTACTTCAGATATACCCAGATCATCAGATATAAAGGATAAGACATGTGTCAGTATTCAGATCTAAACTATTCATGATCATACCATATAATGATAATGCATTTTAGTCTTCATGATCCTGGTCCATTAACCTTCATTCGCCACATAGGTGCATCCTTAACAAAGTATCACATACCCATAACCTACGTACTAGATCTCACACTTCATCAGATATTCATCACTTGCACTTTGGCCTAATGATCTTCTTCTCCTTATATAGGTTTAGGCCTCTCTCAATACCATGGTCGAAAACAATGTAGGACCAATACCTTAGACCCAATACCTGGGGTCAATACCTCGGACCAAATACCACAGACCAAAACTTAGATTTCCAACATGTACGCACATTTCCTTCTGTGAAAGTGTGTGTGTAAGATATACACGCCTTTTGGTCAGCGAACCCGCATGTACACGCGGCTTGGTTAATGCGGAACCTGCGTATACCTCTCTGTCTTCATTCTGTGATTCTGAACTGTGATCTATCATCTGAGTGAGTTGCCATCAAGGACAACACCTGTGTCCTACCTGTATCATAATGCCAACAAAGGGTACATTGTGGTGGACAATCTGTCCTTTTACAAAATGTGACTTGTTACTTATAATATTTTTCAGTTACAATACCACGGGTCAATTCCATGGGTGAATGAATACCATGGGTGGATGTCACAATACTACGGGTCAATTCCATGGGTGAATGAATACCATGGGTGGATGTCACAATACCATGGGAAAATACCATGGGTGGATGCCACTTACAATACCATGGGTGGATGCCACTTACAATACCATGGGTGGATGAATACCATGGGTTGATACCATTCCCTATTCGGATCATTCCTCCCTCCATAAGAAGAATTGGTCCCCATTGTGTGAAGTTCCCTCCTGTGAAGCCTTTGTTGTATATGAAGAGCCATTAAAGAGAAGGGTTTTATGTGGTTAACCCATAACCATGATGAACGAACATCCGAGGATAGAGATACCATGTAATGCTTGTGACCAACTATGATACTAATAGTGTGCGGCCTAACAAATAGACTTCGATGAAGTGTGATTTTGTGGATAACCCATAACCATGATGAACGAAGATCCAAGGATAGAGATACCCTATAATTCTTGTGACCAATTGTGATACTGACAGTGTGTAGCCTAGAAAATGGACTTCGATGAATTGTGGGTTTGTGGATGACCCATAAACATGACAAACAAGGATCCGAGGATAGAGATAACCTGTAATGATTGTGACCAACTATGATACTAATAGTGTGCAGCCTAGTAAACGGACTTTGATGACAAGGAATTTGTGCGGTTGACCCATAATCATGATGTTGGTTGTTGATTAAGTAGCAGGTGCCTACATAGCCTAGGGTGGGAGGGCATGTCTCCAAAGAACCCAAGTTGAATGTTGCTATGTTGGAACTAATGAATGTGAAGCAGGTGCCTACTAAAGTGGGGTGGGAGGGCATGTCTCCAAAGGGAACCCGCTTCGAATGATGATCCATAATTACAATGGAAATAAACCGGTCAATATAACTGAGAATATTCATTATAACCTGTTTTTGGAAATAGAAGGAACATTTTTCATCTTCCCATGTGTTTGAAATCCTTATCTGGACGCTCTATAATCTCAGATTCACGCAGCAACTTTTCCGTTGTCACAAAAGTTCTAAAAAATAGTTGATTTTAAATCAACGATATCTCCCACATCCGAACTCCAATTCGACTCTTTTTCTTTTTTTAAATTGAGCGATTTTTTGAGACGAGCTCAGATCTATAATCAATCTTCTGAAATTATTCACCAAAATTTCAAAAAATATAGGAGAGCCATCGTCCACAATTTGTCGTTAGAAACATTTTTGCAACATAGCTGATTTTAAATCAACAATATCTCCCTCATCCGGACTCCGATTCGAGCGATTTTTTTTTCGAATATGGGTATTTTTTCACAAGGAATCTAGATCTGATATTGGTTTTTGTAAAATTTTCACCAAAAATCTTAGATCTGATCTGCAAGCTCGCTACCAAAAAATATTCCTGCAAAAAAATGAAAAAAGAAAAAGAAGTTTGTTGAATATTGCTGCGAAATTTGAAAATGAAATATGCATCAAACCCTCATTCCCATGGAATCATAACCTGCTCTGATACCACTGATCCAGATCTTTAGGGGAGAACCCCCAAGATCTAAAAGATTGAAATGGATCTTGTGGGGGAGGCCCCCAAGACCTAAAGAATTGCAATTCTAGAAATAAAATGTCAGAACGCAGAGTAAATAAAACCACAAAGAAACTTTTTATTAAAACCGATAATAGCTATAAAGGCTAGATTGTGGCAGATAATCTCTCCTTTTACAAAATGTGACTTGTTATAGTATTTTCTAGTTACAATACCACGGGTCAATTCCATGGGTGAATGAATACCATGGGTGGATGTCACTTACAATACCATGGGTGGATAAATACCATGGGTGGATGCCACTTACAATACCATGGGTGGATGAATAACATGGGTGGATGAATACCATGGGTTGATGCCATTTTTTATTTTGATCACAAACATGTCTTTAAAATTTCAGGGATAGAAGAGTCATCAATTTATTATCTAAGGGAACTACATAGATCACATTCCTAGAACGTTTTTATTCACATGATTTTCTAAATTTCAACCACATCCATGTCCAAAACTTGAAGACCTTGTAGATAGGTTTTTAACAACCTGCGATGGATTACCTCTATCGTTGAAAGTATTCAGGGCTCTTCTTTGTGGAGAAGACAAATCTTATTGGGAAGAGCTACCGAATGAACTTAGCCAAATCCTACTAGTTGATATTGAGTAGAGACTCAAACTTAGTTATGACTTGCTCAATATATAGGATAAACAAACAAATATTCTTAGATATTGCTTACCTTTTCATTGGAAAAGACAGAGATACCGAAACCATAATATGGGTCAGATCGGGTTGGAAAGTCTTGGTAGGTTTTTTAAATATGTAAAATAAGTGTCTAGTAGAGGTAAGCGATGGAAATAAAATAAGAATGCATGATCACCTCAGAGACATGGGAAGAAACATTGCTAATTCTTCAATATTAATTCCACGTTGTCTTTGGCCTCTCATAGACAACCTTCATGATTTATTAGAGAAATGTCGTAATTGTTCAGAGATGGAAGTATGAGGATTTAGTATGGATCCTTGGTTCACCCTTGAAGATACTTTTGGTGAGGGATCATTTCGATTGAATAAATTGGATATTCTTGAAGTTTAACGTGGTTTTGTTGAAAACATATCAACTTGCGTGTGATCACCAAATGTCATATGGTTCTACTCGAGTTTTGGTTCTTTCTCTTCCCTACCTTCTTGGATTATGGTGCATAATTTAATTTTTTAGAAATGGATGGGTGGAAATTTCAAATATAGTGACTTTGCCATTCATATAAGCTAGGACACTCGTTGTTTTCATGAAGCTTAACATCCCTCTAGGATGATGAGGTTCAAAAATATTTTGATGTTCTCTAGTTTCAAATGGAGTACCCTATAGACACATTGAATCAACCTTGAAATAAACAAATGAATAAAAAATTTCATTTAGTTCCTTTCAACCTTGATGTGAAGCAATCACAAGTTTTGCCAATTGAAAGAACTATGAACATAAGAATGCACTAAAATGTCCAATTATCATTCGAGGTCACAATTCACAGTCTTATATTAAGCATCTTGAGAAGGCCTTTTAACACTATCTGGTACTTTATAAATAAATAAATATAGACTAAGTTTATACATGTTGGATTTCCTAGATCTGGTTGCACCATTTGTGAATTCTTACAACTGGTTGTACCCTTCGTGAATTATTATAGCTGGTTGCATTATGCTTAAGGTAAATTAACTATAGAATTTTATCACTATATAAGTCATTGTACACACTATTTAAAATTATGTTAAAAACCCAAAAATAGGTCCTCGGAGATTCTACAATTAAAATTGAATATCATAAAACCCCATGGGATTCTACCCATAGCCACAATGTTAGCTAAAATATTACATAACTGATGTTGTTTAAAATTATGTTAAACACCCATAAGAGGGAATTGGAGATGCTATAATTGAAATTGAATATCATAAACCCCCAAAAAATTATTCCCATAAACATAAATGTTATCTAAAGTATGACATAAATAATAAGAAATCATTACTAACGTACTATATTCACCCATTCTAATGCACCATTTATGTGTCAAATAAGAAAGTTGTTGTACTTCTACCCCATTGTATATTTTTTAATGTTGTGGTGAGGCTTGTACCTTTGTAGTGTAATTACAACAGGATTTCACTTGGATAAAATTAAACCAACAATGTTATGAAAGAAAAGTAATTTTCCACTCACTGAACTAACAAGGAATTAGGGACAAAATATCATATTCATCGAGACAAGTGAACAAACATGTTACAAGGACACACAAACGGAGAACAACATCACAATTTTTTGATTGATCTTGACAAAAACTGGCTCATTTTCCAACACACTCTCAAGTTGATCCTACAACCACTTTTCTTGCGAAGAACCAAAATATGGATCTTCATATTGGAAGTGTCATACAATACTACTCTCTTTGGTATCAAAAAATGAATGTCTGTTCTTTATATCTATAGCTTCATAATGGGGCCTACAACTATTTTTCATCCAAAATCCACCATTAGCACACAAGTTTTCCATTTTTCATCCTTCTTCCACCTGCTCCGACAATGTAAATGGAAAAGGTTAAAATGTAATTTGGACCTAGTAAATTAGATATATTCCAGATGCTTGCATCAAACATTTGAAAGTTGGGCAAAGGCTTGCATGATTTCTAATGTAATCATATAACTTTTGAGTTCAAATACATGAAAAAATAACCATGCTTTGTAGCAACCCCAATATTTTTACAGGGTGAAAATCAATCATTCAAAGTTTGTTTTCATCATCCGCTTACAATAAAAACCACATTCTTTGGGTCATTGCAAAGAGTGTTTAGGAATACCAGGACATCATAATTTGGATTTTTGTTATGTGAAGTTTGAGGCATCATGGTACGATCATAATCCAAAAGAATGGATCGTCTATTACTATTTTTGTAAGCCCATAAAATATGCTCGGCTAAAAGCTTATGAAAATTATAATCAAACACCACTCTAAATCTCAATCCCAAACCTAGTTTATAACATCAACTTCTAGACCGCTCTCTACAGGTTCTTTGAAATTATCCTATGAAACTTTGGGCCAAGAAGGCTACATCATGATTGCTAACAAACCTAAAAAGAATTTCATGTCTCATTTTTGTTTGAGCATTTGTCATTGTAATGTCAATATTCATAGCATCAACAAAAGCTACAGTATTCCATGGATTTACACTAATAACTTAGAGAGGGGGATAATCCAATAAACTCATACACCACTAACATACTTTCTTTAGGGTTATCAAATATGGTTCCAAATCTCATTCTTCATCCCAAATGGTAGAGGATGCTCCCCAAATCCACATAAATTCCATTTGATTTCGACACCTTGCTCAAATTGCTAATATTTTGGCATACTTTACAAATATGGTCATTTGTCATAACCCCTATAGGCGTTTTGACATCTTGATCAATGCTTAAATTAAGTTAGAAATGTTCAAAGAGGCCACCCACATCTTGTAGTTATGCAAATTTTTGGGTTGACTTCTATAGTCCAATCATATGTAATAAATTTTAATTGCCCATTTAAAATTTGTTCATACCCAAATGGCGAGAGATTTATGCAAGGAAATTCTTGACGAAGCTATCCAGATTCACATAGTTTTTTTGTTGTAGTTGGATTTCAAGATGGATTTCATCTTTTGAACATGTTCTAGGTTCAATTTATAGCTGGAAGGTTTGTGTAATGCTACATCCAAGAGTCAATGAATGTCCTTATATGTATGAAGAAAATTTGGTAAGGTTCCATGTTTGTAGACTATGCCAAAATAAAGGGTGTTCAAGCCAACATATGCGATTTAAATGTGATAATACATGGGCTTTGCAACGGTGGCAAGGTGCAGGAAGAAAATTAATTGATCTAATGTATAGGAAAACATCGATCTATTCCAGATGTTGTCACTTACAATACACTTATCGATGGAAATTGTAGGAAAAGCACAAGAGGCATCTGGATGTCTAAAAAGAATACTTTAGAGAGGCTTAAGTCTTAATAAAGCCTCTTACAATATTGTGATTGGTTGTTACTGTAATAAGGGACACATGGAAGAAGGTTTTGAAGTATGCAATGTAATGATGGAAAATGATCTGGCACCTGAAATTGCAACTTGCAACACACTCATAAATGTTTTTGCAAATTTGGGTAGATGTAGCAAGCCAAGAAGTGTACTCATGAGATAAGCCTGAATTTGCTCCAAAATTTTCTTGCCTCCATAAGAAAAGGCACTATCCTCTATTAAAAGCCTAAGGGAAGGCAACTAAGGATGTGCTACACAATAAGAATGAATCTACACCAACTTTTGTTTCGAAACTGTCTCTTAAAGGGTGTTGGTCTCTGCTAGTATATGCCTAGGAGTAACAACAATATCACATTGGTTTCCCCTTTCATTTCTATTTCTAGTTCACATTGTATTTCAGCAGGCAATCATGAGAAAAGAGGGAACACCCTCCATGGGGCCTTCCTCTGAGGTCTGCTCAATTAAGAATTTGCTTCTTAACAAATTGAATTGGGGGGCACCTTATACTTTAGCATTGGAAACTACTTCCATTTTATTTCAACAAAACAAATATTAAAAAAAAATAAGGAACCCACACATGCACATGAAAACTATGTTGTTTATCTATTTGGAAAAATAAACAAAAATACAACCATACATCTAGACCCATGTACCCCAAGATAAAGAATAACAAGAAAATGAAAACACTAAGAATAATAAAAAAGAGTCCACACATTTTCTCAAACCTCGAACCTGTAGTCGTTGTGTTCCCCATGGTTACCTCGATTGATTATCAACAAGGGGCGGCGGATTCTCAGTGAGGCGTTTTTTTGGATTTATCGCCACTGCTGGTGAGTATTTTCCATTGGGATCAGGAGCCCCAGAAATTGGATGCCGACGATTTTTCTCATTAGAACTGGAAGAAAAGGACATGCCTGCTTATCACAAGGAGGTCAATGGTTATGTTCCTAAGATTCCGAAGGCGAAAAAATGGTGGAGTTTGAAGGAAATTTTGTTTAGGAGTGTTATTCAGGGAGAGGACCAGAGTAAGGATAGGCTCTGGGGTCTTCCTATTGCCCCTACGAAGCAATCTGACAAGCATGGGGGTGTTGAGAAATATAAGAAAATGAATTCATGGAAAAGGCACTAGGAGGATTAAAACAGTTTCAATGTCTCAAACTCTAATGTTTAGTGCTCCATAAAATCTTTGGGAAATTGTTGAACAAGAACCCTATTATAGATTGCCAAAAACATGGATAGTGACCAAATAGTGACAATTCTGGAGATTCAGCATCTTTGTAGAGATAATATATTCTTCAGTGGGGAGGATACCTATTGGGAAAGAAGACAAAGATGAGGCTATAGATAAAGAAGAAAAAGAAATGAATTCCAGACCATGGTGAAGAGGACTTGATAGAGAAGAGTTCTCCCGTGTTCTTTGTAAAAGATATCCTGATGTAAAATATATCTTCTTTATGATCCAATCGGAGTTGAACCTAGCACCTCTAGTGATAGGTGGCAAGGAAATATAGAGGGGAGGAGGCTCTTCGACATAGAAATTATAAACGATTTAATAATGAAAGTGCCCATCGAGGGTTCAATCCCCGACCATGCAAGAGGGAGGGTCGCAAGAGAGGTGGGAGGGGATTGACGCAATGGGTGTATAACTACAATACGATTCCACGTGTTAAATTTTTATTCGAAGAAGGATGATGATAATAAATATTTTTTATTAGCTCAATATGCTGAGCCCAACCCCATAGAGGAACGTCTATCAACTAGATAAGGTGGATGTAAGACAAACATAGAAGAAATCATTTCAGATCTGCTTGGCTAAAACCCAACTATAACGTGTAACATCCATTGGTACTTTTCACATTGTATTCCTAAGATCTTGTGCACATATGGAAGTGACATAATGTAACTTCATTCATTTTGTATTGTAACCTAGTGAAGGTGAGAGTAGTCATGTGATCATGTATTTTGAGGATTCTTGGCTATGCTAATTTATTAAAAGATAAGTGCATAGCTTTTTCCAAATATAGTTTACTAGATATTTTATTTACTATATTACATTAAAATTTGAGTAAAATAAAATATAAATAAATAATTATATAAATAATATTTAAGAAAGAAATTAATTTTTATTTATTTTCATTTATAATTTATTATTGTAAAGAATTTATATATAATTAAAATGTTTAAGAAATTTATATTAATTTTTCTAAATATTTAATAAATTCAAATGAAAATGAATTTAAGATGTTTTAAATTAAATATGTATCATTTATATAAATAAAATTTATTGTACAAATATAAACAAAATATTTGTGTATGCATAATTCAAATACTTAGCTCCCCATTTTAGGTGCACACGAGGGAGGTGGGTGGAAATGGGATGCTCCCACTACTAACCCACCATTACAATTAATTCATGGTACACCTCGGCGACCTTTCATTACTCTACATGCAAACCCATGTAGATCCATATGCATTATTTCTCCATCGCTCACACTGTGAGTATCATTTCTAGTCCTCAAGCTTGCCTCGTCATTCCAAACCACCTCAATGCCATTTTCTCCCATAAAATCTTCGTTCCTTCCCATTTGCAGCGTAACTCCTTTATGCATATAAAGTATAATCAGAGGAAACCTAATTTTCTAGTTATGGAACCTTCCCTCCTCATTGTAATTTTCCTCTTCATTTTTAGCAAAGTTACAAGTCCCCCTAACCTCCTCACTACTCCTAGATTTTTCTATCAACATTCCAATTTTCAACCTCTTCCTCAATCCCGGAGCAAGAAATACCTCCAATGCGTACTTAGTGAGTATCTCTACAAAAGCTCAATTGCTTTTAAGGTTGTTTTGATGTGGATATTTATAGTTTGTATGTCTCTTCAGTAGCATCACTACAACCTAAACACGATTATTCCTTTTTGTTTACCTAGAAATCTAGAACATCGTTATGATATTTAGCAGCAAGACAATTTTTATAATAATTTTATAAAATTTTGGACTAGACATTTACGATTCCATCTCTAGTCTAGTTTTTGCAATAGCAAACCACAACCATAATAAATAAAAAAATTCGATGCAATATTTCTTTGATATCCAATAAAACTTCTAAATTTACAAATAAATAAACAAATTCAAACCTTAGTGTATAAATGACATAATGAGATTAAAATAACCCTAAAGTAATGGAGGGTCGTAAATTAAAGTTGATTGCATTAAATGACCACTTTGTCAATGAAAAATGATAATGAAAATGATGATTAAATTTTATTGAAATTATGATTGATTTATCTTGATTTTAATAATGTAAGAATTATTTATTTATTTTTTACTTGTTATTATATTACTTTAAAATGTATATTAAAAAATATTTTACAACAATATGATAATTGGAAAATGGAAAAAGTTAATGTTTAAAAAATATTTAAAATTAAATTTTAATTTCAATAAGTGTATTGAGAAATGGAGAAAGTTAATACTATGTAATATCCCTCTAATTTTACTTAGAGTTATTATAATTTATGAGTGACAAAATAAATTGTTTGTGTGTTAAATTGTGTGTGTGTGTGTGTGTGAACATATATAATGAAAATGATTTGTTTCATTTATTAAAACATTGTAAACTTTTCTTAATAATGTATTGATTTAGTTTCTAGATCCCTCTTTATTTCTCAAAACAATGAGAGTTCTCTACGAGTTCTTTTGTCCATTTTGATATATGACATGGCACTCCACTTAGATAAATTATTATGGCTTGGTGTTATCTCTTAATTACTTGGGATGTGTCTATTTGAAATGTAAGTGTAGGAAACCATTTCCAAGAGACAAAGGTTTATGTTATGCTTGCATTATAATATACAAATACCATAACCATATATATATTGTAACACCCAAGTGAATCATTATATTTACCTAGCTCTATAAAAAATTGGTTTCAACTATGTAATATGGTATCAATATTATAAATGTTACAAAAATGGTTAACATTTATATAACATATAGGTTCTTGTGGAATGACACATATATATTAATGTGTGGTAAAATGGGTACACAATTGATTAAATTATTGGCATTGAATTAATGTTTCCTTAAGCTTTTGAGTGTTCTAGACTCCTTGGAGACATTTGTCGCTACTCATGTTTGCATGGAATCTTTTTAACCCTTGTCCCATGTGAATAAATTACAGGTGGTAGTATGTCTCACCTCCTAATCCACCCGATGACGTGTGTAATGTAAAAAATATAAATTTTTTAGGGTTTTGATATATGGTGAAATCCTTTTTGGCTTAGTTTGAGTAACTGCCTCCTATGGCCTCACTGCCATCCTCACCTCATTTTATCTTGCATTGTTTCTGAAACTGTGTATGCAACTAATGATTTTAAACTAGTAACTAATGTTTATCCCTCCAATATTGAAGGTATGTATCAAAATTTTGATTGGCTCTGGCTTGGACGCTTCAAAAAGTGGCTTCACTTATAGTCTGAGATAAGGTTTACATCTCCAAATTGGGAATTGACCTTACAACCACTCACTTTTCTTCTATTATTATATAGATTTCTTCCTTGCAACTAATGTTAATAATTTTGGCATTTTCATCAGTTAAGTTTGTAAAAATTCCTTGTATATTTAAAACTACTCATGTAATTTACTAAAACATAGAACTTGAATCTACTCTACTCATATGTGGAAAGAAATTCATGATAAATGAATCAAAACATAAACATGTGACATGATACATAGATATTTATCTTGGGGAAAGAAACTGCTCAAAAACCCTTCCTATATGTATTGCATTAATCAGAAAATAGAGAAGAAATACAATGCTTGCTCAAGCCTAAGCAACCTCTGCATTAGTATAATCTATCTCACTACCTCATAGACTTACTATGGACAATAATTAACAAATTTTCCTACCTGCCAAGCTCCTATTTCTTTGTGTTTTTCCTTGAAGAATTAACCCCTATTAGTTAAGGAAATTTTTCATTGAGAATTGCGCAATTCCTTTAGGCCCTTCTCTGACTCCATGCACCACTTGTACAACTTGGAATAATCTACAACTAATACTACACTGCCCTTGAGCTCTAATATCAACTAGTTAACTCGCGTTATATGCATGCGTCAATTATTTTGGGTTGATTGATGAGTTAACTGGATGATCACTGAAGTACACACCCCACTAGTAGACCCTCCACTAGTTCTCTAATATTTAGAACTAGTTTAACTCACAATAACTCAAATTAATTGAAATAGATTGCTATAAATTAGAAATCAATTATACTAAACCAAACTCAAGTGTCTCCAACTTGAATTAATTGAGTTAACTGAGTGACAAGTGCCATATCACCTTAGTTAACTACCTCCAAGTATTTTACTGAAATTGAAATTGAAATTTTATTCTAGTTTGACCAAGGTAAAGTCAAAACTATATTTTCTTGTTGCATTTTCAACACTCTCGCACATCAAGAAAAGGATTATGTGATACCCCAGTCCTGCCTCTATGGAAGTCAACTTTTTCTCTTGAAAAAGCCTTTGTCAAAATATCTGCATCTTGTTCCTCTGTAGGAATGTATTCCAACAACATGATCTTCCTTTGCACACAATCTTGTAGATGGTGATACCAAATGTTGATATGGTTGGATCAATGATGAAATACTAGATTCTTGTAGAGTTTGATACAACTCTGATTGTCATAGTAAATCACAGTAGGATCCATCGTCTTACCAAATAACCTAACAAGAATCTTTCTCATCTAGATAGCCTGACATGTTGCTTGACTTGCAAACATGTACTCTGCTTCTTCTGAGTTGAGTGAAACATATATGAGTTGCTTAACTATAGCTCGACTAAGATGGTCAACTGCATAACACATTTCTAGTCATATGTTCACCAAATACATAAGTGAACCCACAAGCTTCCTATAAATGGTATCCTCCACTACTTCAATTAGAATCTTCCTTCCTCCAATTCCCTGCTAGAGGAGTCTCCATGGGTTTAATTCTCTCCATTTGAAACTTATTTAGTATCTCATTGGTATACTTTCCTTGAGAGATAGACAGTTATCCATCTCCTTGCCATACTTCTTAATCGAGGAAAGAATGCATAAGCTCTGTGTCCTTCATCTCAAATTCTCTTGCAAGATCCTCTTTGCAATATTCGATTGACTTCTCATCACTCATTAAAATTAAATCATTTACATATAATACTATAATCAATAATTTACCTTCAACAAAAATATTTTAAAGGTTTGCATTACATTCACTTTTAGTGAAGCCCAACCCGGTGAGATAGTTATCAACACTAGTGTACCAAGCATGGGGTGATTGATTCAATCGATGCAATGCTCACTTGAGTCTGCACACATGCGACTTTCTATTGAAGTTCTCAAATTGTTCTAGTTATTCAATGAACATAGTTACCGATCAAATGAGAAAGTGAACTGGTACCCGTATTTTTGAGGTAGAAAAAAATCACCCGATTTTGAAAAGTGGTGATGCCAAAATAAGCTTTTTTTTTAGCATATTTTTGGCACTTTAAATTTTCTTATGTATCAAGTTTGAACATTTTTTTTTGATGTTAGTGATTTTCATGCTGATTTTGAAAAGTGTTGACGCAGCATCAACCCCTTTTTTTAGAGGGTTGATTTTTGACACATTTTTTTATTTTTATTTTTATTTTTTTATGTAGCAAGTATGAACACCTTTATAAAATGTTAGTGATTTTCATCTTGATTTTGAAAAGGGTTGATGCAATATCAACCCTTTTTGTTTAGAGGCCTTATTTTTTACAATTTAAATTTTCTAATGTATTAAGTGTGAATATTTTTTTAAATGTTCATGATTTTCATGTTCATAATAAAACATAAAAAAAAAATAGAAAACATGACCAAAAAAACTCAAATAAAAAAAAAAAAAAACACCCATAAAATTGTAAAAATAAAACAAAATTAAATGGTAAAAAAATAAAATAAAAAAATTAAACAAAAAAAAAATATCAAAAATAAAAAATAAATAAAAATATCAAAAAAAAAATAAAATAAAAAAACATTTCCAAAAAAAATGAATATTAATAAAAAATACATCCATAATGATACTTTTAAGTTAAAAAAAAAAAATACAACCACATAATAATAATTAAAAAAAATTGATAAAAAAATTAATATTTAAATTAACAAAAAAAAGAAAAAGAAAAAAGAAAGAAGTTAAATTAAAAAACTAAAAAAAAAAACATAAAAGTTATAAAATTAAAATAAAAAAATTAAAACAAAAAAATGAAAAAAACATATATATGAAAAATAAAAAATATACAAAAAAAAAAAAAAAAAAAATCAAAACCAAACAATTAAAAAAAAAATTAAAAGTTAAAAAAAAAAAAATTTAAAACAAAAATAATAAAAAAAAAAAGGTTTAAAAAGTTTAACTAAAAAAAATAAATAGATAAAAAAATTCATGCACCTTGGGCAGGGTTGGCCTAGGGCACAGGTGGGAAGGCAGTGGCATGCAACCCGTCTCCCCACCCACACCTGCGCTAGCTGCAAACCCCATCCAAGGGGTGGCTAGGTGATTCCCAGCCGCCTCCCCGCCTGTGCCCATGGCCAAGCCTGCCTTGGGGGTGCATGAATTTTTTTATTTTTTATTTTTTTATTAAATTAATTAATTTTATATATATATATATATATATATATATATATATATATATATATATATATATATATATATATAGATATAGATATAGATATAGATATAGATATAGATATAGATATTTATTTATTTATTTTAGTTATTTATTGTTTTATTTTGATTTTGGATTTTTATTTTTATAATTTTTTTTTAATGGTTTTGTTTCTATTTTTTAAATTCTTTTCTTTTTAATAGAATATAATTTTTTAGTTATTTATTTAGAAAAAAATATTTTGTATTAAAAAAAAATATGTAAAAAATGATTTTTTATTTAAAAGAAATTATTTAGAAAGATTGTTTTTTATTTTATTTTGTTAACTTAAATTTTCTTTTGTTAAATTATTTTTTTATTTTTTTTTTTCTTATTTTATGATTTTTTTTATTATTTATTATTTTTTATTTTTGTCTAATTTTTCATATTTATAAGTTAATTTTATGTTATTTTTTACATTTTTAAAGCTTTTTTTGTCTTCTTCTTTTTTTTTTAATAGTTGATTTTTTTGTCCTTTTCTTTTTCTTGTGGTTTATTTCTTGTTATTATATATATAGATATATATTGTTTTTTCTTTTCTATATTTGAATTTTCGATGTTTTTGTATTATTTTTTATGTTTTTAATTTTTATAACATTTAAAAAAAATCTTTTGTATTATATTTTGTGTTTTTTGCTTTTTGTTTTTTTCAATATTTGAATTTTTGTTTTTATTTATTTATTATTTATTATTGTTTTTATTTTTTTCAATGTTTAAAATTTGCTTTATTTTTATTTTTTTTTGTGTTTTTTCTTTCATTGTTTTTTCTTTTTAACAATATTAGAAAAAATTCCTTTGTATTATTTTTTGTGTGTTTTTTTTATTGTTTTTATTTTTTTCAATATATGAATTTTTGTTTTCTTTTGTATTTTTCATTTTTATTTTTTTAAATATTTACTTTTTTTATTTTGGTTTTTATTTTCATTTTTTTTTCTATAGGGTCTGTGTCGATGCTCGTCTAACAACCAGATCCCATTATGGGCAATTTGAGAGTTGATTTAAAATTTTCGTTATAATGAATCGATTCTACCTCGACAATGTATCAGTTTCATGGTTGGCCTTTAAGTTTTCATTACAACGGGTCAAGTTCACCTACACCGCATGTCAATTTGATGGTTGATTTATAATTTTTTGTTGCAATGTATGGAGTTGTCTTAGGCTAAGATTTTAAAATCTCTATATATTTTGCATTTAAAAAATAAATTACTCTTGAGTGTTCATTTTTTAAGTTTTTAATCATAATTTCTTTTCATAATGTCATGCTTGAAATATTTTGAAAACTTGACATTTTTTTGTAATCAGAATCTTTGGTTTTAATTGCATGGTTGAAAAATTGTCAAGATTTTAATGTTTTTCTAAGTCACGATATTTTATATTTAATGCTATGGTTGAAAACAATTACAGTTTCAAGGTTTTTTAGAGTCAAGATATTTTATCTTTAACAATATGGATGGAAATAGTTGCAATTATCAGGACTTGAGACATGATATTTTATCTTTAACATCATGTCCAAGAATTGTTGGAATTTTACATTTTTTCAAAGTCTGGATATTTTCTCTTTAACTCCATTGTTAAAAATGTCAAAATTGTAACCCATTTTTTTTTTTCATTCCATAATAATAAAAAAAAAAATTAAGGGTTGGATTTCAGAGATCTGTGGTTTGTGCTTCTTGAATTTTCGACCGGAGAATCCACAGTAGTAGAATTTTTACACCAACGTTTCAAATCCCAAATGGGATCCATCATCAGGGTAAAGAGAAAGATGATGAGAAAGATGAAAAAGAAGAGCCAGATGGAGGATAAATACTTATGAGGGACGAATATTAAAGGAGCAGCAAAGGTCGGCCAGAGAAATTTTTTATTGAAACCTAATATTAATTTTAAAAATAAAATCATTTATTTAATTTTTATTTTTATTTTTATTTTTAATTTTTAAAATTAATACTAACACTTATTTAATAACCCTAAAAAACCAAAAACATTACACTAACATCTAAATTAATATTTATATTTATTTTTAAAAACTAATATATAAAAATATAATATTAATACAATATATAACCTAAAATCTTTGATAATAATATCTAAAACTCATATATATATATTAAAATTAACATCATAAATCATAAAATATGACTTTTAAAATCATAATATAATCTAATATTTAATATTTACATGTTCACTAAATAACATAATACTTATATAATTTTTATATAATATTTATATAACCTAAAATATATATAACTTAATATAAAAAATAGAATAATATGACTAGAGAAATTTTTCTATATCCATGTCTAGAAACTAAAATTTTTTTTATTAATATTTATTAATATCCTAACCCTATATATATAACATAAAATCTTAATTAATATTAAAATCTAGAAAACTAAAATGAATATTAGCATTAATATCTTAAACCCTAAAACCTATATAATATTAATTTTTATATAACCTAAAGACAATAAAACTTAATATATTTATAAAACTTGATCCCTACCTAACCAATATATAACCTAAAACATTATAAAACTTAATATAAATAATAGTGTTAATATTAACAAAACCTAATATCTATATTAATAAATAAATAAGTTAATTAATATAACTTCAATTCTATATTCATTTTATATTAAATTCTAAATTCATCCTATATTAAAGTCTTAACTATTTTAAAAACAAACAAAAATATCTAAATTAAAATCTTGAGCTGTTATAAAAATTATTAGAGATTTAATAAAATATGAATAACCTAATGACCAACTTAATACTGGACTCAGAACTATGCTAAAATCTATAATAATATGTGAACTAATGTTAAATATATTGATAACTATCTTACCTGATCAACAACTTACCTGGGGCCGGCCTGACGATTCTTAATTTCACTGATCACGGGAAGCCAGCTTCCGCTAATCTCCAAACCACTATCTCTGTTCAGATTACAAGGATGCTTCAGGATCTCGAGGGCTTCTCTGATTTTCCGTTTCTGATGTTGCTCCTCTCTCGCGATAATTGATGCGCTTTCTAAGCAGATGTGGTGTTTGGTCTTCGAGGAGTGCTCTGCCAAGGCTGAGGTACGAGTTCTACCATTCCTGATGTCAGCGCCATGCTCTTTCAGTCTTGTCTGGAGGGAGCGACCGGTTTCACCTATGTAGCATTTCCCACATGAACAGTCTATTTTATAGACTCCTTTAAGCTGCTGTTTGTCAATATCATCCTTAACAGATTTTAAACTTTGTCTGATGGTGCCAGGAGCTGAGAATTGAGTTAGAATGTTTTTCTTTCTTAGGATCTTGGCCATTTTGTCTGTGACCCCATGGATATAAGGTAGAAAAACCTTACCACCATGAGGTTGATCATCCTCTTTGGGTTTGGGAGATGACAACCTCTTTTCAGCTTTCTTTATGGCTTTTTTAATCTCATGATCCTTGTAGCCTAAATTTTTGAAAGTTGAAACTAAATGCCTCTTCTCTTCATTTATATGTTCTGGGTCAGAAATTCGGAGGGCTCTAATGGCAAGAGTGTTCAGAACGCCAAGCTTTTGGGCTGGGTGATGGTGGGAATCCGCATGAAGGTAGCTTTCTGTGTGAGTGGATTTCCTGAAAACCTTATGGCCCAAAGAGCCATCCTCTTTTCTGATGATAAGAATGTCTAAGAAAGGGATGCTCCTATTCTCTTCAAGCTCCATAGTGAATTTTATATCAGGGGAAATGGAGTTAAGGTGATTGAAAAACCTGTCGAGTTCAGATTTACCATGGGTCCATTTTATATTGGTGTCATCGACAAACCGCTTCCACCAAGCTGGTTTTAAAGGATAAGATTCCAAGGCCTTCTTCTCAAAATATTCCATGTATAAGTTGGCCACAACTGGCGAGAGGGGTGATCCCATTGCTACACCAGATGTTTGTTCATAAAATGCTCCTTGGAATGTGAAAACAGTTGACCTTAGGCAGACTTCAGCCAGCTTTGCGGTCCCTGGATCAGTAACACTTCTTATAACCTGAATGGCTTCATCAAGAGGAATCTTTGTGAATAAGGAAACCACGTCAAAGCTCACAAGGATATCATCCTTTTCCATACTTTCATTTTTAATAAGATTCACAAAGTCGTGTGAGTCTTTGATGAAGGAGTCAGTATTTCCAACCAGGGGCTTTAGAATCTTGGCGACATATTTAGCAAGTTCATAGGTTGGGGAGCCAATAGTATTGACTATCGGTCTAAGGGGGACCCCCTCCTTATGGATCTTGGGTAATCCATAGATTCTAGGAATGGTTTCACAGGAGGGGGTTAATTTCTTCTTCAATTTATCGTCAAGGTTGGAGTCTGAGATAATCTTTTTTACATCCTTCATAATCTTGGTCATGGGATTACCGTTCAGCTTCTTATAACTGCCACAATTCAGGTGCTCATTCATTTTCTTAACATAGTCTTCTTTATCCAGGATAACTGCTGCTCCTCCTTTATCTGCTTTAAGAACAACTATCTTGTCATTATTTCGTAAGGATCTGAAAGCCTTTTGCTCTTCCTTATTCAAGTTGCTCTTGGGAGCCTTGGCTTTTCTCATGATGAGAGAAAATTCTTGCCTTAATGCCTCTTTGTCTTCAAGAGGGAGGTTGCTAATCCCATCTTCAATGTTACAAATCATCTTTTCAATGGGGAGGCTCTTAGGGGCCATTGCAAACCCCATCCCCTTGCTGAGAACATTAACGGCTACCTCGTCAAGAACCTCTGAAGACAAGTTAAATACTTTTCTTTTAGGTGTTGATCCATAAGAGTTTTCTCCAGGCTCCTTATCGCCCCTGCTCAGCATCTTGCATTTTGCCACATCATTTTGGATAAAATTAAGGGTGTTTTTTCCATCCATTTTTCAAAAAAAAAATTACTTCCATTTAAAAAAAATATGGAAAATTTACCCTAAGAAAAAACATCATTTTGGAATAAACAATTTTCATTTTTGGGTTGTTTTTTCATGTTTTTTTGGGGTTTTTGGACTCGAGTACTCGTTTTGAGGTAATAGTTTCCGTTTCATCCGTAACTATGTTAATGTACACCTCTTCCTCAATAACTCCATTGAGGAATGTTGTATTTACATCCAAATGATGGATCTTCCATCCATATGTGATGCAAGTTCTAGAATTGATATAATTGAAGACTACCTTGCTACTAGAGCAAAGGTCTCCTCATAGTCAATATCCTCCACCTGAGAAAACCCCTTGGCCACAAATCTAGCCTTTTGTTTCTCGATGCTTCCATCCATTGCTTTCTTCACCTTGTAGACCCATATGGAACCTACCATTGATTTGTCCTATTGTCTTAGGACCACTTCCAAAACATTGTTTCTAATAATGAAATCATATTCCTCTACCATAACATTACCCCATACTGGTTGTCGCACTACTTCCTTACATGAGGATAGCTCAATTTCTACAATCTCACTCATTAGAGCCATGTAGCCAATGTAACGATTTGGTGACCTCGTCTACCTGTGTTGTGATGTGGGTGCTCCCACATTCTATTTAGCATCATGATATAATCTGTCTGCTTCCCTGGTTTGCTTTGGAGCCAAAAACTCATATGAATGCAATTGAATCTCCCTCTCAAGAGAACACCACATTGACTTATCCTCATTAAAATTCACATCTATCCTAACAATTTTCATCCTAAGAGATGGAAATTACACACGATAGCTGTGAGGTGTTTCTGTGTAACACACAAATATGCCCAAAATCAGTTGTAGGCTCTAGATTTTTTCTTACATGCTTGGAAACATGATGGTAAACTAATGATCCAAATATCCCGAAGCGTGACACATCTGGTTGCTTCCCTGAAAATCTTCCTCTGGTGTACTCATCGCAAGAATTTGATGAGGACTCCTGTTATGAAAATAAACATTTGTGTTGCATCCTTCAACTCACAAGTCCAATGGTAGGATTTGGCCATGCAACATCACCCGTGTAGCTCCCACATTAATTTTGTTCTTTCTCTTATCTGCCCCATATTTTTGTGGGTTGCAGGGTGATATCTACTCGCGTTGAATGCCTTCCTTTGCACAAAAAATCTTAAACTCATTCGACACATATTATCCACCATTATCGCTCTCAGATCCTTCACTTTCCCACCAGTTTCTTTGTCAACAAGTGCTTTAAATTCAACAAACTTGGAGAATGTCTAGTCTTTCTTCTGCATGAAGAAGATACAACACTTTCAGGAGAAATGATCTACAAATATAACATAACACTTGTTCTTGGCAGTGGAGGCTATCGAGAAAGGTCCTCACGCATGTGAGTGTATCCTTTCAAGGACTTCTTGCACTTTACTATCCTGATCATTGAAGGTGATTTTTGTTTACTTTCCCAATGTACACCCTTTTCATGTATCTTTCTTCTCTAGTGCACCTTTGGGAAGGCCTGTAGAAATATGTTGCATGATCTTCAAAGCACCATGATGCAAATGGTAAAGTCTTCTATGCCATAATTCACTGATGTCTTGGCTGTACGCCTTCTCTTCTTTTGTGCTTAATGTTGCGCACTCTTCCACATCTAATTTGTATAGGTTCTTCACTTGAACCTCGATTTGCTTCACTTTTCCCATGGCAATATGTCTCAAGAAAGCCTTCCCTTTTCTTAATATCATATCGTAGCCATGGTCTTCTAACACCGCTATGAAAAGTAGATTCTTCTTCAGACCTGGTATAAACAACACATCCTTGAGCATGAGAGGGGATCCAAGCTTCCTCTAAAAAGTAATTGTACCAATACTGGTCGCACTATACATTCCATCATCTCCCATCTTGATGTGCATCCTGAGATCTTTCACCTCCAGGTCACTGAAAAATTATTTGTTTCTTGTCATGTGGAATGAAGCACCACTATCTAGATACCACACACTACCCATCATTGTTCTTTCCATGAAAGAAATGAGGGTGAAGTTCAACTTAAATTGTGAAACCAAAGATTCACATGTCGCTCCTCTGAAGGGCTTCTTTCCTATATTCTTCTGTGGACACTTTGTGGCATAGTGTCCTATCTCATGACAGTGAAAGCACTTGATTTTGGAAAAGTATTTATTCTTTCCCGCTTGAATAGATTCTTCTTTAGATTGGGATTTCTTCCCTTTCCCTTTCTTTTCCCTTCTAGCCAAGGCACACTTCTCCTCATCATCACACTTGGATGAGGTTCCGTATCTAGTGTTCCACCTTCTTTCTTCTTGCACCAAATTAGACCACAATCGTTCCCAATTTGGTTGCTTCTCCCTCCCATTTACCAAATCTTGGTA
This sequence comes from Pinus tabuliformis, assembly GCA_031772625.1. Lineage (NCBI taxonomy): Eukaryota > Viridiplantae > Streptophyta > Pinopsida > Pinales > Pinaceae > Pinus > Pinus tabuliformis. The sequence continues at coordinate 379,633,627 of CM062808.1, read as the reverse complement.
TTTGTGCCACCTCTTGGGAAGGCCTATAAGTGTTAGGATGACCATATCATCTTCTACAACCATAACACTAACACTCCCAAGTTCATCATGACATTGTGTGAACCTGCTCAAGTACTATGGTGTTGTGTCACCCTTCTGCATCTTGATATTCTGAAGCTTGTCCTTTAGTTATAGCTTCATGTGGTAACTACTATTTTGGGCAAAATCTGTCAAGGCTTGCTAAATTACATACGAAGTCTCTTTCCGATGGAGATTCGAGACAAAATGGTCTCGAACTCCCTTCAATATGATCCTTCTCAACTTTGCTACACACTTCTTACATTATCCCAGATATTGAGCATCAAATGTTGGAGGTTTAAGGATATCATTATCTAAAAATTCCTTCAATCCATTATCTTCCAACACTTCCTCCATCTGATCCTTCCAAGCTATCATCAAGGGCCTACTCGAGTTTCAGTACATAGAAATCCATCCTGCTAGCTTTGAAGAATTGATCTTGCAAATTTGATACTCCTAGAAAGACAACCTCGAATTCTCTTCTTTATTGTGATTCTTGCTTTGATACCATGTAGAAATTCCCCATATATTCAAAACTTCTCATGTAATTTACTAAAACATAAAACTTGAATCTACTCTACTCACCTGTGGAAATCAATTCATGATCGACAAATTAAAACATAAACATGCTACATAATTCAACACACATACACAATTATTTATCTAGGGGAAAGAAGCTAATCAAAACCCCTCCCTATCTGTATTATTAGAAAATAGAGAAGAAATACAATGCTTTCTCAAGCCTGAGCAACCTCTGCACTAATGTAATCTATCTCACTACCTCACAGACTTACTATGACCAGTACTTAACCAATTTTCCTGCTTTCCAAGCACCTTTTTCATCGTGCTATTCCTTGAGGAATTAGCCCCTATTAATTAGGGAAATTTCTCATTAAGAGTTGCACAATTTCTTTAGGCCCTTATCTGACTGCATGCACAGTCTATACAAATTGGAATAGGCTACAACTGATATTACACTTCCCTTGAACTCGAATCTCAACTAGTTAACTTGAGTCCTCTACATGCATCAATTATTATAGGCTAACAGATGAGTTAAATAGTTTATCTTTGAAGTACACACCCCATTACTGGACCCTCCACTAGTTATCTAACACGTAGAACAAGTTTAACTCACAATAACTTAAATTCACTGAAATAGATTTAGGAATTAGCAATCAATAATACTGAACTGAACTCTAGCGTCTCTAACTCAAATTAATTGAGTTAACTGAGTGAAAATTTCCATGCCATCTCAGTTAACTACCTCCAATTATTTTACTAAAATTGAAATTCGAATTTTAATCTAGTTTGACCAAGGCAAAGTCAAAACTAGATTTTCTTGCTACATTTTCAACAAAGTTTTATTTCTCTGCTAATTGTCATTTTTTGTAAATACATAGTTGAAACTTTGGTTTCTCATGTGGATCTTAGATTATGGTTTACACCTACACCTGGGTTCAATACCATGGTTTGAAACCATAATGTAATCACAAGGTAAAATTTTCCAAAATCATTTATGAGGTTTGAACCCTAGCATTTTTTTTTCTTCTTTACACAAAAGGGGTTTTCCCTACTTACATACCTTCCACACTAACATTCTCTATCACCTTCTTCGCTAGGTAATTTCTCTTGATTGTATTTATTTACAAGTTTACTGCATTTCCTTAAAATAATATCCTGAGAAAAAATTCACGGCTTTTAAACAAGACTATATTTGTGGACCCTTGTAGGTTAGTTATGGCTAAGTTTGTTTTTGTTGAGTTATTTCTGGAATGGATTTTACAAGACGTGTCTATTATAGGTACTTACTAAAATGTTAATTATTTTATAGGGTTTTCATGCTAGCATGACCGAGACTTGTTTGGAATTTCTTAGATTATGGTTTTATAAAGAGAACTTATGTTGGCCCTAGTCCTATAAATTCTTGTGTAAAATTCTAAATTTATATATTGAAGAATCCCAACCTTTGTGGACAATACTTTCAATAATATTCATCGTTGTTAATGTTAAGGCTTCTTTTTCCTTCTCTCATAAATTTTGTAATTCATATATACATGACTAAGTATATAGCTAGGCTTGCATGATAATGATTATAAACCTTTATATACATTATATATTTTATTTTCTTCTATAACAAAGGTGACAATATGTTCTTGTTATGAGACTTTATATAAGTTAATAGACATTGTGACTCGACAAGGTTTTCTCTTTTTTTTGTGAGTTACAATATAAAAGGAGGTCATGACCCATATGGATATAGATTAAATTTCTCAATATTTTGTCCATAATAAAAACACATAACGGTATCATTTATTTTCTTCGAAAAAAAATCTTATAACTTATGTGATATCTTCCACAAGGCCTTCACTCCCTTATTTCTATTACTCTTCCATTTCGTTCTTTAAGAATGTATGTCATACCTTATTCTATAGGTTTTATGTAGTTATATTTACCTCCTTACCATGTATACTATGTAACTTATTATGTTATTTCTATATACTTTGATGAACTATATAGTTAAGAATATTTTTATTATTATATATGATACTAAGCTAGAGACCTAGCAGGTTCTTATCATGGGAAGTTGCTCCAGGTTCTTCTTTGTGCCCTAGCATATCGATGTTTGGTAATATTGTCTATGGGCTAATGAATAGGTGTTTTCTCCCGTGTTATGCACTATGACATCTAACCTAAGCGCACGCACACACACACACACATATATATTTAGTCCTTGCCAATGCTAAGTTCCATTTCTTGTAGTAATCAAACAACATATTTAGATAATAGGTCTTGTATTATTTATATCATTTTTTACCATTTTTACCTAGGGTGACATCCTCTCTTTTTTCTCTCATTCTCACCCTCATTGAAAATACCGGGGTGATTTTTCTATTTAAAACCACTTATCATCCTCTACAGTAGAGGGAAAGTTGGTCCTGCAACTCTAGTCTTCTAGCTACCTATAATAGATCAGCACAGTTGCACACACAACTACAAATACACGTACACATATCTACCTATTGAATTTACAAACCTTATGAGGATTTTCCATATTTTTAATAAAGTAATGAAACCTTCGGGATTCATATTAACAATCCCATACATTTCCCAAATTAAAATAGTCAACATAAAATCAAACAACATCTATATGCTTCCTCGAAATATGCTAAACGTATCCATGCTCCTCCCAACCATGAGATATTTTTTCCAGCTAGTTCCCCACAAGCTCCAGTCCTCTCTGTCAAGAAAACAACATAGAAATGTTTTTCAAAAGTATCCTCCTAAACCCTTTAGCAGTGTCCTGCTAATTATTTGGGCTAAAAACCAGTGCTCTTCTTCTCAGAAGCATTTTTCTTTATCTCCCATAGTTTTCTTATACAGGTTCCACCTCATGACATCCATCTCTAGTCATGATAATTTCTTGGTGGTCTGTCTCTACCAATAATTCCACCAAATAATGGAAAGAAGGAGGAATTTTCTTCTTTTGGTCTTGCCCTCTTCTTGGGCATGATCGTTCCAAATATTTTCCTCATAGTTAGGATTCAAATCTCACATAATAGTATTTACCATATTTTTAAGAATACTAATCACATCAAAATAATTTTTTCTTTTACTATTTAAAATAAATATTTATATTAGCACATCATGTCATTTGTCGTTTTTAACTTTTTAGCCAAAAGTTAAATATACATGGTGTAGAATAACTTTTCCATAAGTAATACATACTATAACAAATATCTAAAATTACATTTTAATTTAAATAAAGGAAAATATTGATATTATAAGAAAGTCTTAAGATTAAATTTCAATTTCAATAAGTGTATACTAAAAAATTTTAGAAACTTTATTTTCATGGAATGATGTGTGTGTGGGGAGATAATGATGTTACATAGATATTTTCCAGTATGTAGGATTTTATAGTTTGAAATCATATTATAAATGTTCTGGTTTATGGAGATATGTGGAGTGTGAGAAACATAGGAAAAATTAGGTCACCTAATGTTTTTAATGAAAGAGTAGTATAATTTATCATTTAATTAAGACAAGAGGTGCTCTACATCCTAGTATGAGAGGGATGTTGTCACGTAATGTTATATTTAGAAATAATAAAATAATACTTACATTAAAAAAATTTAAAAATACTAAGAAAAAAATCAATGTTTGCCATAAATAAAATATTTCAATTTCCACTTTAACTTTGCATCAAACTTTATATAGGGAGATAGAATAATTAGAAGTAAAAAAATAAAAAAATAAATTTTAGTATGGGGGAGATGTGTTATGCCTTTAGTTCCTATGCTTAATACATAGTTGACAAATAACATGTAAAAACAAGTGCTGCCCACTCAAGATAAAAATTATGTTATGAGAATGATTTGCATAAAACATTATAGCTTACATTGTTCAATGTTAGCTAAATTAATAGTGGTTAATAGGAAAATGGAATCCTATAGCCTTGGTTTTTGGAAGAACTACTAAATTGAGATGTGAAGTGGATAAATCAATTCTTTTCTAAGGCACATGGACTTGTAGAAATTTTGGTTGCGAGTAACCACTGGTAAGTTTCCACATTTATAATTTTACTCCTACGTAAGTGTTGAATGAAACATAAATAATGATGATAAATAACTCCCAATAAATATGCTTATTACATCTTATCTCCAACTGAGTATGGTAGAGATGTTGTAATGTCCTGATTAACATTTTGACTAGGTCAAATTACATAAAAACAAAAATGAAATTTAATAAACAAAATAAAATAATCAATAATTAATAATTAAACAAGCCTAGATCCAACTTAACCTGGGATCTACCATGGGTCAAGAGGGATCAAAACTCTTTTCACTCTAAAAGAGATTTTATCCCTCTCTCTAAAATAGATTTGATCCCTCAGTGCTTGGTACATCCGTAGTTAAGATGGAACTAAGTTGTTCTATCTATGTCATGCACTCTTCACTATCACTAAAAACGTTATGTATTCTTAACAATAAGTGGAACATCTAACAAAAATGTCGAAATTTTTAAACAATCCACACAATTATTCCAAAGAAATCTATAATACATAAATGTTACTTAAAACTTTAAACAAAATATAATTCACACCCTATATTTTTTTTCCTTTTAAATTCATAACACTTCCATATCAATCAATAACATTAAAATTAAGAAGTCAAAATTAGAGATCAAATTATCATAAAATGAACTGTAGTAAAATATGAATTTGAAAGAGAAATTAAACTAAAAAATTGAATATCAAAGCACTGAAGTTACAAAATAATAATAACCTAATCAATATGACAATGAACAACCTGGAAATACAATACTAGCACAACCACATTAGTAAATATGGTTGATATATGTCGAAGACGTATAATTATGTTATTACGATGATTAATATTAATTAATATTACTACTATTATTAATTAATATTATTATTTTTATTGTTAATTAGATTTAATATCATTATTAATTATTAATTATTAGCATTATTTCATTGGTTATTAATTTATTCACTAGATAATTCATCAAATAATTCATTAATTCATTCATTTAAATATTTATTAATTTAAATATTGTTAATTAAATAAAATAATTTTTAATATTGTTAATTAAATATTTATATAAATATTGTTAATTAAATATTATAAACCCAAGGTATATAAATCCTAAGATAAATATTATAAGCAATAAAATAAACACTGCTGACCGTGGCTGACCATGGTTGATTTTCATATTGATACAATCCTTGTCATAATGTGACGTTAGACCATGGTTGAGCATGCTTGACCATGATTGATTTTCAAATTGAGAGAATCTTTGTCCCAATGCGACATTGGACCATGGTTGACTCTCATATTGAGACAATATTCGTCACACTACGATGTTGGACGATGGCTGACCATGATTGAGACAATCATTGTCACAATGTGATGTTGGACCATAGTTGACCATGATTGATTTTCATAGAGACAATATTTTTCATAATGCTACATTGGACCATGGTTGACCATGGTTGATTTTCATATTGAGAAAATCATTTTCACAATCTGACATTTGACCATAGTTGACCATGGTTGGCTATGATTGACCATGGTTGATATTATAAACCCAAGGGAATAATAAACAAAAAGGGATTAATATTATAAACCCAAGGGATTATGAACACAAGGGAATAATATTAAATCGAGGGGACTAATATTATAAACCCAAGGTATATAAACCCTAATATAGATATTATAAACACTAAAATAAACATGGTTGACCATGGTTAATTTACATATTGAGACAATCTTTGCCATAATGTGACATTGGACCATGGTTAACCATGATTAACCATAGTTGAAAACAATTGATTTTATAAAAAATGATTGACCATGGTTGAATAATATTAAAACCAAGGGACCAATATTATAAACCCAAGGTATATAAACCCTAAGATAAATATTGTAAACACTAAAATAAACATTGTCGACCATGGTTGACAATGGTTTACTTTCATATTGAGACAATCCTTACCACAATGTGACGTTGGACCATGGTTGAGCATGCTTGTCCGTGATTGATTTTCAAATCAAGAGAATATTTGTCACAATACGACATTGGACCATGGTTGATTCTCATATTGAGATAATATTTGTCACAACGTGACATTGGGCCATGGTTGATCATGATTTATATTAAACCCAATGGAATAATAAACCGTAGGAATTAATACTAAAAATCCAAGGTATTATAAACCTAAGGGAATAATATTAAACCCTAGGAATATGAACCGTTAGATTAATCTACCCAGGGGATAAAAATTATAAATCCAAGGTACATAAACCCTAACATAAATATTATAGACCCTAAAATAAACATGGTTGACCATGGTTTATTTCCATATTGAGATAATCCTTGTCACAATGTGACGTTGTACAATGTTTCACCATTCTTGACCATGATTGATTTTCATATCGAGACAATCTTTTTCACAACGTGATGTTGGAGCATGGTTGATTTTCATATTGAGACAATCATTGTCACAATGTGACATTCGACCATGGTTGACCATGATTGATATTATAAACTGAAGGGAACAATAAACACAAGGGATTGATATTATAAACTTATGGGAATAATAAACTCAATGGATTAATACTAAAACATCAAGGTATTATGAACCCAAGGAAATAATATTAAACCCAAGGGACTAATATTTAAACCCAAACATAAATATTATAAAAACTAAAATAAACATGGTTGACCATGGGTTATTTTCATATTAATAAAATCCTTGTCATAATGCGATGTTTGACCATGGTTGACCATGCTTAACCATGGTTGATTTTCATATGAACGTAATATTTGTGACAATGCAACGTATGAACATGGTTGACCATGATTGACCATTGATTACCATGTCTGATTTGACAAAACATGGTTCACTGTGGTTGAACAAGGTTGATCGTGATTGACCATGGTTGAGCATGGTTGATGATGATTATCATATTGAGACAACATTTATCATAATGCGATGTTGGACCATGGTTGAGACAATGATTGATTTTCATATTGAGACAATCTTTGTCACAATGTGATGTTAGACCATGGTTGACCACCAATGAGTTTATAAAAACTGGTTGACCATGGTTGAATAATATTAAACTTGAGGGAGCAATATTATAAACCCAAGATATATAAACCCTAAGATAAATATTATAAACACTAAAATAAGCATGCTTGACCATGGTTGTCCATGGTTGATTTTCATATTGAGACAATCCTTGTAACAATGTGACATTAGGCAATGGTTGAGCATGCTTGACCATGATTGATTTTCAAATCAAGTGAATCTTTGTCACAATGTGACATTGGACCATGGTTGACCATGGTTGACCATGATTGATATTATTAACTCAATGTAATAATAAACCTTAGGGATTAATACTAAAAATCCAATGGATTATAAACCTAAGGGAATAATATTAGACCCTAGGAATATGAACCCTTATGTTATACAAAAAAATCTCCTTTGTGGATAGAGCAAAACACCCTATACCTAGTGGCTAACCTAATAACAACAAAGGGGAGAAGCACACTTGTATTCCTTTAGAGAAATTGACATGAAGAATAAGGAGGAGTTACTTATATTTCAAACTTTGTTTCTTCTCGTTTGAACTCTTTTTCTCTCGCTCCAAGTGCTTTAATCTACACTTATAACACAAGAAAGAAAAGAAAACACTACATAAACAAGTAGATCTATGCTAATTCCTCCATTCAATGAATCATAGATATTAAAATAAAATTCTAATCACATATGGTACAGATTTATAGGAAAGAAGAGAATGTTGCATTAACTAGATTAGGAGAAGTTACAATCTAGTTATTAATGACTCGTAGATGTCTCCCCAAGCTAGTGTACTCCTTCCTTTGTCTCAAGGAAATCTCAAATCATCCATCAAAAGAGCATAAGTGATATGTATTTAATCTCAATCCAATAGCATAAGGATGCAAGTAAGGTCCTCTAAAGCCAGCCCTAAGCTCTTAGAAGAGGGTAAGTTTATAGGATGAAATGGTAGTTTTGAGTTTTATCAATATAGGTAGTTTTGAGTTTTATCAATCTAGGTAGTTTTGAGTAAATGGTTGAAACTGCTTCAGAAGATTCTAGAAGAGGAATCTTTGAGATAAAATATCTTGTTTCCAAAAAATATAGAACTAGTGCATCTGTAGTAATTGGAAGACTACACTGGCATCACTTTTTCTCAATTTTGCAGCTAGTCTAGGGTGCAAGGGAAAAATGATGGTACCTACACCCGCTCTAGAATCAAGGATTTTTACCTTAGGTTCCAGTTTCTCTTGTACTACCAGAAAGAGAATGATTAAAGCTTTATGGGGGATGATTTCAAGCTGATAAAGTATGATGATTAACTCTGTTTATAGGCCATTAGGTCCATCATAGTTGTATAACTCAAGTATGCCAAGTAATCGAATTATGACAAAGTAATCAAAGTCTGCCACTTGAGTGCGATGGTTGACCTAAGTGTGACAAAATAGAAAAAGTGTGACATGTTAACACTTATAAATTTCCTCTTGGTTGTAGGAGAGAAATTCAAAAGGTAACCATTCAAAACCAATCTTACTGATTGAAGGCTAGCTCCTTCAATCTAGAGAGGGCTCTCTCTAACATTCTAATCACTAAATCAACAACTGATTGTGCATTCACATAGTGGCTAGATATTCAGTTCAGTTGTGTTTATGTAGGGTTTGATTGGGCATGAGGGAGATGGTCTAGTTAAAAGTGGAGTCAAAAGGCTAGGATTTATGGCAACTTACCAAAATATTGGTTGTTTGATCAAGATTGACAAAGGCAAGGTAGATGGAATGTCCTAGACATTTGTCATCGTTGGAGTTGAAGGAAGAAAATAAGAGAATAATCCACTATAGTAGGGCATATGAAATGAATTCTAAAGTATATTTAGAAGATATGAGTGAAAATATTTGAATATATTAACCCAGAGCAACAAACCATGGATGAATTCTGCAACATTTATTCTCATTCAAATATCAGAAGACATTTCATTCAAATGATATTACAAAGGAGGAAACACTGAAAGATATAGCAAATACAAACTAAGAGATATGAACACATGAATATTTGTATCACTGATCAAAATCTACTAATTTTGACAAACTATAAATGAATAAATCCTTCAACACACAGACAAAAGCTATCTTTTCTTCAAAAGACCAACCTTTGTCCCTCCTTTTACATTTAATTTACAGAAATACTACATAGGTTTTAGATCCACAATTTGTGGAAAGTAGTAATCACTATAATCCTCAAGATAAAAAAGAAATGGATATGAAAACCTCTTCACCCATCTTTAGTAAATTGTTTGAAATAATCAAGGATATTCTTAGATCTGATCCCCAAGTCGAACTGATGAGGTGGATCATCAATATTTGTCTATGAGTTTACTTTTAGAAAAAGAAATTTGGCGAATTCTCGAAAATAGGATCCAAATATACATTCGTGTCGTCTGAAACATGACACCTGTTGTAAAAATTAAAGACCTTTTTGTAAATCATCCCATTCAAAAAACAACCTCTTTTGGGTTTTTTAAATTCGTCACCACTTATTCAGAAACCGCGTTTGAAAACAATGACTAAAACATGACAAAAGTAAATTACAAAAAATAGAAAAGTAGGCCTCAAAAATTCCTATGTAGTTTCCAAACCATGATGTCTTGGTAAAATTGAAAGAGGTTTATTGAAATCATCCCATTCCCATTAAAAACCTTTTTTTTTTTTTAATTCCTTTTCAACTGGTTGGAAACTGTGCTTAAAGAAGGCGACTAAAATCGGGAAAAACAGAGTGCTTCCATTTCTCCTTCTTATTGACTATTTGACCAAAACCATAGGGACATTGTCTCCATGCTAAAAATTCACACAAGTTTGTATAATATCATAATTTGACCCTGGAATATGCTGGCTAGACTATAAAAAAAAAAAAAAAAATAAAAAAATCATGAAATATATTTGTCAAAATTAGGGTTTTTACAACAAAATAAATTCCCATGTTCTTAGCTCAAGGTACTGCTTTATAAAAAATGCATATTTGTTTATTCTTCCATGGCTTCAGCAGCTTGAGCAAGCATTTTCAAATTGTCTTGGTTTTTCTTATCTTGTAATCCTTTTGCCAATTTTTTGAATTCTTTTGTTGACAGTTAGCATTTCCTGTATCTTTCTTTCTGCATATTCTGCTTTCCTCTTTCTTGTAGATTTCTTCTCACATATGGAAGGTTATACACATTCCTCTTCATAAATGACTATTGGATCTTTCAATATAGGGTTGAATTTAACTTTGAAGCCTAACCTAAGCTTATTGGTAGCTATAGTGTGAGGTTTTCTCAAGTAATGAACCCTAGACTCTGTTTCTATTTCTTCATCCCCTTTTTCCATTTTTTGTTTCCCTTTTTCATCTTTTGTTGTTTTATTATTTACCTCTTATTCTTCTATAAATATATTTTGTTGCCTTATTTTTCTCCTCTCATAGACCCTAACCTCTAGTTCCTTTACATGGTTTTCAATAGCTCTACAATAGGGATATGACTAGGCTCTCCCTTTGTTTCCTTAGCTACGGTTTTGACATAAACCTCTTCATATGACCTGATCGACCAATATTTGCAAAGACTCTAACACTTAAAATCCCTCCACAATCTTGAACTCTTCTGTCCAAATGTTGCAAACACTTTTAGAGCTTTCCTGTGCACTGCAAATATATTTATGGGTTTGTTGGAAATTATCATTTTAGGGTAAACTAGGCAATTGAGGGTTTAAGTTTAAACATCCTTCTTGGGATTTAAAATGCAGCTAGCTATCACATCATGGATGGAAATGGGTAGGGATTTATGAAAAAACACTCAAGCACTTGAAATGATAGGGTTGGTAGCTCGAAAACCTATCTTTTAAAATTTTGAGTGAGTGCTACAAAAATATTTCATAGCACCAGTTGTAGGCTTGCGGTAGGTTAATTGTGCTATGAAAAAATAAGGATAAGCTTAGGGTTAGGTTAAAAGACTTGATTACACATGCCACTAGTCTTATATAACAATTTATACAAGACATTTTATAGGTCCTTTACATAACCATGACTTTACATAATGAACCGATAAAAATAGCCTTTGGACCTTTAGGGAAAGGTGCAAACTTGATGCTAACATGACACATGCGACAAGTGTGACAAAATGGTCTATAACATATTCCCCCCTAAAGTACAAAGTCAAAAATCATGATTTAGGACTGAATTGATTTTTCGTGAGACAAGTTTGGAGAACAAGTAGCAAGGTCAAGATCATGATCTGTTATAATACATATCACACCATGATATCATTGCTAAGGGAGGCATAGCCATACTCAGGATATAAGCCAATAATACATGTAAAATGATCATGAAGTCTAGTCCGCTAATGACAGATTGTGGACCCATGGTTGGATGAGAGTTTGAATGATCTTAGCCATCATACTTTGTGATCTTGTATAAATCCTGAAATGCAGCTTGGATGGATGAAACTAGATCTGGGGTCTTTTACCTCGTTCACTTGATCGATTGATGTACAATTCTAATGATGTGAATAAATGAGATGAAGTCAAACATGGTAGACATGATATGAATACCATCTAATGATTTAAGTCATTAATAGATGTGAGAGAGACCATTGATAATGATAATAGCTCTCAAGGTAATACAATACAATCTATGTGGTGTGAATGAATGAGTTGAAGTCGAACACCACAAAGAATCTTCCAGTTGAAGGCCAATGATGAATACATGTCATCAAAAGAAATAAAAATTGGCATTGATGTATGAAATCCCTAAGTTACCAAAGGGAGTTTCTAAGTCAACTTCCTGGATAATGAGTTGATGTCAATAGGAAGCGACCCATCGTAGGAGGGCCTTTATGCATCCATGATCAACGACATGAAATAGGTATCAATATTTGAGATAGAATGATGTTGATGTGGAGCTAGTTCATGAATGGTAGACATGAAATGAAGGATTAGGATTATTGCATCATATATCAACTGAGGTGCTTCTCTTAAACATATTGGTGACACTTTATAGAGTTGGTAGCAATAACCAATCATGGAGGCTTTTGATGTGGTTTTATTAACCAAAGAGGAAAGAGCCAAGTTGATTTCCCAACCCAACAGTCATGGAGATAGGAGTATCATGTCCATAAGCGACTCGATGCCATTATTAGGTAAAATCACCTTTTTTCCCCAATTTTGCCACCATTTTTGGTCAGTACCTCTTTATTTTTGAAAAGATTTAGGAGGATATCATATGCTTGATCTATAAGTTCATCCTTAAGATGAATCCTTCTGAGAATTTTTAACAAACCCTAAGAAGGAGTGATTCAGTTCCATCATGTTCGAAAATTCCATCGTTGTTTGATGTTTTTGGGACTCCATCGAAGGTGTAACTCAACTTGTTTTCATGTTTAGAGATATTGAAAAAGAGGTGAAAAATTAAAACTCCAAAGGTTCCTTTTCATAAAATTAGTCTCTTGAGTCTGAGAAAGGCGTAAGACAATAATGAGGAGCACCTTTTCATCATGTTTAAAGTAATCATTTTTCGTAAATAGTCTAATCCTTGTCTAGAAAAGTGTTAAACTTATATTTGGAAAACCTCTTTTCATTTACTTTAACAAGTTTGAAAATACAAGTGGTCCATGATATTTTCATATTTTGGGAGTCTTAAAAGAGCTGAAAGATGACTCCTCCTGGAGTAACAAGTGGTATAAAGGGTAACAATTGGTTATGGTCATGATGGAACTTATCAAAACATGTGTAGGTTGAGAGGAAGGATAATAAGACCAGTTATTGTAGTTCCTCCTTAGGAAAGGGTAAAAAACCAAGTGAGAGAAAATGATTGGCCAAGTAGATGGTGACAATGTAATGGGAAAACCAAGGCTCATTTGGAAAAAAATAGGCTGATAAAAATGGGAATCACACATGATAAAATGAGAATAGTTTCATTTTTACATAAGCTTGAAACATGGGAAACTATGTCTGAAATTGGTTTCATTTTTACACAAGCTTGAGAAAAAAGAGAACTATTCTTGAGATAAGTTTGCATGCCCCTAGCATAATGAATCAATTCTAAGGACATGCCCCCAAGCTTCATTTCATTCACTTAAGTAGAATATTAGTTACTAATAAACGGATGTAATGAAGGAAGATCTATTTCAGTTCTTAAAGAGATTGACATAGTAAAAGAAATATGCTCAAAGGACCTTGTTTTGTCTTCTAACGAGCTTGACACAAGAAAAATAACTCTTCTCATGGAACCTTGTTTCTCTTTTTAAGGATCTTGACACAATAAAAGGGACTATGCTCTGACACCTTGTTTAATTTTTCAACGAGCTTAATATAAGATAAAGAAATCTACTCTGGGACCTATGGTTATATTAATCATGGCTCCCCAAATACAACAACTTCCAATAAGCTCTCATATGATGGGCGAGAAATTTTTTGGAAGTGATACATATCAAAGGATCCAAGGGAAATATCCAGCTCGAATTCTTGCAGTACATGATGCAATACATCACCTAATAAATCATTTGTAGACAAAGGCATATAATAGGTTGCCACATAATTAACCTATGGTGGGGGAGATACCACTTGCATATAAGGACCATTTATGGAATATGGTAGATTTTAAGTCAAATTAGAACCAATGAATAAAATTTGGTCAATGGTCATGATTCTTCCTTCATGCGGGAAACACATCACATGAATGAGTGAAGAGAAAATAGATCTCATGTCATAAACATAGTCATACCCAAGGAGTAAATTAAAATCAAAAGGGCCTTGGACTACCATCACATCAATATAGATAGTCTTTCCTCCCAAAATAATAAGCAACTAAGGAAGTATCCCTAACGGTTTACTCGTTCCTATGTTAAAATCAAATAGATTATGGGTAATGGGCACAAGCTATAGAGAACCTAAAGTTTGCCAAGCAGTTGAGGACCAAATACTATTAAACATGCATTCATCTGTGACTATGCCAGGCATGACTAGATTATAATATTGTACTATGATCTGGAAGGGCACATAAGGAGGAAGACGATATTGTACCAGTCAACTCTAATAAAAGGAAGTGACCATACTACTTGGAGTGGGTGTCGTGGGAATGTGATAACTACCCCATTGTGCTATGGGAATGGGAGAACTTCTTCGCTATGTTGTGGGAATAGGAAGATTTCCCCCCTGTGTCATGGGAAATGGAGGATTGTTGTCCCCTGCCATTGGAATGGGAGGATTTCCCCTTAGTTCATTGGAACTTGAAGAAATGAGAAGAACCTAAGTGATATGAGATGCACTCTCTATAGGAAAATCATGATCAATGGAATGTGGAAATGAGTCAACGATTTTCTCAACAAATGGCTGATTAGGAATGGATTCATGGGATTCACATTCAGAGAGAGTGGGATTGATTGGATTCTGCTTCTGATCAATCACTTCATCAACTAGTGGAGGATTAGGGGAAATCATCCAATAACCTTTTAGAAGTTACAGTTGAGAAACAATGATATTTCCCAACAATTTTGATGCTTCACCCATATAAGGGAAAATTTTAATTGGATGCTTCGCTTCACATAACTTAAAGGGAAACTTAAATTTACCGTTCTTCTCATGAACCTCATGATCACTAGTCAATGGTTTGTTACCAACATGATCTCCAGAAGTTGACGACAAAGGTTGATGTGAGCCTATGGACCACACTTCTAATACCTTTGGAATACCAGGAAAATATCTAAGAAGGTGGTCATCCTTACAGAAATTTCAACCGAATTTAACTTTGCAGGGATGATTGCAAAGTTTCTCCATATGAGTTGTATTGGTAGCAATGGTTGCCTAGTTCCCCCTTGCTTATTTTTCTTCATCTTCTTCATCCATTTCTTCTTTTTCTTAGCTCCCTAGTTACTAGAATAAAAGCTTTCACCAGGCGAGGAGGAAGAAAGGGATGAAGAAAACACAAGTGAAGAAGGAAAAGGGTCAACTTTACGATCAACTTGAGGTTGAATTTGTTCATGTGGAGGAGAACTTGGTTGAGGATAAGTTTGGACATTCAGAACCACAGGGGCCGAAAACAACCAAACTAGAAAACCAATGGTAAATCTAGGAAGGGACAATATTTCCATATAAGGAGAACCAACATTTCCAAAAGGAGGAAATGAACCAAGATTCCCGTCATAGGGGTTTCCTTGACTGGTAAACTCAAGACATGTTGCCATTAGTCTCAACCTATGATCCACTAAGGAGTTGTTCCACAATGAGGATGTTGTTCTACGGTCAATTAATTGATTTTAGAAATTAAAGACATAAAATAAAACAAAGGGGTAACTAGGAAGATAAGGATTACCAAGTCAATGTGAACTATGATATACCACCTTGGTAAACCAAGGATTTATGTATGTGTAGGTAATCTCCCTGAATGTTGTGTTCAGTGTATCATGAGTGATAAGGAAACAGACTCAGATTCCTAACGCTGGATTGCATCCTATAATGGACTTCCAAAATATACCTAGAGGTACGTGAAAACACGATTTCTATTAGTGTTGTCTAATGTGTGATTGTTCAATGAAAGAGTTATAATCTACTCAAAGTACATGAAGCATCATCTGATATACCCAAAGGTATGTGGAGAACAATCTAATATACCTGATGTAGGTGGAACAACGTATCAACCCCGTAATATAATGCTGACAAGTAAAGACAACTCCTATGTTTAAAGATTCCAGAACATGTCTCTAGCCTTGACCTCTATGTGTGTTGTCAAGTTTCAAATGTTCCTTAGGTTAATTGAGTAAATTTTAGAGTTTATCTGGAATTATGTTTCAATTTCAAGTCTCAAAACTTGATGTCACTTGAACACACCTATGATGCAAATAATATGACAAAAATAACTCTTTCCATTTTCCTTTTAACAGTGAAAGGCCTAACTAAGTAGGGGAAGAAGAAATCAATCAATAATGCAAGAAACAAGCGATGCAACAATCAATATCCTAAACTTCACTATTCCAATCAAAATCAAAGGCCTATATGCAATGAAAACAATTGTTTTTATTTTGTTTTCTTTCTTTTAATGTTTCAAATGTAAAAAACATATGGATGCAACTTGATCATTGACAAAAAGAAACCACATAGACTTTAACTGTAATTTAAAAGTAATTTTTCAAATTCAACAATCAATCTATGCATACAAACCCTAGTTGACAAGAAAAATTAAGAATGAAACAAAATCTTATAGAAAAGGTGATGATACTCAGAGGTGATTAAGACTCATACACAATTCAAGTTCCCCCACCCCGGCAATTGAGGAGGAATTTATTTTGCAAAAATGAAAGCAAAAACACGAAGAAATTGTTAAGACACTAAAATAAACCTTTGAGTAATTTCACACAAAATCAAGTGTTGTATTGACTTCAAAGAGACACTAGTATATTCAGTAGGTCAAAGAAGGGACTAAAAACGAAGAAAAAATTCAAGAAAAGGAAAGAATGCAGTTACTAGCACTCAAACAGGAATCAACACAGGCTCTGAGAGAGAGACAGAGCACTAGGGTGTAGGATGTCAAGGTGGAAAAAGAGCTAACAATGTAGGTTTCTAATGGAGAAACTGCTCTAGGGCACAGGATATCAGTTACAAATGGTACATTGGGCCTGAAGTGGATGAAAGCACAAATAATAGGCCCTGCTAAGCTTTAACACAGATCTACCAATGACTAGTGATTGTTTGAACAATACTAATTAGTATAGAATTGTAGAGAAAAAAAGAAAAACAAAGGAAACCACTAACAAAGGTAACAATCCTTGTCACAATGTGATGTTGGTGTTGGCATTATGAGACATGTGTTGTCCTTGATGGCAAACCACACTGATGACAAAACATAGTGTAGAAGGTCAGCAGCAAGGAATTGATGGTCAGACTATAAGAAGAAGAGAAAATTCATATACGCAGGTTCATCAAGCCCAAGTCGCGTGTACACGCCGATTGGCTTCAATAAAAGCGCGTGTATGAGGAAAACTCATTTTTGGTCCGTGGCGGTTATTCCTTGGAAGTTGTGCCTATGGTTTCAGACCATGGTGTCTCGACGGACGTGTCGATCCCTAGTTTTGAAGTTGTTGATTTCTATGGTTTTGGCTCGTGGTATTGAGCAAGGCCTAAGGCTATATAAGGAGAAGAAGATCATTAGGCAATGGCATCCGAAATGTCTTGAATATCTGATGAAGTATTAGATCCAGTATGCAGGTTATTGGTTGATGGTGTATTGCTTGATCTGAGCTAAGGAGAGATCTCATCGGTTGATGGAGAACAAGATCTAAGGAGAGATCGGGATCAAATGGTTGTCTTCAGTAAAACCGCGTGTATATGCGGGTTTCCTTCATAGTAGTAGCATATATCTTTTGGAGCTTGATTTTTGGGTTGCAGCTGGAGCTGACTGTTATTGCAGAGTTCTGTAGTCTGCTCTGTGTTCTGGTGACTGGGTTTGACAGGGTTTCAGTGGTTCAGTGATTCAAAGATTGATGATGCTAGTATTGGTTGTTTTATATGATTTGTGAATGAATCATGGTCTTCAGATTGTAATGTTGTGCTTCAGGAGTATCTAGTCTGAAAATTGATGAAAAGTGGTACCTGAAGGAAAGAAGATTGTAGGCCAGCACCTACGTACTAGTATCTTAGCTAGTACAAGAGCAAAGGGGGTTGGAGCTCCCTTCCAAGGAAGTTTGGAGAACGAGAGAAGGTTGAAGCCTTCTGCAGGTTGTAGCCTGCGTACTGGTATAAGGCTGCACCAGTACAAAAGATTGTAAACTGAAATTCTTATTAAAGAAAGATAGAGACGACTTGCAGCAGGTGGTTTTCACCCACATTGGGTTTCCACCTTATATCATGGTGTTCATGTGTGTGGCTTTTGTGTGATGATCTGTTCTGTTATACTGCATCTGTTTACTCTTAATATGGTGAATGATGACCTGATGCACTTAACTGAAGATAAACTAACTGAATTATAAGTTTTTTGGTTATACGCTTTTTTCCTTAGACACAGTAGCGTGTACACGCTGGTTCACTTAACTGAAGTAGCGTATATGTTTCTGAGCATTGAAAAAGTTTTATTGATTTGATAATACTGATTCACCCCCCCTCTCAGTATTATTTCCAACAATTGGTATCAGAGCAGGTCGTTCAGAAAAGCTTGATCGCTTGAAGGTAGATCGTTCATCATGAGCAACTACGAGAGAGAAGCATCAATCAGGCCATCGGTTTTTGATGGGACAAACTTCAATTATTGGAAGGTAAGAGTTACTACCTATCTTCAATCTCTTGGTACAGAAGTTTGGGACATCGTAGAAACAGGCTACACTTTTCCTTCAGCTACTCCTATAGATGCAGCTGAGAAAAAGAAGTATGAAACAAATGCGAAAGCAGTCAGTACCCTATTAGGATGTATATCCCAAACGGAATTCATGAAGGTAATGCACTACAAATCCGCAAAAGAGATATGGGACAAAATTGTCACAAGCTATGAAGGATATGAACAGCTAAAGCGTGCTAAACTTCAAACTCTCAGGATTCAATATGAGACTCTCAAGATGTATAATGATGAAAGTGTGGCTAACTATTTTCTTCGGGTAGATGCGATTGTTAATTGTATGAAAAATTTGGGTGAAGAAATAAAAGAGGCTATAGTGGTTGAAAAGGTTCTAAGATCATTGTCCCCCAAGTTTGAATCTAAAGTATCTGCAATAGAAGAAAAGGAAAATCTACGAATTCTTACTATGTCTCAGCTACATGGAATTCTAACTGCTTATGAAATGAGAAAGGGAGGTCCATCAGACAGAAGAGAAGCTGCTTTCAAGGCATCAGGCAAAGAAGATTATTATGAAGCAAGCCACGTCCCAAAAGAAGAGGAAGAAGAATCAAATTTTGTCAGAAATCTTCAAAGGGGTTCTTGAAGGTTCAGAGGTAAGTTACCTTTTAAATGCTTTGCTTGTGGAAGAGTAGGTCATTATGCTGCAAAATGTCCTTATAAGGATAAAGGAAAGGAACCTGCTAGATGGAACAAGAAACAGAGTGCAAATAAGAAAAGCTACTACACTCATGAAGATAGTGATGGTCTATCAAATAGTGATGAAGATGAACGAGGTAATGAATATAAGTTGTTAATGGCATTTGAAGATGATGATTATATGGATGCTATAGATGTGGATAATCTTTATGATGAAATTACTAGACTCAAGAGATGTATAGAAGAAAAGAATATGATCATTGATACTCTACAATTTCAAATTGATGAAAAGGAAAAACATCTTGAAAAACTAGAAGGTGAAATTGTTGGTCTTAGAAAAGAGATTGAGAAAACAAAAGCTATTAATCTTAAATTTGTTAAAGGATCTGAAACCTTGGATGAGATTATCAATGTGCAGCGATCTCCTCTGATCAAGACAGGTCTTGGATATCATGGAGAAACATCTCAAGCCTCTACCTCTAAAAGTTATCTAGATGCAGCAAGGAAAAGCGAGCAAAGGCCAATTAAAAGTAATCAGGTGAATCAGGGACAGTTTACCTCAAGAACAAATAAATACCATCAAGAAATTTGGGGACAAACTGCCTTAAGGACAAACAGAAGCTACAATCAGCCACAGGTAAAATCTTCCCAATTTGCTCCAAGAATAAATAGAAGCTACAATCGGTTGGATGATAGATCTGGTTATCGCATAATTTTCTTTAATGTCCAATGCTTTTCTTGCCATAACTTCGGTCACAAAGCAGCTCAATGTGTTGCATACAAGACAATCATGACTAGAGAAGCTCAAAAGCAAGGGAGAATGACTGAAACCATGAAAAGGACTTATAACAACTTTTCGGTCCTTGAAAATGAAGTTGAATGCTCTATTTGTAATAACTTTGGTCATGAAGACTCTGAATGCAGGAGCAGGTTCCGGAAGACAATTCAGAAGGAGCAAAACTCAAATGTCAGAACATGGAGAATAAAGGAACCACAACCAGAAAGATGTGGGATAGCCTTTTATGCAGAAGGTCAAGAAAGTCTATGGTACATTGACAGCAGATGTTCGAAGCATATGACAGGGGACAAAGAAAAGCTTGATTCATATACCGCATTAGAAAAAGGGAAGAAAGTTTCTTTTGGAAACGATATCTCTGCAGCCATAAAAGGAAAAGGTGTGGCTCCATTAAAAGAGAAGGTCAAAGCTGGAAATGTTTTGTATGTTGATGGATTGAAGCATAATCTTCTGAGTGTCAGTCAGATGTGCGATCAAGGAACAGAGGTAATATTTAGATCAAATGGATGTTGTGTTCGTGATCTTGATACAGGTAAAACAGTGATCAAAGGAAGAAGGACTCCAAATAATCTATACATATTTGAAGAAGGACCACAACAATGCTATTTGAGCAAGGATGATGAACACTGGCTATGGCATCGAAGGTTGGGGCATCTAAGCTTTTCACAAATAAGGAAAGCATGCAAATATCAGGCAGTTCGTGGTCTTCCAGATATCAAAATTCCAAACAACACTATATGCAAATCTTGTCAGTTTGGAAAGCAAACCAGAACTAACTTTCCAGAGAAGGAAGGATCAGCTAGCATGCCTCTTGAGCTAGTACATACAGATACATGTGGTCCATTCAGAAAAAGAACACCTCGAGGAGAAGAATACTTGATATTATTCATTGACAATTTCTCCAGGTTTGTCTGGTTAGGACTTACGAAGCACAAAGATGAAGCATTCGAAAAATTTAAATCCTTCAAAGCCTTGGTTGAAAATGAATCAGGACACAAAATTAAGTGCCTCAGATCTGACAGAGGTGGGGAGTTTACCTCAAACGAATTTTTCGATTTCTGTGAAGAACATGGGATAAGAAGAGAATTCTCTACAGCTAGAACTCCTCAGCAAAATGGGGTGGTGGAAAGAATGAACAGAACAATCCAACAAATGGCTCGTGCTATGCTTGATGAATCAGGTAGTCCCGCAACTTTCTGGGGTGAAGCTGCACATGCTGCGGTTATTATTCTTAACAAAACAAATGTCCGAGTAAACAGCACTCAAACACCTCATGAGCTCTGGAGTGGTGAGACTCCTTCGGTGAAGCACTTCAAAATATTTGGGAGCAAATGTTATATTAAGAATACTGATGAGCAACTTGGCAAACTTGAACCAAGAGTAGATGAAGGCATTCTTCTTGGTTATTCTCCATATAGCAAAGCATACAAGTGCTACAATAAAAGACTTGGCAAAATTGTTGACAGCATTGATGTAGTGGTTGATGAGAAGGGATATATTCCTAGGAACGTTCATCATGAAGAAATTGAAGAAGATGAAGGCTACACTCAAAGGCAGAATGATGAAGAAGAAGAACCTCAAGAAGAACCAGAGGAGCAGGAAAGAATAGAAGAGAAGACTCCATCCAGATATGTTCAAAAGAATCATCCAGAATCTCAGATTGTGGGGTAGAAAGAAGCAGGAATACAAACAAGAAGAAGAATTGCAGAAGCCTCAAGCTATTTGGCATTACTCTCTTCCACTGAACCACAAAATGTGAAAGAGGCATGCAAAGATGAATGTTGGGTCAAAGCAATGGATGAAGAACTTGAGCAGATCGAAAAGAACAACACTTGGGAGCTGGTTCCTAGACCAAAAGATAAGAATGTCATAGGGACAAAATGGGTCTTCAAGAATAAATTGAATGAAAATGGAGAAGTAATTAGAAACAATGCCAGAATTGTTTGTAAAGGGTATGCGCAGCAAGAAGGGATAGATTTTGAGGAGACCTTTGCTCCTGTAGCAAGACTTGAGGCCATCCGAATGTTCCTTGCTCTCTCAAGCTTTCAAAACTTCAAGGTATTTCAAATGGACGTGAAATCAGCCTTTCTGAATGGAGACTTAGAAGAAGAAGTATATGTTGAGCAGCCAGATGGTTTCATTCTTGGGAATGATCCAAACCTTGTATGCAGATTGAGAAAGGCTCTTTATGGTCTCAAACAAGCTCCAAGGGCTTGGTATTATCGGTTGGACAAATATCTTCACCAACAAGGTTTTTCAAAAGGATCAGCAGATAGCAATCTCTATATGAAAGTTGAAAATAACAAGTTGCTAATACTTGTTGTGTATGTAGATGATATTATCTTTGGCAGCAATGAAGAGGCTATGAGTCAGAACTTTGCCTTGGTTATGCAGAAAGAATTTGAAATGTCATTACTTGGAGAATTGACATACTTTCTTGGATTGCAAATCCAACAAAGTGAAGGAGGCATTTTCTTATCTCAAACCAAGTACCTCGAGCAGATCTTGAAGAAGTATGGCATGGAAGATTCAAAGCCAGTTTGTTCCCCCATGGTTACATGATGCAGCCTCAGTGCAAATGATGAATCAACAGCCATTCACCAACCAACTTATAGATCCATGATTGGGAGTTTGCTTTATTTAACAGGTACACGACCAGATATTATGCATGCAGTAGGAATTGTTAGAAGATTCCAAGCCAACCCAAAGGAAACTCATCTTCAGGCAGTCAAAACAATCTTCAAGTATCTTCAAGGGACCCAAAACTATGGCTTATGGTATCTTAGAGATACAGATCTCACTCTTCATGCTTACACAGATGCAGATTGGGCCGGAAGTGTGGATGATAGGAAAAGCACAAGTGGTGGTGCTTTCTTCATGGGTTCCAGATTAGTATCTTGGTTCAGCAAGAAACAGAGTTCGATTGCTTTATCTACAGTTGAAGCAGAATATGTGGCTGCGGCATCTTGTTGCACACAACTTCTTTGGATGATGCAGACCATGCAGGATTTTCAAATCACTTGCACGCCACCAGTCTCTATCTTATGTGATAATACAAGTGCAATCAGCATTTCAAAGAATCCAGTCATGCACTCAAAGACCAAGCACATACCAATCAAGTACCATTTTATTCGGGAACAAGTGCTTGAGCAGAAGGTCAAGTTGGAGTATGTTCCTTCTAAGGAACAAGTTGCTGATATTCTCACAAAACCACTACCCAAGGAAACTTTTGAATATCTCAGACAAATGCTGGGAGTAATGGATGCTTCATCCTACTGTTAAAGCTTGTCTGTTCTACAGAAAAGTTGGTATACGCGAGTTTCGTAAGGGATATCCGCGTATATATGCAGATTTATGCAGGGAAAGTCGCGTGTATGGTGTGCGCGCGTTGCAGAAAGCATATCCGCATGCATACGCCATTTTCTGCAGGAGAATTCGCGTATATGGAGCTCTGAACAGCAAGTGCAGACTCTGGTCGGAGAAGGTCTGAGATGGGTATGCCAGAATTCTTCAGGCACAGGTTCAGGGGGAGCAGATTAAAGTCTCATAAAGAATTGTTGGCATTTAGATGCTTTTGGTTCTAGTACACAACGGTTGTTGGTTTCAGGGGAAGGAGCTCAGAAGGAAATCTTGGTTGCTGATCTAAAAGATGTGTATCAGATGCTGATTGTGACTTTCATAAGTCTTGGTCTAGATTTGTTGTCTTTGTGTCATGTATCTCTTCTGTGATATCTTTTTTATGATGTCAAGGTCATGTAACGGCCTATGTTTGTTTCCCCACTATGCCTGGGATGAATGATGTAATATATTTGGTTTTTTCTGATGTATCCCCTCTTGGTTGGGAGTATGGATGTTTGTATTGAGTCTTTTGCTAATAGGAAGATCCCTTATGGTGTATAAGTCTTGGTTCGTTTGAAGAACATCTTTTGCATATCTTGCCTACAGTCAGGGGGAGCATGTTCAGCACAGCAGAGCAGAGAGATCAGCATGTACTCAGGGGGAGCACAACCCTTTGCCCTTGATGACAAAGGGGGAGAATGATTCTAAGGATCTTGGGGTTGCCATCAAGTCCAAAGGGGGAGATTGTTGGCATTATGAGACACGTGTTGTCCTTGATGGCAAACCACACTGATGACAAAACATAGTGCAGAAGGTCAGCAGCAAGGAATTCATGGTCAGACTATAAGAAGAAGAGAAAATTCATATACGCAGGTTCATCAAGCCCAAGTCGCGTGTACACGCCGGTTGGCTTCAGTAAAAGCGCGTGTATGAGGAAAACTCATTTTTGGTCCGTGGCGGTTATTCCTTGGAAGTTGTGCCTATGGTTTCGGACCATGGTGTCTCGACGGACGTGTCGATCCCTAGTTTTGAAGTTGTTGATTTTGATTTCTATGGTTTCGGCTCGTGGTATTGAGCAAGGCCTAAGGCTATATAAGGAGAAGAAGATCATTAGGCAATGGCATCTGAAATGTCTTGAATATCTGATGAAGTATTAGATCCAGTATGCAGGTTATTGGTTGATGGTGTATTGCTTGATCTGAGCTAAGGAGAGATCTCATCGGTTGATGGAGAACAAGATCTAAGGAGAGATCGGGATGAAATGGTTGTCTTCGGTAAAACCGCGTGTATATGCGGGTTGCCTTCATAGTAGTAGCGTATATCTTTTGGAGCTTGATTTTTGGGTTGCAGCTGGAGCTGACTGTTATTGCAGAGTTCTGTAGTCTGCTTTGTGTTCTGGTGACTGGGTTTGACAAGGTTTCAGTGGTTCAGTGATTCAAAGATTGATGATGCTAGTATTGGTTGTTTTATATGATTTGTGAATGAATCATGGTCTTCAGATTGTAATGTTGTGCTTCAGGAGTATCCAGTCTGAAAATTCATGAAAAGTGGTACCTGAAGGAAAGAAGATTGTAGGCCAGCACCTACGTACTAGTATCTTAGCTAGTACAAGAGCAAAGGGGGTTGGAGCTCCCTTCCAAGGAAGTTTGGAGAACGAGAGAAGGTTGAAGCCTTCTGCAGGTTGTAGCCTACATACTGGTATAACGCTGCACCAGTACAAAAGATTGTAAACTGAAATTCTTATTAAAGAAAGATAGAGACGACTTGCAGCAGGTGGTTTTCACCCACATTGGGTTTCCACCTTATATCATGGTGTTCATGTGTGTGGCTTTTGTGTGATGATATGTTCTGTTATACTGCATCTGTTTACTCTTAATATGGTGAATGATGACCTGATGCACTTAACTGAAGATAAACTAACTGAATTATAAGTTTTCTGGTTATACGCTGTCTTCCTTAGACACAGTAGCGTGTACACGCTAGTTCACTTAACTGAAGTAGCGTATATGTTTTTGAGCATTGAAAAAGTTTTATTGATCTGATAATACTGATTCACCCCCCCTCTGAGTATTATTTCCAACAGTTAGACCATGGCTGACCATGCTTCACCATGATTGATTCTCAAATTGATAGAAACTTTGTCACAATGAGACATTGGACCATTGTTGACCATGGTTATTCTCATATTAAGACAATATTTGTCATAATGTGGCATTGGACCATGATTGACCATAATTGAATTTATAAAACATGGTTAACCATGACAAATGTTATAAACCCCAAGGAATAATAAACCCTAGGGATTAATACTAAAAACTTAAGGGAATACTATTAAACCCTTAAAATATGAACCCTTAGATTAATAAACCCAAGGGATAAAAATTATAGAGCCAAGTTATATAAACATTGAGATAAATATTATAAACCTTGAAATAAACATGTTTGACCATGGTTGACCATGGTTAATTTTCATATTGAGACAATCCTTAACACAATGCAATGGTTTACCATGCTTGACCATGATTGATTTTCATATTGAGACAATCTTTGTCCCAATGTAATGTTGGACCATGGTTGACCATGGTTTATTTTCATTTTGAGATAATCATTGTCAAAATGTGACATTCAACCATGGTTAACCATAGTTGGCTATGATTGACCCTGGTTTACGTGATTTACATTATAAACCCAAGGGAATAACAAACCGAAGGGAGTGATATTATAAAGCCAAGGGATTAATACTAAAACCCCAAGGGATTATGAACCCAAGGGAATAATATTAAACCCAAGGGACTAATATTATAAACCCAAGGTATATAAACCCTAGGATAAATATTATAAATGGTAAAATAAACATGGTTGACCATGTTTGATTTTCATATTGACACAATATTTGCCATAATGCTACGTTGGACCATAGTTGACGATGCATGATTTTTATATTAAGACAATATGTATCAAAATGTGACGTTAGACCATGGTTGGCTATGATTGATTTCCATATTGAGAAAATCTTTGTCACAATGTGACATTGGACCAAGGTCGACCATGATTTTACCATGGTTGATGATGGTTGACAATGGTTGTCCATGGTTCATTTTCATATTAAGACAATCTTTCAACGATGTGACAATGGTTGTGTTATGAAACCAATTCACAAAAAGATAGAAAAGATAGATCAATGACTTAGAAACCAGCCTCTTTGAGGGGTCAACCTCCTTTACATTACACAAATGAACAATTCTTGGATGATACAAATGACAAGACCTCCTTTCTATATATAGGAGTCTAAGGGGTCATAATATAATCAGAGCCGACATAACAATAATAATGTAAGGGCACAATAATAACAATAATGGGCTTCTATGGGGCACAATAATAACAATGTGGGGACTACATGGGCACAAAAATATAATAAAGGGGTTGTACTAATAACAATAAGGGGTTACACTAGTAGTATAGGGACCTAACATGCCCCTCTCCTTCAAAAAGTGTTGTCCTCAATGCTTGAGTAGTTCTTCATGGTTCTGTATAAAATTCATGTCCTCCCATGTGGAATCTTTAGCGTGTAAGTTCTTCCACTTGATGAGATACTCTGAAATTGATCAATTTCATAGCTGTCAGGTTCTTGTTTCTATGACTGCTCCAGGTTCCAATATGATTTTTCCTTCCTCGTCAAGTTGTATAAATATTTTTTGAATTGGGATCTTTTGGTTTGGGAGTCTTAAATATCTTGGAATGATTGCCTAAGACTTTTTGGAGATTTGGAGAAATAGATGATTTTGATGTGGGAACCTCTAGCGAACATAATTGTCCAATTACACCTCATTGTTCTTTCTTTAGAAGCTTTTTCATTCTGTTAGAGCTTATTATCTTTCCCTGTTTCCCTTTGATACCCCTTAATTTAACTTCCTTTCCTTTCGAAGAAAATTTCATGAAACTTTCTTGAAAATTAAAAGCTATTGTACCCAAGGATTGTAGCCATTGGATTCCTAGTACAACATTAGCACCACCCATTGGAATGGAAAACATTGGTCTATTCAATACATATTCTCCCATGGATATCTTGATATTATGGCACTTTCCAAAGCAATTTATGGTTCCTCCACTTGCAACCATCACTTGGCATTCTGGTGTTGGATATAGCAAGCAATTCAATTCCTTGGATACCTTACAATGAATAAAATTATGGGAACTACCCGAATCAATCAACACTATTACATTTTTCTTCTTGATATGCCCTTCTATCTTGAGAGTTTGGGGAGTGATAATTCCTGTCAATGCATTACAAGATATGGTTATATTCATTTCATCTTTCTCTGGAGTTGGTTCTTGGTGTATATCCTCTTCTTTCGATGTTTCTTGTTCCTTTTCTTGCTCCTCTTCCCCATCTATGTAAATTAATTTCTTCTCAACACACTTATGACCTTCAGTGTATTTTCTATCACAATTGTAACAAAGCCCTTTTACTCATTTTTCTTCCAATTATTTTGGCATCAACCTTGTAGGTGGTGAATGGATAGGAGAAACAACAGTTCTATCTTTATAGTTATGTGTTGTAGGATTCCTTGTTGCCATAATTTTGGTTTCAATTTTTCTTGCCAAGTTGTATGCCTTCTCCAATTCATCGGGTTCCGAAAGGCGAACCTCATTTTGGATGTTATCATTTAAAGTCCCTATGAAGACTTCAATCCTATGCTTCTCTGGAATATCATTTACCCTTATATTCAATTTTTGGAAGTCCTCGATGTGCTCTGCCATTGAACCCTTTTGTTTTAGATTTATCAATTGGCTAAAGAAGGTGTTACTCTTTGTATCCTCATAATGTGATATTATTTCTTCCGTCAAAATCGACGAAGTGACAAGTGATTTACGAGAAAAAATCCCTTTAAACCATAAAAATTTATTTGGTTTCAAATATAAAAATGCAATATGTACCTTTTGTAACACTAGTACACCATGTAGATCAAAATATTTCTCCATCTATAGTATCCATGATACGGGATCCTTGCAATCAAACTTCCTCATATCTACCTTTGGAATATGTTGGGTCTTCAATCCAATGTTAGATTCTATGAAATCATGATTAACATTAATTTTGTTCTCAACATGAGTTTCCTCTACTACCTTTTCGCCATTAGGAGGCCTTTCTTGTAGCAGCTTTGTCCCACCTTCCTTCAAACCTTCCATGTATTTCTTCAAATCTTCCCTGCATTTCTTCCAATATGATTTCATATCACTGATATCATCTTCCATGGAATAGATAAAACTATTTATCTTAGCTTTGATCACATTCTTTAAATCATCCATCGAATTTTCATTTCTAGGTGCTTCTATTTTCTTGATTCAAGTCATTCTTTTTTGTCCTTTTAGGACCTCGATCTTGAATCTGTTGTATCTCTAAAACTGCGGACCTCCAAGGTCTGAAATTGCGACCCGCGGTATCCCTCTACGTCCTCCTTCTAACCTCACAAGTCTGATCGTAATTGTATTCCCAAAAAAAGAGTTATGTCCAATCTCCCGCAATGACCTAATTATAGACTAGTTCAGTAGAGCGAATTTATACGATGTGCCACGTGTCATAGTTTTGACCTTAGATTCTAAAACTAATACCCAAAAAAATACAGTCCATCTTCTTTTTGTTAATATTTATGAACTTTGAATCAGATTCTCCGAGCGAGAGTTATGATGATTTTCCCTCAGTCACCTATTTGGGATGTAATTTTGGAGCCTGCAGAAAACCTAAATGTATTGAATTGTATCTCCGAAAATATAGTGAAACAAGATATGAAATTTGGGGCCGAGTTGCACCACGATTTTGGCTCAAACGGATTTTAATTTCAGAGTCTGAACCCGTGTAGAAAATAAATTATAGCGACAATTCCACGATGACTGGTTTGAGATTGAATTTTGGAGCTTGCAAAAACTCTAACTTCCTTAGATCATATCTCCAAACATATAGCGAGACAAGATTTGAAATTTGGACCCAAGCTTCATACAATTTTGGCTCAAATGAGTTTTTTTTTATCTTCTAAAATTTCGCAGTGAAAAATTTATAGCGAAAATTCCACAATGACCTGTTCGGAGCAGTGAAACCCTAGAATCCAAAGCTCTGATACCAAATGTTATGAAACTAGCTCACAAAAAGATAGAGAAGATAGATCAACGACTTAGAAACATCGTCTTTGAGGGGGAAACCTCCTTTACATTACAGAAATGAACAATTCTTGGATGATACAAATGACAAGACCTCCTTTCTATATATAAGAGTCTAAGGGGTCATAATATAATCAGAGCGACATAACAATAATAATGTAAGGGCACAATAATAAAAATATGGGGACTACATGGACACAAAAATATAATAAGGGGGTTGTACTAATAACAATAAAGGGTTATACTAGTAGTATAGGGACCTAATAGGTTGACCATGGTTTATTTTCATATTCAGACAATCTTTGTCAGATGCGACGATGAAGCATGGTTGTCGATGATTTATTTTCATATTGAGACAATGAGCAATTGTCACATTGATAATGGTTGACCATCATTGATCCCAACTAACCATTCTAACCATATTGATCTTTCATGGGCTTGGTTGACCATGATACTGATTGACCATTACAATAGTTTATGGTTGATCATCATTGACCATTAACATTTATCATGGTTAACCATGTTTGAATAAGGTTGACCATGTTTGACCAACTTAACAATGATGATCTTGGTTTACTATGGTTGGACATGGTTGACCGTGGATGACGTTAGATGAGCTTGGTTGTCCATTTTAACTATGACGATTTTCGATTACATTGGTTGACCATGGTTGAACATCATACGCCATGGTTTCTCAGGGTTGTTGATGGGTGACCATGATTGATCATTATGGTTCACCATGGTTGAACATGGTTGACCATAGATGGTTGACAATGATTGACCACAGTAAACCATTCTAACCATTGTTAATCATTGAACATTGTTGATCATGATTGACCTTGGTTGAGCATAGTTGATTATGGTTTACCATTGTTAACCATATGATGTGTTTAATAATATTATGTTTAAAATAATATCAATATGAATGTTAATATTAACATTATATTAGGAATTATATCATGTTTTTAACAGCGCCACATATTAAATGTTACTAATAATGTTATTAATAACATTAATATTAATATAGAGTATATAATGTAACATTGCAACAACGTTGGTCACATTACAACATTCGTAATACTTTTCTATCATTATGACATCACAATGTTAAGAGTGGGGTTGACCTTTAGTGACCATATTCTAAATATTCACGATGTTAATAGTAAGATTGGACCATTATTGACCATCATTAAATGTTATTAATAACGTTACTAATATTTTCATTAACAACATCAATATTAATATAAAGTGTCAATAAATATTATTGTTACATTAATAATATACTCATACAAAAAATAATATAATATTATTATCATAATAAAATATTAATGCAACATTATTAAAACTACTAATAATATTATTGTTAATTTTATTAGTAGTAATAATAATATTAGCAACATTTTTTAAGGAAATGTTACTGATAATTGATATAAATGTTGTATAATTGCTATTAATGTTATATAAATGGTAACTTTAATATTCCTAAAATTTAATGTTAAAATATTATTAATAATAATGATGGATAAAAACAAAAACATTAACTCCAAAAACCTAAACACGCATATTATATTTAAATAAATCTAATAAACTTAAACACAAAATATTAAAAAAAACTAATAATAATAACACCAAAAACCTAGAAAAACACACACATATTAAATGTGTCCTCCAAACATCTTTAATTATCAAATTTGTGTCCTCCAAACATCTTTAATAATCAATTTTGGAGCATTATTTCACTCATAAATTTATTAGGATTAAAGATACAAAATTCTAATACCAACCAATTTTTTAAACAAAAATACATTTTATTTCTTAAAATGATACTAATACTATAAAAATGTATTTTATTATTTAAAATGATACTCAATTTATAAAAAACATTATTAAAAAATAATATAATTTAATGATCATATAATTTAATTGTGATCATTGAACAAACGAAAATTCAAAATAAAATATTTAAATTTAATATAAAATAGTAAATTTTAATTTATCTTTGAGATAAACTAAAAACCATAAAAATACTTTACTTAATAATTAAAATATATATACTATCCAAATAGTGATAATAGCCAAAAATATATCTACTTCCAAATATATATACTTTTCAAAGATTCATCATAACGAAATTTAACTTTGATCATATTCAAATTTTTGACGCAAAGAGGAGAGTTTTACCCCCACAATTACTCGACTCTAGGTAAATGTTTTGATCATATCGAAATATTTACCAAATGTCGAAACTTTTGGTGACAAAGAGGAGAGTTTTACCACAGGATTACCCTACTCCATTATAAGGGTTGTGTTTATTACTTTAAATTAAAAATATTATTGGACTAATTTTGAATTTACACATTTCTTGTCCGCGTAAGATCTAGTGCTTCATACATGACGACATGTGCGTATACGTATGTATATGTATAAGAGTATATGTATATGTATATGTATTACTTGATCTAGTTAGTAAGTTGTAGAGTGTGACTATTAATATTCAAAATAAATAATGTCGTTGTTTCATGGTTATCTTTGCAAATATAGTTCATCTCTTGACCTAGAGTCTCAATCAAAGATTCATACACTTCTTCCTCGACAGTAAAAGAAAGTAAATCATTATTTATTTCCTAACCTTACTCTCCATTGCTTATGTAGCATAATAAATCACTCAATTCTTTTATTCCCAAAAAAATGAACAAGAAAATATTCAAAGTTGAAGAGTATTTCCAATGATAAACAATAGCTACAATAGGCATTTGTGAATACAAAGAATAAATGAATTTATAAAGGGGCGACATTACTTGCACGATAAACATTAGGGGTGTTTTTTTGTAGAAACAAGAATCCTCATAGTTATTAATAATTGGAGAAAGAAAATACAAATTGAAAGAAAGCATGCAATGACATGTATACTTTTTTAACATTTTTTTCTATAAAATGCCAATCCCTAGAGGTGTGTAGCTATATATATGTATGGGTATAAACCAAAGTTTCTTGATCTCCCTCATAAATAAATATAAAAGCAAAGTTTCTTGATCTCCCTCATAAAGAAATATAAAACCAAAGTTTCTTGATCTCCCTCATAAAGAAATATAAAAAATCAATGCACCCTTTCTGAAGAGCAAAAATCACAATGTTGTGGTTGGTTTGATCCCTGACTTCTCCATTTCAAGGCCACAAAGAGGAGAAAAGTGTAGAAGAAGTAATTGATGAACTTCACCTATAGAAAGAGGAGTGCGAGTAAAGGAATGTCTCTCATTCATAGATTGCAACTTTCAACTATATCAACCTAACCGATATATAGGTTGATTCAATGTCAAAACCCTTGTTGTAGACATGAAGGTCGATATGGATGCATCTTTGAGTGAAGGTCGCAAGGCCTAATGTAAATGTGTCCATGATATTGACCGCAATTCTATAAAATCTAGATTACAAGCTATAAAGAATGTTTTTAGGAACAAATAATTTCAACCCATTCAGGACTAGTAACATTAGTGGTTAAATTCGATTTGAGAAAAATCATGTATGAGGAACACATTAAAACTGTGATCATGTCTAGAATAAGGAAATTTCATTCATTGTCACCTTAACACACATTTAACCAACTGTAAATTGTTGGTTTCCAAGTTAGATTTGAGAATTCCTGAGGCTCATTTGTATACAAAATTGCAGTCTTCCAAATATGAAGAATATTTACACTTACTGCAGGATGCATGTCTAAAACATGTAATCTATGTGTGCATGGTGATACCATTCATACTCAATCATCCCCATTATTACTAACGAAATATCTCTCATAGCTGAACAATGTGCTAAAAAATAATTGTGGGGAATTGCCTCATTCATAGCCCTGCTTCCACAAACCAGCTTCGAGAATCCATTGAATAATGGCTAGGAGGAGATTCAGGAGATGGATGAAACCTAGAATGAACCAGATGGGTTTCAAACCACCTACAAGGTAATTGACTTCGTAACATGGCACCGGCCCTTGAAATGCCATGATCGCCATGACCTAACCATAGGAGAATGGAACACGTGAGTTATAGACCGAGACTTCAATCACTATTTAAGAAATTAAAAAATAACTTCAATCCCTCTAACATGGTAGCCACTCAATTTCATTTTTTTCAATCTACTTTTTAATATTTTTTGTTTGATGGTTTGGGCTCCCTTAACATCTTAGCCTTCGATCATAGACTCATACGAACGATATGCCTAGAATATTCCCTCCATATAAAATTTTGTGCATTCATTTAAAAAGAAAATAAAAGTCAACCCTTCTCCATCCACTTAAGGTTGAAATAAGATGCCTTCGGGGAATAAATTTGGAAGTGCATTGAAAATTCAACATGTATGTAATGTAGTGTAAAAAAGAATTAAGTAATGCAATGTGAAAAATAACTAATGATAATTAAAATGATTTGAATTTGATCATTATATTGTTTTTCATCCATCTCGATGCATTTGAAGTGGAAAAAGTGGAGGAATCAACTCACGGGATCGTTTTTACCGACGTGACCCATTTTGGCGAAACGGGGTTTGAAAACTACCGAGAGATTTTTGAGGCATCAAATGACATTTTTTGGGGGGTAAAACCTTATCGCTTTAGTGCAACACCAATTCTTATTATTCTACACATAGAGACCTTTCCAGCGGCTCAAGAAGCACATCAATCGGAGTCTGTATGCAAAATGTATGCCACTCAGAAGTTTACCTTCTTGGTTTCACACCTATAGCTTGGGAGGATGCCACTTCAACCCCCATTATTCATTGAAAAGGGGATATCCCTGTGTTTATGATATAAAATAGTATAGAAGAGTCTATTTTGTAACTCTAGTTAAGAGTTGGTGTAGTCAAACTTAACCACTATTAGGCTATCGGGTTGTGTTATAACTCGGCCACTAGGAGGAAGAGGCATTCCATTCTTTCAAGGGAATTTTGTTCCATAGCTGAGAAAATATAGCGAGGAGAGGTAGGATGCAGAGCACACCAAGATGATATGTGCACTATAGCAGCCCATGGGCCACAAGAATTACTTCTTTGTATCGACAACCATATTTCCACACAAAGAAATAGTGCGGAGCGACCTCATCTTTCAGTTTGATTTTCTCTCGAAAGGGTTTCCTATAGATAATATATTGTGTGTCTTATGTGTGTGTATGCTTATTTTGTCATTCTCTACTTTTCTGCTTGATTTACTTTTACATGCATGCACTAGTTAGAGTAAAATCTATAGGTCTAGAAATTAAATAAAATTGTAATAATGTAGAATCTCAGATTTTTAATATAATATTTTTAGATCTATTGTGACGAACTGTCCAATGGAATATCCACGACAATTTTTGGATAATTTGGTATCATAGCCAGGTTTCATTGGGTATTTTGTGGAGATTTCAGGGATCTAGATCGGCAGGGTCAAAAATCGTAAAACCCTAATAATGGGTGACGAATCTGTAAACGAACCTCGTGATCCTGCAAAGATGAGGTTTTCACGGTTCAAACAAAAATTCCTAGATATAAACTGAAATGTAAACCTCCTCATGGAGGCCCTAAGAAATAAGACGGGGATATTTGGATAAGATGGGGGTTCGAATGCAGAGGAAAAATCAAAAGGGGGATTGGTAGTTCAGGAAGACACTGAGAACCAATCAAAAAAAGAACCCAGAAAAGATCAACCCAATTTGAGTGTCGTCAATCAATCCTTCTTTAAAGTGGAAGAAAAAGTCGATACCAAGCTATACCACGATGCGATCGATGCTTTGAAGTTGAACCACTAGTTGTAGAAACTGGAAGTTTATTTTAGTGTCCACAAGATCAAGGAAGCGTAGAAGATCTCATTCACATGACAAAAATTGGAGGTTTGTGCACTGACTTGGTGGGAGAGCCACATGAAAACCCTAAGGTTGGAGGGAGAACCTCTAGTCAGTATGTGGGAGGATTTCAAAACCCTCATTAAGTCATAGTTTTATCCAATTGGGTATGTGGAGGATCAGTGGATCTGGTGGCATTACTTCAGGAAAAATTCGAGCCAAAGCATGTAGGAGTACACCACATAATTAAGAAACATGGCTATAATGTTGGGTATATCTCCAAAGAACCCAGATGTCCTCCTCAAGTATTTTAAGGGGTTGCACCACCATCTGAGTGAGAAAGTCGTGTTGTTCAAGCCTAAATCAATGGACAAGGCTTGTGCATAGGCACAGTACCTACAGAACATAGGCCTGAAAAGAGCGCAATCAAGTAGATCAAAGCAGAAGGAGAACAATAAAGCTTCTAAGGCGGGGAAGAAGAAGCAGAAAGGGGGAAAATATAAAAGGATGATAGCCACAACACACCAGTGCAAAGATCCTAGAAACCACTGCAATCAATGGAACATTGATGGCCATATAGAGAAGTGTTGGAAGTTTCATCCAGAGTTAAACCCGAAGAACAAGAAGAAAGATAATTAGAAGAATAATCTCATGGCCACTGATTCGAGCAACAAAGTTGAAAGAAACTCGGATGTGGATAAGAAGATAATTTGTACATCAGTGGAGCAGGAGATGGATATGAGTAGCCTTTAGCAACAGGAAGAGAAAAAAATGATCAAACTCTTCCATGTAAATATACAGGTTAAGAAGATGAAGATTGATCCTCTGTTTGACTCAGGATTGTAGGCAAATCTCATTGCAACTGATTTGGTCAAGAATTTGGGGCTAGAAGCTTGTGATCATCCAAACCCATATCCACTGGGATGGGTACATAAGGATGCAGAGTCGAGGGTAACAAAATAGTGAAAAAATAGATATGCTGCAGTGTTTATTTTAGTGATGAAGTAGATCTAGATGTGGTTCCTCTTGATGTACATGGAATCGTGTTTGGGAATCCAGACATGTACATGCATGATGCAATATTCCTGAGGAGAGATAACTAGTACCATCTCATCAAGGCTGAAAAATCATTCATCATCAACGCGCATAAATGAAAGTCAAAATTTTCACTAGTAAGTTCCAACCAAGCTAAGAAATTGATCAGTTCCGACAATAAGTATGTTATTGTTTTTAAGAGAAATTCAGTCTGTAGAGGAGTCAATAAGAGGAAAGGCATCACTATATGGGTGTACTAAGAAACAAAAATAGAAATTGGAGGAGTTTTTACATGCATACAAGGATGTGTTCTGAGAGCCCAAAAGGTTATCCCCTAAGAGAGAAGTGGAACACAAGATCCAACTATTGCGAGACTTCCCATTGCTAAATATTGGGTTGTACAAGCAGTCTGTTATAGAAGCAAGTGAGGTGAAGAAACAATTGCAGCAGTTGCTCAAATAGGGTGTCATTCAACTGTTTACATCACCATGTGGGTCACCCATCATCATTGTGCCAAAGAAGGATGGGACTTGGCAGATGTGTATAGGTTACAGGTTGTTGAATAAAATCACACTCAAGAATATATACCCCCTGCGCAAGATAGACAATTTTCTAGATCAGTTGTAGTAAGAAAATTATTTCACCAAGATGGACTTGAAGTCTAGATATCACCAGGTTCGAGTCAAAGAAGAAGATACATCGAAGACCACCTTAAAAACCAGAAAAGGTTTGTACGAGTGGTTAGTTATACCATTTTGCTTATGTAATGCACCAGCTACATTTATGAGATTAATGAATGATGTACTACACCCTTTTATAGATTCATCTGTTATTGTCTATTTGGATGATATACTAGTATATAGTGTTACTTGGGAGGAACATATTTCAAATTTGACACAGGTTCTAGAAACATTGAAGAAACACCAACTGCTAGCAAATCTCAAGAAGTGTGAGCTTGCGTAGCAGTCCTTGGTGTATTTGGGATATGTGATTAGTGGAGGAGAATTGAAGATAGGTTCTTCCAAGATGGAGGCCATCATGAAATGGTCGGTGCCTACTAATGTTACTGAGGTTAGGAGTTTCATTGGGGTAGCAAAATACCTTAGGAATTGCATAACCTCGTTTCAAGCGGTAGCAGCATTGCTCCATGCCATAACAATAAGTGGAAAGAGTTTCCAGTGGAGAAAAGGTCATCAGAAGTATTTTGATGAGTTAAATAAGAATATTAGTGAAGCACCAACTTTGGCATTACCAAACATGCAGTGGCCCTTTGAAGTGGAGATAGATGCGAGTGGGTATGCTATGGGAGTTGTCTTGCTGCAAGGATGAAGGCCCGTTTGCTAACATTCTAAAGTATTTCATGGGGCAGTTCTTAACTAGCCTACCTACGATAAGGAGCTTTATGCCATGGTGTAATATGTGAAGAATTGGAAGCACTATCTGATGGGAAAGGAGACAGTAATCCACACAGATCCTTAGTTGTTATAGTACTTACAGGCCCACAGTAAGCTACAACAGACCAGGCATTACAAGTGGATGGGGTTTTTACAGAGGTTTTATTTGGTGATTAAGTATAAGTATGGAAACACAAACAAGCTGGCCAATATGCTTTCAAGGCAACCCACATCAAATATTGCAACTTTGGGGAATCTTATGCACAGGGATCCTATTGTCACCTTCTGAAAGAAGTGTTACAACTATAAAAAAGAGTGCAAAGGAGAAAAGAGGTTTTCATCCATCTTCCAAGAGATAAAATCACACAAAGCCCAAATCATACATTCTCCAAAGGATAATACTTTGAAAAATATTTCCAATGGTATGTGCAAGTCCTGGATCAGACTTTTGGATCAAAATTTAGAGAAAGTAGAAGTCTTGCCTCTCAAAACTAGAAGATGAAGGCAAACTTGAAAAATTATAAATTTGAGTTCGTATCCATCTACCACGTGTCCACTTGGCAATTGTTAATTGGAGGATTAGGCATATGGTACATCGGAGATTTGGAAAGGAGCAGCAACAGAGGTCGGAGCAGGTCTACCATCATAGGTTTCAAAGTACAGTGCAACAACGGAAGCATTTCGCTGATTAGTGATCAGGCATATTGGCGGAGTGAAATCAGCGATCGCCAATCACAACAATGTTTGGCATGTTGCAATTTGGTAATCAGCAATCCTTGAGTGACCTCTATTAAGAAATTGCGGGAAAAATACACCGATAGTGTAAATTGTTAGGGGATGCTTAGAAATGATTTACAAAGGATTTCAACGAAAAGGCAAGGGTAGGCGAGCCTTTTCTCTCTCCTCTAGAGGGCCACATGGTGGAATACTAGTGGTACCTACAAAGCCACATGGCATCTTATGTCACGATGACGTGGAAGTACAGAGGACATGTAGTAGGCACATTCGGCATTTTGAGGGGTCATATGGAGCCAAAACTGGGTGACACTTGTCAACATTCACTAGATGTCACGTGGCATTGATGACGTCACAGTCGGAGGTCGCTAATCGATGTGGGGACTAGCCCACGGTCACAAAAAAATTGAAGAACCAAAGGTAGGGCTGAGTGTTAAGGGTTGATCGCACATCAACGATCGCAACAATGGAGCAACATGTATTCGACATTTTACAAAGGAACAGATTGGGCAAATATCTAATCCAGATTTAAATAGGAACACAACAAATTATAGATATAACCATAAATACAAATATGCAGTAGAAATAACACTTCATTTCATTAATATGAAATACTGAAATATGCTTACAAACAGAATGGAAATAAGACTACCTCGGGCGATGGTAGCTTATCTCTGAGAAGAGATGTGGCGGCTACATGGCTCGAAACTGTGTTAA
Organism: Pinus tabuliformis; assembly: GCA_031772625.1. Classification (NCBI taxonomy): domain Eukaryota; kingdom Viridiplantae; phylum Streptophyta; class Pinopsida; order Pinales; family Pinaceae; genus Pinus; species Pinus tabuliformis. The sequence goes on along the minus strand of CM062808.1, from coordinate 379,594,030 downwards.
AATTAGGGTCAAAGGCCTATTTATTATTTAGAAACAAGGGAAAACCCTAAACATCCAAAAACCTAACCCTAGGAGATGAAGTGGCAAACTATGGGCCTCGTTTGGGTAAATTTGTACATCAACTTCCCGAGGTCGTAACTTTGGCATACTATCTCTGTTTGATGTGCACAATACCTCGTTACAAATATCTATCCAGGGACTACAAATTTTGCATGAACATCATCAAACCATAGCTTGTGTTGGTCCTATTTTTCACAAAAAACTTCATTTAGGGCCTGAAAATGGCTTCGAAAGTTCAGGACCCAAAAAACTACCAAAAATAGTAAATTGTGCTACAAATAAGGAAACTGAAAAACTAAAAGAAACAATGGTGGTGGTCTATTTGGATTAGGCACTTGGCCACCAATATCCACCTGGATCATTCCTCCCCCTTTAGGAAGCAGTGGTCTCCATTGTGTTGAGTTCCTCCATGAGATGAGGAAACTTCTGTTGAACTTGGTCCCTAGTGAGCCACTTACCTTAGTGAAGGAGTTGGCTTGCTTTGAAAACTCAATATAGTTTGATCCTTTGTTGTTAGGAATTCTTGATCTACATGTCCATGATCTGATTGGTTGTGGCTTGTTCCATGCAATCTATATTTAACTTTGTAGGTGTGAGTTGTTTTGCAATGTCTAATGTATCCAGCAATGGTGGGAAGTATGGTCGAAGTCAATCCACATTGAACACTAGGTGCATGCCAAGGAATGGGGGAATACTGAGCTCAAATAAATTATATCCCATAGCCTTGGTAATGGTGTAAGGACCATATCAGAATGGTCTGAGTCTCTGATAGGCTCTGGTAAGGTGTTCCTTCTGCAAATGCAACCACACATTATCGCCCACCTGAAACTTGTGTGGCACCCGATGTTGATCATGTCGTTGCTTGTACTTGGCATTTGATTTCTCCATATTGTCATGGACTTGCTGGCAGATATGTTGGATTTTCTCAATGAATTTGTTTGCCTTATAGGCTTCCGATTGGACATAGGTCGAATGTGACTGAGTAGTTGCAAATGGTATGGCCACATCAATGGGACATAGTGGCTGGAATTCCAAGCCCACCTAAAAAGGGTTGTGGCCAGTCCAGTTGTTGAGAGCCCGATTATAGTTGTGCTAGACATAGGGGAGGCTTTCACCCCATGTGCATGGATGCTTTGAGTTGTACATGCGCATAATGTGTACAATCATCATGTTCACAACCTCTATTTGGCCATCAGTTTGGGGATGGAAAGCTATGGACTTAGTGAGCTTGGTGTCCAGCATCGACCAGATACTAGACCAAAATTTACTAAGGAACGTGTTATCCTGATCTGAGATGACAGAATGTGGGATCCCAAAGTGTACCCACACTCATTCAAAGAAGGGTTTAGCAGTGGTTTTTGCTGTGATATTCTTCTTCCAAGCCACCATAATGGCCATATTCAAGAATTTTTCAACGACCACAAAAACATAGTCACTACCATTCTTAGTAAAAGGAAGGACCGACATGTAATCCATGGAGATGGATTCCCAAGGTTGACTAGTCGTAGGAAGCAGAGTATAGAGGCCTTGCTTCATGATGGTCAGTTTGGAAATGGTGCAAGTAGTGCAGGATCCGATGTACTTCCCAACATCATGTCGAAGATTCGGCCAATAGAAAAACCTATGCAGTACTATCACTATTTTCTCAACCCCAAAATTCCCAATGGCCTGACTATAATGCACTTCCCAAATCATCTTGGCTCGCTCGCTTGAAGGAACACAAAGGTGTCCCAAGTAGTATAATAGGGCATCTTGGAGGTGAAAATCTGTAACTTGCTGACCCTCCAAGAGCATCTGGTATGTGTGGCAAGATTCTGGGTCGCTTTTGTAGAGAAGTGACCAATCAAAAGTCTCGTTCCCACAATAGTTGAGCACGGTGGTTAATGCCATGATCGGTGGTCGACTAAGGCCGTTTGCAACATTATTGTTGCTACGCTTCTTATTCTTGATATTCAAATGGAACTATTTTAGGTATGTGGACCACTTCTGATGGCGATCATTTCACAACTTCCCTTGTGTCTGTATGAACTACAGGGGTCAGTCGTCTGTGTGGATGACCATTTCCTTCCCCAAAATGTAATGCTTCCATTGTCATTAAGCCTACACAATGGAATACATCTCTTTGTCAAAAGTGGGATACTTTCGGACTGTGTCTCAATGTGTTTCACTATGATATGCCATTCTATGCCCCTATTGAGTAAGGACTACCCTAATAGCATAGTCAGAGGCATCTGTCTCGATCTCAAATAGTTGTTGCAAGTCTGGTAAAGTGAGCACTGGTCTAGAGAGAGGCGATATTTCAACTCTGTGAATGCCTTCTATTGAGATTCAAACCAAAATAATTTTTCTTTCACTCCTCCCTTGGTGACTTCACTCAAGGGCCAAGTGATATGAAAGAATCCCAAAATGAATTTGTAATAGAAATTGGCAAGACCTAGAAAGCTACGGAGCTTCATCAGAGTGGTTGGGGCTGGCCAATCCCGAATGACTTGGATCTTGGCTAGATCCACAAGCACGCCCTGTTCATCAATAATTTACCCCAAATACTGAACTTCGGTCATTCCAAAAGTGCATTTCTCCAAATTGGCACACATCTTGTGTTGTTGCATTGTTTGGAGAACCTGTCAAATGTGTTGGAGGTGCTCTTCCCGATTCTCGCTAAAGATCAGGATGTCATCCAAGCATACCACTACAAATGAGTTGGTGAATGGCTGCAAGATGTTATCCACCAGCCTCATGAAGGTTTGAGGAGCATTCATCAACCTAAAAGGCATAACCAACCATTCGAAAAGGCCCTCCTTGGCTTTGAATGAAGTCTTCCACACATCGGAGGGTTCAATTGGTACCTGGTGATATCTAGACTTCAAGGTGATCTTGTTGAAATATTTTTCCCCCTTGAGTTGGTCCAAAAGTTCATCAATCTGTGGGATTAGGTACCTATTCTAGATAGTGATCTTGTTCAGCACTCGATAGTCAATACAGAGTCTCCAAGTCCCATCCTTCTTCTGTACCAACATGATCGGCCTCCCATAGGGCGATGAACTTGGCTGGATGTGACCTTTCTTCAGCAGCTCCTGGATTTGACTCTTTATTTCGTCATTCTCTAGAATGGATTGCCGATAGATTGTTCCATTGGGAAACAACACACATGGGTTAGATCGTTGGAGTGATTGACCTGACAGTGCAGAATCACCCCTGTGGGGGAGGTGAAGATGTCCTTGTACTCCTCCATGACCTTGTCCATCTATTATTTTCATGTGGAGGGGCCTTGTCTAGAGGTCATGGCCACCATCTTCTTCTTTCCCTAAGGGCATATCATCAAGAAAAAAAATTCCTGGTTTTGGAAATGAGATTACTACATTGTTTTCAATAACCAACAAGATGGTGGTAGGTGGTGCTACCTCTGGTATCCTGTACAACTTATTTCCCAAAGTAACAATAATAGTGTGAGGCCTTGACTTATACACAGCATGTTGCTTCCACAAGTATGGTTGGCCTAATAATACATCACAAACATCAAGGGGAGAAACATCACATAATACCTCATCATGAAGGGCTTGATGTTGTATGGAAGGTGACACTGATGGCTCACGCAAAGATCACGTCCGTGGTGAAGCCACTCGATGTTGTACAGATGTGGTTGTGTTGTGGTTGGTAAGCCCAGCAACTTCACGACTTATGCCAAAATGAGGTTCATTTGGCTCCTGCTGTTGACAATGAACTGTAGAGGGATACCTTTACCCACATCTGGGAGTGGAGGAGGTGCTTGTCCTCCTCTGGATCTTCAAGTTCCTCCTTCTCATGGCGTTCAGCTCTGCATCGATAATATTCTTCTCTTTGTTATTCCCCTTGTCAGGTTCTTACTCAGAGTCGCAACATGCATCTAATCTTGAAGCCTTCATCTTGGCCACTAGTGACTGCTTGGCCTGACACTCACTTCTTTTGTGAGTGGATATCTTATGGAACTCGCACCACTTTCTCGTATCCTTCTTCAACTTCATGGTGTTGTTCTTTTCTTGCGGCTTTGGTGGGTTGTCTTGGGATGTACCACCTTCGCTTCGCCCTTTGTTCTATAGTTTGGGGGCACCTTTCCCTTGCTTCGGATTCGCAGATCAAAAGTCTTGATTCTTCTTCTTAAACTTTTCCTCGATCTTGATAGCGTATCGGTACATCGTGCTGAGAGAGTAGATGTCCAGGAAGTCCATATCTTCCTAGATGTACCTGTGTAGGCAACCACGGTACTTGAGTACCAAATGTTTCTCAGAATCCCTGATACCCAACTTCGTGTGAAGTGTATGAAAAACATTGGTAAACTGTGGCACATCTTGGTCCCTTCTCTATCGCAGTGTTGTCCAATTTATGTATTTATGCTCATAGCTCTTGACAGGGTAGTACTACTCCTTGATGGCATCTCGGAATGAACTCCAAGTGGGTGTGGCTGAAAAACGTGAGGTCGTACTTTCATCCTTCTGCTCATAGTAGGTTTCCCACCAGTATTTGATGTGGGGGGCAGATTTGAGAAGAGCAAAAGTAATCTTTTCTCAATTGGAAAAATCATGAACAAAAAAATATCATTCTAGTAGATTTAACCATTTATCTACGGTGTCTGCATCTATTCGTCCCTCAAATATGGGAATGTCAAAGTTTACTTGTACCTTAAAAGGAATGGAGCCTCCAGGGTGGTTGTTGGATGTGGATGTGCTACTGGTGGGTAACTGTTGAAGGATCTGGGAAAAGTTATCCATCATTGCATTCCTTTATTTCTCAAGGGCCTCCTCGAGCAATATTTTGATAGGATCTCTTGCCCCCTCGTCTTTATTTTCTTCCCCCATGGGCGACCATCAAGGTTTGCGAGGCTGATCTTGCAAAGGTTCAACCAGATCGAGCCATAACTCCTAATATCCCGACCTCATTGTGGACATGCAAAGAGAAATAGAGAAATACCAAACCCCTCTGATACCACTGATCCGCATTTAAACAGGGACGCAACAAATTACAGATACAACCATAAATGCAAATATGCAGTAGAAATAACACTTCATTTCATTAATATAAAATATTGAAATATGCTTACAAACAGAATGGAAATAATATTAGCTGGGGAAATGGTAGCTTATCTCTTACAAGATATGTGGTGGCTACATGCCTCTGAACTGTGTTACAATGAGGCTCAAATGCCTACTTATTATTGAGAAACAATGGAAAACCCTAAACATCGAAAAACCTAACTCTAGGAGATGAAGCGCTAAACTATGGGCCCCATTTGGGTAAATTGGTACATCAACTTCTCGGGCCCGTAACTTTGGCATACGATCTTTTTTTGACGTGCACAATATCTTATTATAATGATATATCTAAGGACTACAACATTTGCATGACCAACATTAGTCTACAACACATGTTGGTCCTATTTTACCTTTCTGCAGCAACTCATGAATCTGCCTCTTGATTTCATCATTCTCTAGAATGGATCACCGATAGATTGGTCCATTGGGAAATGACTCACTTGATGTCAAATCGATGGATTTCATGACCCGACAGTGTAGAGGCACCCATGCAAGGGAGGTGAAGATGCCCTCGTACTCCTCCAGGACCTTGTCCATCTATTGTTTTCGTGCGGAGAGGCCCTGTATAGAGATCATGGCCATCGTCTTCATCTTTCCTTGAGGTCATATGATCAAGAAAACAAATTTCCCGGTTTTGTAAATGAGCTTATTTCATTTTTTTGGAGTAACCAACAAGATGGTGATAGGCGGTGCTACCTCTGGTATCTTCTATAACGTATCTCCCAAAGTAACAATGATAGCGCGAGGCCTTGACTCATACATAGCATGTTGCTTCCACAAGTATGGTTGGCCTAATAATACATCACAAACGTCAAGGGGAGAAACATCACATAATACCTTATTCGTGAAGGACTTGATATTGTATGGAAGATGGCATTGCTGGCTCACGCGAAGATCCTGTCCTTAGTGAAGCCACCCGATAGTGTACGGTTGTGGGTATGTTGTGGTTGGTAAGCCCAGCTGCGTCATGACCTTTGCAGAAATGAGGTTCTTTTGGCTCCCGCTATCGACAATGAACTGTAGAGGGGAAACCTTTATCCACATCTGGGAGTGGAAGAGGCACTCCTCCTCCTCTAGATCTTCGGGTTTCTCTTTCTGGATCTTCATGGTGGCAACGGGGGCATTTGGATCCTCATCGATAATCTGCTTCCCTTTGTCATTCACCTTGTCAAGTTTCGACTTAAATTTTGAACATGCATCTAATTATGAAGCCTTCAGCTCAACCACCAGTGACTTCTTGGCCCAACACTCACTTGTGTTGTGAGTGGAGCACTTATGGAACTCGCACCACTTTCTCGTGTCCTTCTTCGACTTCATGGTCTTGTTGTTTGCTTATGGATTTGGGGTTGTCCTGGGTCACCCTACCTAGGATTTTTCCTTTGTTTTGCAGTTTGGGGGCACATTTCCCTTGCTTCAGATTCGCAAATCCAAAGTCTTGCTTCTTCTGTCTAAATTTCAGCTCGATCTTGATGGCGTATCAGTACGCTGTGCTAAAAGAGGAGATGTCAAGGAAATCCATCTTGTCCTGGTTGTACTTGTGTAGGCAACTGCAGTACTTGAGTACCAAATGTTTCTCAGAATCCTTGATACCCAACTTCGTGTGAAGGGTATGAAAAACATTGGTAAACTCTGGCACATATTGGTCCCTTCCATAACGCAGTGTTGTCCACTTTATGTATTTATCCTCATAGCTCCTGACAGGGTAGTACTGCTCCTTGATGGCATCTCGGAATGAATTCCAAGTGGGTGTGGCTGAGAAAAGTGAGGTTTTCCTTCCATCCTTTTACTCACAGTAGGTTTCCCACCAGTCCTTGATGTGGGGGGAGACTTTGAGAAGAGAAAAAGTAATCGTTTCTCCGCTGGAAAAATCATGAACAGAAAAATATCCTTCTAGCATATTTAACCATTTATCTATGACGTCAACATCTATTTGGCCCTCAAATATGGGAATGTCAAAGTTTACTTGTACCTTAAAAGGAGTGGAGCCTGAAGAGTGGCTGTTGGATGTGCATGTGCTACTGGTGGGTAACCGTTGAAGGATTTGGGCAAAGTTATCCATCATCGCATTCCTTTGTTTCTCAAGGGCATTCTTGAGCAATATTTTGATATGATTTCCTACCCCTCATCTTTCTTTTCTTCCCCCATGGGCAGCCGTCGAGGTTTACGAGACTGAGCTTGCAAAGGTTCAACCAGATCGAGCCCTAACTCCTTATATCCCGACCTCATTGGGGACATGCAAAGAAAAATAGAGAAAGACCAGACCTCTCTGATACCACTAATCTAGATTTAAACAAGAATGAAACAAATTACAAATATGACCATAAATACAAAGATTCTGTAGAAATAACACTTCATTTCATTAATATAAAATAATGAAATATGGTTACAAACAGAATGGAAATAAGATTAGCTCGGGTGATGGTAGCTTATCTCTAAGAAGAGATGTGGCAGCTACATGCCTTTGAAATGTGTTACAATGAGTCTCAAAGCCCTATTTATTGTTTAGAAACAATGGAAAACCCTAAACATCCAAAAACCTAACCCTAGGAGATGAAGCGCTAAACTATGGGCCCCGTTTGGGTAAATTGTTACATCAACTTCTCGGGGTCGTAAATTTGTCATATGATCTCAGTTTGGCACACACAAGACCTCATTAGAAAGATCTATCTGAGTACTACATCTTTTACATGATGAAAATTTGTTAATGTTACATGTTGGTCCTAGATTTCCCAAAAAACCTCGTTTGGGGCCTCAAAACAGCTGGGGAAGTTGAGGACTTGAAAAACTGCCAAAAATAGTAAATTGTGCTAAAAATAAGGAAACTAAAAAATTGAAAGAAACAATGGTGGGGAACCAAGTGGAATAGGTGGGTGACACCAATATCAACCTAGATCATTTCTCCCCCCTTAGGAAGCAATGGTTCCCATTACGTTGAGTTCCCCCATGAGATGAGGAAACTTCTATTGAACTTGGTCCCTCGTGAAGGAGTTGGCCTCCTTTGACAACTCTTTATGGTTGGATCCTTTGATGTTGGGTGTTCTTGATCTGTGTTTCCATGATCCGATCAGTTGTGGCTTGTTCCATGAAATCTAGATTTAACTTTGTAGGTGTGAGTTGTTCTGCAATGTCTGATATGTCCACCAATAGTGGGAAGTATGGTCAAAGGTGGTCCACATTGAAAACTAGATGTAGGCCAAGGAATGGGGGAATGCTGAGCTCAAAATGATTTTCTCCCATAGCCTTGGTAATGGTGTAAGGAGCATATCAGTGTGGTATGAGTTTCTGATAGGCTTCGGTAAGGCGTTCCTTCTACAAATGCAACTAGACTTTGTCGCCCCCCTGAAACTTGTGTGGCACCCGATGTTGATCATGTCATTACTTGTACTTGGCATTTGATTTCTCCATAATGTCATGGACCTACTGGAAGATATGTTGTATGTGCTCAATAAAATTGTTTTCCTTATCGGCTTCTGAGTGGACATGAACTGAATCTGCCTAAGTAGCTGCAAATGGTATGACCACACCAATGGGACATAATGGCTAGAATCCCAAGCCCACATAAAAAGGGTTGTGGCCAGTCGAGCTATGGATAGCCTGGTTATAGTTGTGTTGGACATAGGGGAGGCTCTCATCCCATGTGCGTGGATGCCTTAAGTTGTACATGCACAGAATGTGTATGATCATTGTTATGAAACCATCTCACAAAAAGATAGAAAATATAGTTGAATGCCTTAGAATTCAGCCTCTTCTAGGGGGCAACCTCCTTTACATTACACAAATGAACAATTCCTGGATGATACAAATGAAAAGACCTCCTTTTTATATATAAGAGTCTAAGGGGTCATAATATAATCAGAGCTCACATAACAATAATAATGTAAGGGCACAATAATAACAATAGTGGGCTTCCATGGGGCACAATAGTAACAATATGGGCACTACATGGGTACATCAATATAATAAGGGGGTTGTACTAATAACAATAAGGGGTTACACTAGTAGTATAGGGGCCTAACATGCCCCTCTCCTTCAAAAAGTGTTGTGCTCAACGTTTGAGTAGTTCTTGATGCTTCTGTATAAAATTCTTGTCCTCCCATGTGGAATATTTAGCGGGTAAGTTATTCACTTGATGAGATACTCTAAAATTGATCGATTTCATAGCTGTCGGGTTCTTGTTTCTGTGACTACTCTAGGTTCCAATATGATTTTTCCTTCCTCTTCAAGTTTTGGCAATATTGTTTGAATAGAGATCTTCTACAACTTTTGAATGAGTGGCCTTACTTCTTCGTCCTTCTTCCATTCATCCCTTGCTTCATTTATCCAGTCTGGTTAGATAATAGAAATAACACAAAACAATGCTTCCACATCCTCATCCTTTCTTAAGAGTGCATCTGCAACAAAATTTTGCTTCCCTTTTCTATAGATGATGTCAACGTCATAACCCAACATATTTGTGACCCATTTTTTTTGTTCTTCTAAAGATAATAGTTGTTATAAAAAGTATTTAAGACTATCATGACCCATTTTTACCTTGAAGTGTCTTCCCATTCGGTAAGGTCACCATTTCTTAAGTGCATATAGTATTGCCAACACTTCCTTCTCATAAATAGCTTGCTTGAGAAGTAGAAGTAAAAATAACCAATCACCTACATCAAAATAATTTTCACTACAATGTTGATCTACCTGTTGTTTCATTCGATTTTGCACCAAAGTGTCATTATCCTTTAAAAGTTGGAGAACTTGTTGTTGATGTTCGATGTGATCTTTCACTGCTTGAACCTTTTTCTTCTTGATATGTCCTTCTATCTTTAGAGTTTGAGGAGTGGTAATTTCTTCCAATCCTTTACAAGATATGGTCGGATTCATTTCTTGATGCTCAATGTAATCTTTCACTTCTTGAACATTTTTCTTCTTGATATGCCCTTTTATCTTGATAGTTAGAGGAGTGCTAATTCCGACCAATGAATTAGAAGATATGGTTGGATTCATTTCTTCTTTCTCGATGTGATCTTTCACTTCTTGCACCTTTTTCTTCTTAATATGTCCTTCTATCTTAAGAGTTTGAGGTGTGGTAATTTTTTCCAATGCTTTACAGGATATGGTCTGATTCATTTCTTGTTTCTCTGGGGTTTGGTCCTGGCATATATCCTCTTATTTTGATGTTTCTTGATCCTTTTCTTCCTCCTCTTCATACTCTATGTAAAATAATTTCTTCTCGACACACTTATGACCTTTAGTGCATTTTATATCACAATTGTAACAAAGCCCTTTTTTTCTTTTTTCTTCCAATTGTTGTGGTGTAACCCTTGTAGGTTGTGGAAGGCTAGGAGAAACAACACTTCCATATTTATAGTTATGAGGGGTAGACTTCCTTGTTGCAATAATTTTACTTTCCACTATGTAACAAAGCCTTTTACTCTTTCCAATTGTTGTGGTGTTGCTCTAAAGAAGGTGTTGCTCTTTGTATCCTCATAATGTGCTATCATTTCCTCCGTGAAAATTGACCATGTAATAAGTTGTTTACGGGAACAAAGCCCTTTATACCATAAAAATTGATCCGGTTCTAAATATGAAGATGCAATACATGCCTTTTGTAACAGTGGTACACCATGTAGATCAAAATATTGCTCCAACTGAAGTATCCAATTTACCGAATCCTTGCCATCAAACTTCCTCATATCGCCTTTTCTTGATTTTAGGAGCTCAATTTTGAAACAACTATAACTCTGTAATTTTAGTTCTTCCAGTTATGAAATTGTGACCTATAGTAGCTGTTAGGATATTCCGACACATAGGATATAGTTAAGTTCAACTTGGTCTAGTTTAGAGTTAGGTATAGAGTTAGGTAAAGTGTGTTTCTTTACCGTTGTACATATTGTAACTTACAATCCGACGGTCACGATATGTAGTGATCCGACGGTTCACTCTCACCTCGGTATTATCGACACTTGATCCGTGGCTTGACACCCGATTGGTCCATGAGTTCTATTTAAAGCGCATGGAGGGTCATTGTTCGTAAAATCCGTGCATGAGAGAAGCTTATGTAAATTTTCATTCTTTGATTAATAAATTGTCTGTACCCACGTTGGGACAGGCCGTGGACTGTTTCCCTCCTTGCACTCTGAGGGTTTTAACCACGTCAAAAATACTGGTGTATTGATTTGAGATCTGGTTGTGAGCGGTGTCCTTTTGGTATTCTTTCTGAGGAACTTACCCTGTAAATTCCTACATGGTATCAGAGCTATTTGAGGGCCGCGTCCGTTGGTGATCCAAATCTGAAGCCGGTAGAACTGCATGCGGCTGTCGTTTCCTAGATCTGCTGTTTCTGACTGCTTTCGGGCCGAGAGGACTGCTCTGTTGCGTTCGGAGCATCTGTTTCAGTGAGGAACCCCTTTCGTTTCACGCGAAAAGGTTTCCGGTAGCCCTAGCTGCGTCATTTTTCAGATCGGGAGGTATACAGTGATTTTTTTTGCAGTTTACTGTCATTTTCTCTCTGCTTATTTCGGTTTCGGTTTATTTAGCCTTTTTTTTTTCCCGGATCTATACCTTTCATTTCTGCGTATGCTCTTTGCCCTGCGACTCTGTGCGATCTGGGCAAATCAGAAACAGAAAGAAAGGATTTTTCTCATGCGTATGCTCTTTTCCCTGCACCTTAGTGTGATCTTGGAAAATCAGAAACATTGAGAAAAATATTTAGTTTTTCGGTTAAAAGCTAACTTTGAGATTTTTTTTAAAAAAATTCTAGTTTTTTGGCTAAAGCTAACTTTGAGCCGTAAGGTTCGTTTTTCTTTGCATATTCGTGTTGGGTTTTGTGTTTTGTGTTTTGTAGGGGAAAAGAGCCTTCCCAAGGCAAGCACGCAAATCGAGGCCCCCCCCCCTCTCTCTCTCTCTCTCTCTCTCTCTCTCTCTCAAATATTTTGTATAGATCAATTGGTTCAAAGACTTTTTAAGAGAGTAGAGGTCTTGGGTTCAAGTCTCCATTTTGTGGGGGCGGATTTTTTCATTCCCGCACATTCGCGCACTTTGCCGGCAACGTCAACAATTTTTTTTCAAAAAGCCATAACTTCTTCATCCGGAAGCCTTTTTCAGAGCCGTTTTTTTTAAAACCGCCTATTTTTTCGAGATCTATCCATTGGACCACTTACTTTCAGCATCTTCAGCTTCAGTTTTTTTTCAAAAAATGGAAAGTCCATGCCAAGTCATTCTTGACAGCACTAACTACTTCCAATGGGTAGCCTACATGGGAGATTTACTTAGAAGTAAAGGTCTCTTCAGAATAGCCACAGACCAAGAGAAGAAACCCAAAGATGAAGACAAGGCCGAAAAATGGGAAAATAGACAAGATCAAGCACGTGGTTTGATAGGAATGTCTGTTTCTCCTGATCTTAGATTCCACATTGCAGAAATTGAAACTCCTCATGAAGCATTAGAAAAACTTGCTAAAGTTTTTGGGATTAAAAATGAAATTAGAGCCCATCAACTTGAGAATGAGTTGCTTACTTTGGATCCTAATAATTTTTCTTGCATTGAAGATTTCTTGTCCAAATTCAAGACCCTTAGATATCTCTTGGAAGGTGTTAAAGTTAAGAAAGAAGATGGTAACCTTATTTATTCCATCCTTACTAAGTTGGGACCAGCCTACTCTGTATTTGTTTCCACTTTCCATTCTACAAGGGAAGCTTTCATTTGTCAAGGCAAAGACTACAAGCCCCTTCCTTTGACTCCTTTTGTGATTCCTTAATAAGAGAACAAGAAAAACTCTTACACCTTGGTCTTCTTAATCTTGGAAACTCTTCCTCGAAAGCGTTAGCCGCCCAGCAGCAACCAAATTCAAAGAATCCTAAGAAGTCTTATCCTCAAAGGAATGGTCCTAAACCAACTCAGCCTCAAGATGAAAGATCATTTCAGCAAAATGATAAGACCAATAAAAACAAATGGAAGAAGACTGACAGACATTGTAACTTTTGTAATCGAGATGGCCACTTAGAATCTAAATGCTTTAAGAAGATGGAAGCCTTGGAAGCCGCAATGAAGAAACATAACATCCATCTGGAGCCTACTTCAACTTCAACTTCCGGAACGGCATTTTCTGCATGTCATCGTCAATCATCTCAGTCTGGTTATGCATTAAATGTATCTTCTTCTTCTTCTCATTCTCATGAGTGGCTCATTGATTCTGGAGCCTCTTGTCACATGGCCAAAAACCAAGCCATGTTTTCTTCTTTAAATGATTGTAACACCAAAAATATATATGTTGGTGATGATAGATCTCTTAATGTTGTAGGGACTGGAACTGTTCATCTAGACAATGGTCAGTTCAATGATGTATTATGTGTTCCAAACTTATCCTGCAACCTTCTATCTGTCTATCAGATAACTCATTCAGGTGAAGGTAAAATTGTTGAATTTTCACCTCATGATGTTGTAATCAAGGATCTAAAAGATCCTAAACAGATTCTAGCTACTGGTCTTGCTGATGATTCCAAAAGGTTGTATAAGTTTCACAACTTTGGGTCATCCCATCTTCCCTCAGTATTTGTTGCTCATAATGATGAAGTGAGCAAACTTTGGCATGAGCGGTTTGGTCACTTAAACTATCGCTCCCTTCAGCATCTATGTAAAGAAAATATGGTGACAGGTCTTCCTATGGTATCTTGCAAAGATGGTGTTTGTTCCGGATGTGTACTCGGAAAACATCATCGGGACAGTTTTGACAAACGTGCCTCTTGGCACGCCTCAGCCCCTTTACAGCTTGTGCACAGTGATTTATGTGGTCCTCTTCCTGTTGCTTCATTCTCTGGCTGCAAGTACTTCTTAACTTTCATTGATGATTTCTCTAGACGCACTTGGGTATACTTCTTAAAACTCAAGAGCGAAGTATTTAACACTTTTTTGGCCTTCAAAGCATTTGTTGAAAAACAATCTGGACATCAAATTCTTAAGCTAAGAACTGATAATGGTGGAGAATATGTTAAAAACGCATTCATCAACTTTTGCACCGAAAATGGAATTCAAATGCAACATACTGTTCCATACACTCCACAACAAAATGGTGTAGCTGAAAGGAAAAATCGCACCTTAAAGGAAATGGCTAATTGTATGCTGCAATCTAAAGGACTCAGTCTTAGTTTTTGGGCCGAAGCAATTAATTGTGCAAATTATATAATCAATCGCACTCCTACTAAGGTTCTAGAGAATATCACTCCAGAAGAAGCTTGGAGTTCCATTAAACCAGATGTAAGTCACTTTCGTGTGTTTGGAAGTGAAGCATGGGCCCATATTCCAGATGAAAAGCATAAAGCTTTAGAACCTAAGAGTGAGAAATGTACTTTTGTTGGATATTCTGAAGATGTAAAAGGTTATAGACTTATTCCATTTAAGTCCAAAAATGTTATCATTAGAAGAGATGTAAAATTTGATGAAAATAAATCGGCCTGCGAGCCTAGTCCGGCGGATGTGCCACCTCTTCCTATCTCTTCTATCTTTGAAAACATTTCTTCTTCTGATGATGAAAGCGAGGATGATAATCCTCCCCCACCTTCTCAGGATCCTCAACTTCCAAGATGGGTCCGTGCTACTCGGGATGCAGCAGGTGATCTTGCCGGTGATCCTACAGATCAGCGACGTACACGTTCTCAGTTTGAAAGAGCCTCTTCTTTACTGGCTCAAGCTCCAGTAAATCATGATCCTGACACTTTTGCAGAAGCTTCAGGCCATCCACATTGGGAAGCAGCTATGAATGAAGAATATCATTCATTGATGACAAATGATACATGGGATCTTGTTCCTCTACCAAAGGGACGCAAACTTGTTAGATGCAAATGGGTTTACAGAACCAAGTATGGACCAGATGGGAAAGTTGATAAACATAAAGCTCGTCTAGTTGCTAAGGGCTTTTCACAGGTTGAAGGCATTGACTACACTGAAACCTTCTCCCCTGTTGCCAAAATGAACTCTATCCGCCTTGTTCTTTCCCTTGCTGCCTCTTTAAAATGGGAAGTCCATCAGATGGATGTTAAATCTGCCTTCTTGCATGGGGACTTGCAGGAAGAAATCTATATGGAACAACCCATTGGCTTCATACAAACAGACTCCAGCCTTGTTTGTCGACTTAAGAAATCCCTTTATGGTCTCAAGCAAGCTCCTCGGGCTTGGTATGCCAAAATGGATAGCTTTCTTTTAGAATCTGGCTTTTCTAGGTGTCATTCTGACAATACTGTCTACACCAAGAAAGTGGGCAACTCTCTTATCATCCTTGTTCTTTATGTTGATGATCTTATCCTTACTGGTAGTGATCCCAACCTTATAAACCATGTGAAGTCTAGCCTTAAAAAGAAATTTGAAATGACAGACTTAGGACACTTACACTATTTTCTCGGTCTTCAAGTCTTGCAATCCAAGGAAGGTATTTCCCTTTCCCAGTCCAAGTATGCTTGTGATATTCTTCGTCATTTTCACATGGAAGACTGTAAGCCAGCCCCTTCTCCCTTTCAGTCTGGAGTCAAACTTTCAGTCTCTTGTACTTCTCCTGAAGTTGATGCTACCTTATACCGTCAACTTGTAGGAAAACTCTTGTATTTAACCCATACTCGTCCTGATCTTTCCTTTGCTGTTGGCCTTGTTGCTCGTTTTATGCAAAACCCCCGTGAAAGTCATTGGAAAGCAGCCAAAAGAATACTTCGTTATGTTCGAGGTACAGTACAGTTTGGGATTCATTACAGTGCCAAAGCAGCTCCTCTGTTAGTTGGTTTCACTGATTCTGATTGGGCTGGTGACCCTGATGATCGGAAGTCTACTGCCGGTTATGTCTTCACTCTTGGTTCAGGACCTATTACATGGGCTTGTAAGAAACAGGCTGCCATTTCTCTTTCGTCAGCAGAAGCAGAGTATCGTGGTGCCGTGGAAGCTAGTAAGGAAGCCTTGTGGCTTCGTCAGATCCTATCAGAGTTTGGCTTTGAGCAGCAGCATCCAACCACACTTTGGTGTGATAATCAAAGTGCCATTCAGCTATGCAAAGATCCAGTCCAGCATCAGCGCAGCAAACACATTGAACTACACATGCACTTCATCAGAAAGCTCATTCATGACCATGTTCTTGAAGTGCAATATTGTCCAACAGATGATCAGGTTGCAGACATCTTCACAAAGGCTCTCACAGAGGCGAAGTTCACTAAACTTCGATATATGCTTGGAGTTCAGGAAGTTGTCACTAAGGGGGGATAGGCTCTAGTGCCTCCTTCCTTCTCCTATTGTGTCATATTTGTAAATCCTTCAATCCTATCCCAAGTTGTTCTTAAGGGGGGATGTTAGGATATTCCGACACATAGGATATAGTTAAGTTCAACTTGGTCTAGTTTAGAGTTAGGTATAGAGTTAGGTAAAGTGTGTTTCTTTACCGTTGTACATATTGTAACTTACAATCCGACGGTCACGATATGTAGTGATCCGACGGTTCACTCTCACCTCGGTATTATCGACACTTGATCCGTGGCTTGACACCCGATTGGTCCATGAGTTCTATTTAAAGCGCATGGAGGGTCATTGTTCGTAAAATCCGTGCATGAGAGAAGCTTATGTAAATTTTCATTCTTTGATTAATAAATTGTCTGTACCCACGTTGGGACAGGCCGTGGACTGTTTCCCTCCTTGCACTCTGAGGGTTTTAACCACGTCAAAAATACTGGTGTATTGATTTGAGATCTGGTTGTGAGCGGTGTCCTTTTGGTATTCTTTCTGAGGAACTTACCCTGTAAATTCCTACAGTAGCCCTCTGTGTCCTCTTTCCAATGCCACTAGTCTGATCCAAATTGGATTCTCCAAGGAGGAGTTATGCCAAATCTCCCACAGTGACCTGATTATAGACTAGTTCTGTAGAGCGAACTTGTACGACGTGCCACGTGTCACTGTTTCGACCTTTGGCTCTGAAAATATATAAAAGAAACTACAGTTTGTTCTATTTTTGTACCTTCTTATGAAATTTCAATCTGATGCTCTAAGAGAAAGTTATGACGATTTTCCCCAGGTCACCTATTTGGAATGTAATTCAAGAGTCTGCAAAAAGACCAACTTCCTCAGATCATATCTCCGCAAATATAGTGTGAAAAGATTTGAAATTTGGACCCGAGGTTCAGTGCCATTTCATCTCAAATGGTTTTTTTTTTCACTTTTGAAACATCACAGAAATAATGTTATAGCGAAAATTCCACGATGACCTATTTGGAGCAGCACAACCATAAAATCCAAAGGTCTGATACCAAATGTTATGAAACCAGCTCACAAAAAGATAGAAAAGATAATTGAATGCCTTATAATTTAGCCTCTTCGAGGGGGCAACCTCCTTTACATTACACAAATGAACAATTCTTGGATGATACAAATGAAAAGACCTCCTTTCTATATATAGGAGTCTAAGGGGTCATAATATAATTAGAGTCGACATAACAATAATAATGTAAGGGCACAATAATAACAATAGTGGGCTTCTTTGGGGCACAATTGTAACAATATGAGCACTACATGGGTACGTTAATATAATAAGGGGGTTGTACTAATAACAATAAGGGGTTACACTAGTAGTATAGGGGCCTAACAATCATCCTGTTAGTGACTTCTATCTAGCCATTAGTTTGGGGATGGAAAGTCATGGACTTAGTGAGCTTGGTGTCCATCATTGACCAGAGACTGGACCAAAATGTTCTGACGAACTTGTTGTTCTGATCTAAGATGATAGATTGTGGGATCCCAAAGTGTACCCACACTCATTCAAAGAAGAGTTTAGGAGTGGCTTCTGTTGTGATATTATTCTTCTAGACCGCCATAATGGCCATCTTCGAGAATCTGTCGACGACCGCAAAAACACTGTCATTTCCATGCTTAGTAAAAGGAAGTCCCAACATGTAATCCATGGAGATGGATTCCCAAGGTCGACTAGAGGTAGAAAGTGGAGTATATAGGCCTTGCTTCTTGATGGTCAGTTTGGCAATGGCGTAGGATCTGATGTACTTCCTGACATTCTGTCGAAGATTAAACCAATAGAAATACTTATGCAATACTGCCACTGTTTTGTTGACCTCGAAATGCCCAATGACCTGACTGTAGTGTGCTTCCCAAATCATCTTGTCTCACTCGCTTGAAGGAACACAAAGGTGTCCCAGGTGGCATAGCAGGGCATCCTGGAGATGAAAATATGGAACTTGATGACCCTCCAGGAGTGTCCGGTATGCGTGGCCGAATTTTGGGTCACTTTTGTAGAGAAGTGGCTAGTCAGAAGTCTCATGCTCACAAGAGTTGATCATAGTGGTTAATGCCATGATCTGTGGTTGGCTAAGGCAGTCTGCAACATTATTGGTGCTACCCTTCTTATGCTTGATATTCAAATGGAACTGTTGCAGGTATGTGGACCGCTTCTGATGGTGATCATTCTGCAACTTCCCTTGTGTCTATATGAATTGTAGGGGTTGGTGGTCTATGTGGATGATTGTTTCCTTCCCCAAAATGTAATGCTTCCATTGTCAAAAGGCTTGCATAATGGAATAGATATCTTTGTCATAAGTGGGATACTTTCGGAATGTGTTTGAAAGTGTCTCACTGTGATATGCCACTGGATGCCCCCGTTGAGTAAGGATTGCCCCAATAGCATATTTAGAGGCATCTTTCTTAATCTAAAATGGTTGTTTCAAGTTTGTTAAAGTGAGCATTGGTGCAGAGCAGAGGTGATGTTTCAACGCTACGAATGTCTTCTGTTGAGATGCAGACTAATTTTTTTTTCCTTTCGCTCCTTCCTTGGTGACTTCACTCAAGGGCGAAGTGATATGAGGGAATCCCAACATGAATCTACAATAGAAATTTGCAAGACCCAGAAAGCTACGGTGCTCTGTCAGAGTGGTTGGAAATGGCCAATGCCGCATGACTTGGATCTTGGATGGATCCACATGCACCCCCTGTTCATCAATAATGTATCCTAGATACTGAACCTGGGTCATGCCAAAAGTGAATTTATCCAAATTGGCACACATCTTATGTTGTTGGAGTGTTTGGAGAACCTGTGGAATGTGGTGGAGGTGCTCTTCCCAACTCTCGTTGAAGATCAGGATGTCATCCAAGTATACCACTACAAATGAGTTGGTGAATGGCTGCAAGATGTCACCCATTAGCCTCATGAAGGTTGCAGGAGCATTCATCAACCCAAAATGCATAACCATCCATTCAAAAAGGCCCTTCGTGGCTTTGAAGGTAGTCTTCCACACATTGGAGGGTTCAATTTGTACTTGGTGATATCTGGACTTCAAGTCGATCTTACTGAAATATTCCCCCCTTGCGTTTTTCCAAAAGGTCATCAATCCATGGGATCGGGTACTTGTTCCAGACAATAATCTTGTTCAGCTCCCGATAGTCAATACAAAGTCTCTAAGTCTCGTCCTTCTTCTGTACCAACATGATCAGGCTCCCAAAGGACGATGAACTCAGCCAGATGTGGCCTTTCTACACCAGCTCCTGAATTTTCCTCTTGATTTCATCGTTCTCCAGAATAGATCACTGATAGATTGGTTCATTGGGCAATGATGCAGCCGGGGTTAGATCGATGGAGTGCTTGACCTGACAATGCAGATGCACCCCTATGAGGGAGGTGCAGATGTCCTCGTACTCCTCCATGACCTTGTCCATTTGTTGTTGTCATGCAGAGGGGCCCTGCATAGAGGTTGTAGCCATTATCTTCCTCTTTCCCTAAGGGCGTATCATCAAGAAAAATAAATTCTTGGTTTTGGAAATGAGCTTACTGCATTTGTTTGCAGTAACCAATGAGATGGCATTAGGTGGTGATACCTTTGGTATCCAGTACAGCTTATTTCCCAAAGTAACAATAACAATGTGAGGCCTTGACTCATACACATCATGTCACTTCCACAAGTATGGTTGGCCTAATAATACATCAAAAACATAAAGGGAAGCAATTTCACATAATACCTCATACGTGAATGGCTTGATGCTGTATGGAAAGCGGCATTGTTGGCTTATGCAAAGGTCCCATCCTTGGTGAACCAACTCGATAGTGTATGATTGTGGGTGTGTTGTGGTCAGTAAGCCCAGCTACTTCACGACCTCTGCCAAGATGAGGTTATTTTGGCTCCCGTTTTTAACAATGAACTGTAGAGGGGAACCCTTTACCCACATCTGGGAGTGGAAGAGGCGCTCCTCCTCCTCTGGACCTTCAAGTTCGTCCTTCTGGATCTTTGTGGTGGCAACGGTGTCATTCGACTCTGCATCGATAATATTCTTACCTTTGTCATTCCCCTTATCAGGTTTTGACTTAGAGTCGGAACATGCATATGATTACAAAGCCTTCAGCTTGGCCACCAGTAAATTCTTGTCCCAACACTCACTTGTGTTGTGAGTGGAGCTCTTACGGAACTCGCACAACTTTCCCATGTCCTTCTTCGGCTTTATGGTGTTGCTCTTTTCTTATGGATTTGTCGATTTTTCCTAGGCCGCCCAACCTTGGCCTTTTCCTTTGTTGTGTGGTTTGGGGGCACCTTTCCCTTGCTTTGGATTTGCATATTCAACGTCTTGCTTCTTTTGTTTAAACTTCTACTCAATCTTGACAGTGTATTGGTACCCCGTGCTGAGAGAGGAGATATCTAGGAACTCCATCTCATCCTAGATGTACCTATGTAGGCAACAACAGGAACTTGAGTACCAAATGTTTCTCAGAATCCTTGATACCCAACTTCATGTGCAGGGTATGAAAAAAATTGGTAAACTTTGGCACATCTTTGTCCCTTCCCTGTTGTAGCATTGTCCACTTTATGTATTTATCCTCATAGCTCCCGACAGGGTAGTACTGCTCCTTGATGGCATGCCAGAATAAATTCCAAGTGGCTGTGGTTGAAAAAAGTGAGGTTGTACTTTCATCCTTCTGCTCACAGTAGGTTTCCTACTAGTCCTTGATGTGGGGGGGTGGCTTTGAGAAGAGAAAAAGTAATATTTTCTCGACTTGAAAGATCATGAGGAGAAAATTATCCTTCTAGTAGATTTAACCATTTATCTACGGTGTCTGCATCTATTTGGCCATCAAATATGGGAATGTCAAAGTTTTCTTTTACCTTAAAAGGAGTGGAGCCTCTAGAGTGGCAGCTGGATGTGGATGCGTTGTCGGTGGGTAACCATTGAAGGATCTAGGCAAAGTTATCTATCATTGCATTATTTTGTTTCTCAAGGGCCTCCTCAAGAAATATTTTGATAGGATTTCCTGCCCCCTCATCCTTGTTTTATTCCCCCATGGGCGGTCGTCGGGGTTTGTGAGGCTTATCTTGCACAGGTTCAACCAGATCGAGCCCCAACTCCTTATATCCTGACCTCGTTGGGGACATGTAAAGAAAAATAGATAAAGAGCAGACCCCTCTGATACCATTGATCCTGATTTAAATAAGAATGCAACAAATTACATATATAACCATAAATACAAAGATGTAGTAGAAATAATATTTAATTTCATTAATATCAAATACTGAAATATGCTTATAATTAGAATGGAAATAAGACTAGCTCGGGTGATGGTAGATTATCTCTTAGAAGAGATGTGGTGGCTACATGCCCTGAATTGTGTTACAATGAGGTTTAAAGCCCTATTTATTATTGAGAAACAATGGAAAACCTTAAACTTCCAGAAACCTAACCCTAGGAGATGAAGCACCAAAATATGGGCCCCATTTGGGTAAATTTGTACATCAACCTCCCGGGGTTGTTAGAAATATTTATCCTAGCACTACAATGTTTGCATGACCAACATCGGTCAACGCCCCATGTTGGTCCTATTTTCCAAAAAAATGTCGTTTAGGGCCTCAAAATAGCTTCGGAAATTTAAGACCCAAAAAATTGTGAAAAATATTAATTTGTGCTACAAATGAGGAAACTGAAAAACTGAAAGAAAAAATGGTGGGGTCCAAGTGGAATAGGTAGGTGGCCACTAATATCCACCTGGATCAACCTCCAATATTGTGCTCCCAAGTCAAGGTGGACAAGTGGCATAAGGTGGGTCGCATGAATATATGTGCCTTATGTATCAAAACCAATGGTTGGGTGGAAAAGTTAGTCAAAGCTTTTATAAAGCAAAGAGAAATTATCAAAGGTTTTTTATGTTTTCAAGCTTTGGCATGGGCCCTCCCTTATCCTCTTTCCACATGGTCCAAACCACATTGCACATCGTATGTCACAAGTTTTGGAGGGTGCACCAAATACAGTGTCATGAAATCACCGATCATCGAGTTGCGATATTTCAAATGGGCCCAGGCGCTTAAGTGTGTGATACCATGTGTTACACATGGAGACCATTAGCGATTCACAATTGTAAAGAATTGGCCCCCGTCCTTGGCTCTTATCATATACTTTCCACCTAAGTCCCCAGGCTAATGCCGAGGGGAGAAATCAGAGATCGGTGTTCACATTTTTATTAAGTCTATTCAGTTTGAAACCTCTGATCTTTGAGCTCTGATACAACTATATAATTGATAGACAGGGCATGGTTGGTTCTAGTGGGTTGATAAAGAATGTAAGAAGGGATAGATGAGTTTTCAAATGCACTCAAAAATGGTCATCATGGGTTATCACTCCTGTCTTCTATAAATGGAAGGATTAAAGTTATTCAAACCGAAAGCGATAGGGAACTGGCCAAGAGTGTATGAGGCATAATGTGGTAGAAATGTGGTTGGATCAAAGGCCATCCAAGGAAGTGCCGTGGAGATATTTTGACAGCCATAATTCAGTTTGTTAGCCTCCTATTGCAATAGGTTTCATATTTCATGATTCACTGTTTTACATGCCAAATATGTCATCTTGTCATGCTGCAAGGTTCCATATTTCCAAGAAATTCCATTTTTGAAGAATCATACCATTTTTGAAGAGTTTTACAGATAAGGGAAAGCCAAACAGCTTAATCTTGGCTTCCCTAGGTTTAAATTGCTTGTTTTAGAAGATAGAGAATGAATATCTGTCCAAACAGCTTAAGCTTGGCAGATCAGTAGCTAGGTAGAGAAATGAAGGAGCCCAACTGCTTAATCTGGGCCCTTGGAAGAGATAAGGGTACATTTAGATAGGAGGGTAGTCAAAAGAAAAGAAGACAATCAGGGTCTGCAAGTTCAAGTGCACCCAAACCAAAAGGAAGAAAAAATGCTAGGTAAGTAGGTTGGGTAAGTAGTTTTGTGGTTGCAGAATCAAGCTATGTGATCCATTTCATGTTTTCAAGTGTTATATCTATTCAAATCACAATTATGAGGTAGTTTTTTATTTGGAGAAGCTCAAACAAGGCATGTCTAACTTCCCCTTCTTCTTATTCCCCAAATCACTCACTAACATCCCCTTGAGGACCTTGGGATCTGCCAAACCAGTCCTGTTATCACTTCATTTTTTGAAAAATACTAAGTCAAGATTTGACTTTCTTCAGTGAAAAGAAGCCACATTTCTTGTGTAAAAATCATTTCTCCGCAGTCCATTCATTTCCTATGTCTAAGTTTCAGTTCACAAACTTAGCCTCCCCCCTACACTTCACCTCACAAATCCATATTAACTTCTAATATTATTATGTAAATCCTTATCTATTTTCCCCTTCCCCTCACTAAAAGCACTAAATAGCTCCCCTATGTACATATTCCCATCCCCTGGCACTATAGCCCTATAACATCAGTTTGGGGAAATTCTGAGTTCATTTGGGGCTTAGCATTAGCCTTCTGCGTCCTAACCCTGGGATTAACTTAACATTTGGTTAAAGTTAATAACCTCTTTCCTCACCCCTTTACCCATAACATTTCATCATTTTTACCCTCTTGCGCTCATCGTTTAAAGTTTAGTGTTAAAATGTTTGAATAAACATTAAACATTTTCGGCGAAAAAAACCCACAAACCCAAAGTTTTTTGAACCCCCGCCATATAAATATTAATTTAATATTTGGGAGGGCCCCCGAACATAAACCTGCCGCCAGCTCTGCACTCTGTTAGCCCTCCAATCTGCCCTCCCAGATCCGACGGCCCTAGGTGATTTCGGAGCCGTCCGATAGCACGGCGGTTTTTCCATCGTACAAAAGACAGGTGTCTGCCCTTGATTGCATCGGAGCTCCTCTGACATTTACCACCCTCGTACAGAAGGTAGTCCGATGAAACCACAAACCGCCTTTTGTCTCTTCGCCCATGACGTCATCACCACGTCAGCGCTACGTCACCTCCACGTCAACCCGCCACTACTACCTGTCATTGCCACCGCTTCTGCCTCCGTCCCTGCCACGTCACCCTGCCGTACTGCCACGTCACTGCCGTACTGGGACCCACTGTTGACGTCATGCTGACATCATCACCAAAAAAGGCGCGAAGCGCGAAAAATGCAGCAAAGGATGCCCGGAATGAAAAACTGAGGTAGTTTTTGAATCACGCATCGCTAAGAAAAATTGGGTAAAATGGAGGGGCTCTCATGGCTCGGCTACCTGCAAAACCCAAAAATTTTCAATTTGGCAAGATATCTTCATAAAGGTTCATATTTAATCGGACAGCGCCGATAGCACTCAAGAGGCCGCGAAAAGAATTTGCAACAGCTATTTTTGCCTTGAAAGGGCAGAAAGGGGACGATTTGACAGTTTCAAGCACATCAAAGGAGAGAAAGTGGCCCAATTCAACTGTAAAAGAGTATCAGAGTAAAGATGAAACCCAGGTTAAATTGAAGAGTGTCAGTGAAGTGGCAAAGAGTATCAGATTGGCAATACCAAAGCAGGTGAACATTAAAGGCCCCCAAGCAAAGTCAAAGAAAGCGGTGAAGCCATTTAAATCTCTCAGATCACAGTTAATGCACATCAAAGCCACTCAAGAGCAAGGGATCAAAGCCCAAAGCACAGTTATGGCTAAATGAACAGCACAGAGCCATAAGGACAGATATTAACTCATTTTGATGCAGCTGCCTCTAGGACAGCTCAAATAAATATCTTCTCGCATTAACTTCAGGACAAGATTAGGTTAAAGAACTCATTTCCCTCAAACTTGTTTAAGGTCTGCTGTAAGAGATATTTTTGGATATTTTCTCTATATAAACCAGCCTAATTCATTGTTTAAAGGGTTGGTTTGTTGATATCCTCATTCTGGACTTGCGCTATATTTTTTAGAAGCTTTGTAATCAAAGACTGTTGGAATGCTTTGGATGAAGAACTGACTATTGTGTTATTAATGGCCAAAGAGTAACTGTGGAATTCCTGTGCTACTACATGGCTCAATAAGTGTTTACAGTTTATATATGTTTATGCACCATTATGTTACCATCTAAATAGCAAGAAAAAAGGATAGCTTAGGTTTTGCTTGACTGCACCCTATGCTCAGTTCTTATTATTTCTATATGATTTCTTCAGAAATGGTTATGAATATGCATACTTAAATGATCATGTTGACCCTGTTTCTTTCACATATGACTGTTATTTAGGAATTCTTGATTGCTCCTAGAGAAACTATCATTCACCTTCCCTCTCTATTAGCTAATGAAATATTCTTAGTTTCCTTTCATTTCAGCCTGATATTGTTCTATGTGCAGCTATCCTACTCTATATTCCTCTTGTGACCAAGAAAACGCAACAACAAGCCCCAATCCATGACTCCATGCCCAATGGTTTGAACTTCTCACACTATGCATCCCAACTCTGCTTGAAAACTTCTCCTTCCCACCAAAATCAAAACAAAACCCTTGTACACCATAACTAGCCTAAAATCAACCCAAAACAAAGTTAAATCATAAAGAGAGAGCCGTCTCTGACTGTAGGTAGGCTAGGACCTGCAGCCCAAATATTGGTTTGTGGTTACCTCGGCTGTATCCCTTAAGGAGCCAAGGAACAACCTGAGTGATAACATCATTGGCGACTCCACTGGGGACTCTTATTCAAAAAATTCTAAAAAACAAGTTAGAAGCTGGCTCCCAAGAAGAAAACATATAATACTAGGTCAAACCCAGACCCAAATCCACCAGCTATTTTTTAAAATCCCAATTTAATCTCTAGAAACCTTAGCAAACAAAAACAAGAAGAGGTAGCTGATTCTAGTCCTGAAACAGTTCAGTCAAGCTGTTTTCCAACCCCTGTTAAAGTTTTGTTTCGTTCAACCCCTACTTCCCCTTGTTCATCATCCACTTCTCCAAGCACCTCTTCCACACCTCCATTCACTGTGCATACTACCACTACCACCAATGTTATTACAACTCTTCCAGTTGTTCCAGTCGTTCGACTTATTCCGGTAAATATGCCTAACAGATATGCACCCTTACAGTTACCTGCAAATCCAGGGGCTATGCCTCAAGACTATCAAACCAAAATCACATACTTTGATGCCACTGGTTCTATCACAGCCCTGCAACATACCAAGAAAATGCAGGACTATTTTGAGAGTTATGAAATAGATGATGATAGTGTAAGAATGAAGATTTTTGTCCAAAGTTTAACAGGAGATGTAAGGCCATGGTTTAGAGCACTGGCTGCAAATTCCATAGCTGACCCAGAGGCCCTTTACCAAGCATTTCTTAACAGATGGGAGAAGAAGAAAGACCCTCTACACATATTATCCGAGTATGACACTATCAAAAGAGGCCATCAAGAAGCTGTCTTAGACTATTGTGCATGGTTTAACAATGTTTATAACGCTATTCCACAAAACCTTAGACCTCCACCTGATCTTGCTTTATACAAATTACCTGATGGATTTGATTCAGACATGGCTTATCAGTTAAGGGAAAGAGCCCCTCAAACCTTAGCAGACATGCAGAATGTGGCTGTTAGTGTGGAGGCAAATCTGATTGCCAAGCGAAATAGAGCAAGAGCTGAGAGAAGAAATACTTTTAAAGATGAACCTTCAGCCTTTGAGCAAAAATTAGACACAATCACCAAAGGTATGGATAGCTTTGAAAATATATGGGAACTATTGAAAGAAAAGCCTCATGGGAAGGATAGCAAAACAATCCTATGAGAAATCCAAACTTTAGAAAAAATCAGAACCCAAATGTTGGAAGGGCAAATCCTGACCATGATATAAGACCTCCTTTTCATGAAAACTATGCTTAAGCATCCACATCTAGTGAGCAGATAGAGGACACTCACATAAACTTGATGGGTTTGAAAAGTGAACAACAAGTATTTCTAACCCAAGAAGACCAAGATAACCATGATATAAATCAATTTCAGACCAAGTCTGGAGAGTCATTTGACTTCAAACAGGCTATGATTCAGTTGTCTACAAAGTCCATAAATCCCATTGATGTGTCTGATCCCATCAAGCCAAAGGATGTCAAGCTAGCTAAGAAAGTAAAAGACAAGGCCGCTATCACAGAACTTGCTGATAAAACATACCCAAAATTAAAAGAAGTGACCACAGAGGATGTATCTGACATGAAACCCTCTAATAACCAGCCTTTTGTATGATTTTCCTCAAAAGACAATGTAAATAGCACTCCTCAAAGCCTTCCCAAAATAGAGCAATCTCAAGAAATCACTGATAACCAAGAGAAGATCACTGAAGATACAATTGAAAAGGGAAAATATTCCAGTCACAATACTAAAACACAGTCAGAAAAAGCGTTTGATTTAGAAGCAAAAATTGGTAAATTAAAGATATCTATTCCTCTCTCTGATCTTGCCAAACATGATGTGTACAGACAACAAATCAAAAGATCACTGCAAATTCCAAAGAACAAGGATGATGTTAATGTCTTAGATAATCAACTTGAATTACTTTTTGGTCCTGAAGTCAATGGTAAATCAGGACATGGAGTTGTTCTACTCTTTTATGTCAGTTTGCACATTCATGATAAAGTGTTGCACAATGCTATGTTTGATTCAGGTGCTTCACACAATCTAATGCCCAAAGTTGTAATGGAGAAGCTAAACCTTGATGTCACTAGACCCTACAAAGACTTATTCTCATTTGATTCTAGTCAGGTCGAGTGTTTAGGCTTAATCAAAGACCTTTGTGTGTCCTTAGTTCAATTTCCCAACAAAACGATCCTAATGGACGTGGTGGTTGTTGAAATTCCACCAAAGTATGGCATTCTCTTATCAAGATCTTGGGGAGAAAAACTCCAAGGATCTCTCCAACTAGACCTCTCCTATGCCACTATTTCAGTCTTTGGGCAACCAAAGAGACTGTACAGAGAAACACTGATGAAGTATGTGGTAAGTAGTGAGTAAAGACCCCAAAACTTTCCCATTTACTCAATCCATGCTTATATGGATTCCTTTATATTGTTCAATGATGATAGCTGCCCTCCCACTGATGAGAATCCTTTGCCTTTAGAACAAGAAACATGCATCAATCGAGAGTCGGTTGCCCATACCCATGAAACTGTTAAAACAATTAGTGCAACCAGCATACAAGAAGAACCACATGAAGCACAAAACCTAGGTCCGCCGAATCCTAAAATGACTGAAACTCTTAATACTAACCACAAGCAAGAAATCACATGGTATTTAGAGTTTTATGGTTCTGTTAATAAGCTAGGAGCAGGGGCAAGAATATGGATCCATAATACACATAACAGCCATGCAGAGGGTCATGCTTACAGACTAAACTTCAAATGCACCAATAACATGGCAAAGTATGAGGCTCTCTTTTTAGGCCTTAAAATGCTCAAAGCTCTAGGAGCTGCAAAAGTCCATTCTAGGTGACTCCGATTTAATCATTCAACAGATGAAATGTAACTTTGTTACTAATGACAATAGGCTAAGAGCTTATAGGTCTGCTGCCATAGAAATATTCAATTCCTTCACCGAATCCAAGCTTGCTAAGATTTCTAGAAACCATAACATGCATGCTCATAGTCTAGCTACTTTTGCTAGCACTTGCAAGCTACCCTTTGAGCCCAATTACCACTTTACTGCTGAGATAAAGCACAGGCATGCTGTCCCTAACAATATCAAATATTGGTAAGTGTTTGAGGATGATGCTCAAATCAACATTTTTCTTACCTTACAACAAGAATTCTCAAGCTCAAACATTGATGAAGATGCCATGGATGACTCACAACAGCAAATGAGCCAAAATGAGCAAACTATAACAGCTGAAGCAACAAATCAAATGCTGCACCCAACCATTTTTTATGATAAAAGCATGCAAGAGCTGAAGAAAATGCATTTAGATGAAATAGCTGAAGTAGAGGCTGAAGTCATTGATTTAAAAGACAACTTTTTACCTGCTGGCCTCACCCCATTAGAAGACATATTTGATTCAAACGATGTCCCAAAAAGGCCAAAGATGGAGCCCTTAAACGCTGCTGTGGAAGACTGTAATATTGGGACAGCAGAGACGCCCAAAATGATTAAACTGTCCAAGTCTTTGCCTCCCGATCAAAAACCAAAATATGTTGATTTATTTAAAGAGTTTCAAGATGTATTTGCCTGGATTTATGAGGACCTTAAGTCCTATGACACCTCCGTTATTCAACATACCATTCCCTTAAAGCCAAATCAAAATCCCTTCAAATAGAAACTAAGGAGAATCAATCTTGTGCTTCTCTCTTTGATTGTGAAAGAAGGGAAAAGAATGTTTGAGACCGGTATCATAGCACCCATTAGATTTTCAGAATGGGTATCCAATCTTGTTCCCACAAGGAAGAAAACAGGGGAGATTAGACTATGTGTGGACTTAAGAAATCTGAACCAAGTCTCCCTTAAAGATCACTACCCACTGCCAAAAATGGACCACATTCTACAAAGAGTAGTGGGGTCTTCAAGAATTTCTTTGCTAGATGGCTTTTCAGGTTTTAATCAAATACTTGGTCACCCCAATGACCAAGACAAGACAGCCTTTACAACACCGTGGGGAACATTTAAGTATGTGAAGATGCCTTTCAGACTAAAGAATGAAGGTGCTACCTTTCAAAGAGCCATGGACATTGAATTTGCCAAGGAAATCCATGATTTCCCAGTGGTTTACCTTGATGACCTTACTCCTTTCTCAAAATCTGATCAAGAGCACCTAAAACATTTGAGACAAGTGTTCCTAACATGTAGGAAATATGGCATTTCCTTGAACCCCAAGAAATCTATCTTCGGCCTAGAAGAAGGAAAATTATTAGGCCATATCATTTCAAAACATGGGATTAGAATAGATCCGGAAAGAATCCAAGCCATTTTTCAAATCCCTTATCCGAGAAACATCAAAGAACTGCAATCATTCCTAGGAAAGATCAATTTCCTAAGGAGATTTATCCGAAACTTGGCCGAGATGATACGAATGCTTAATAAAATGTTAAAGAAGGATTCCAAGGTAAAATGGACTTTAGAAGCCAAGCAAGCCTTTGAGGGCATAAAATCTACCTTAACCCAAGCCCCAGTCCTCACAAGTCCTCAATTTGATAAAGATTTCATCATTTTTTCATTTGCATCTGAACACACCATTGTTGTTGTCCTTTTGCAGAAGGATGATCAGGGAAATGAAAAGCCAATTGCATTTTTTGGCCGAGCCCTTAGAGATGCACCCTTGAAGTACCAAATAATGGAGAAGAAAGCATATGCCCTTGTTAAAGCAATCAAAGATTTCAGAATTTACATTTTATATTCACATGTGATTGCTTATGTACCAAATGCTGTTGTGAAAGACATATTAACTCAAGAGGGCATAGAAGGCAAAAGCGGCAAATGGATTGCCAATATCCTTGAGTATGACATTGAGATAAAACCCACCAAGCTGATAAAGGGACAAGGTTTAGCCAAATTGATATCCGAAACCAATTTCCAAGCTTTAGACATTAATCAACTGGACAATGAACAAGAGCTGGCGACTCCACAAATCAGTCAAGCTTTTTTGCAATCCCCATGGTATGCTGATATATTTTTTATATTTTTAAACCTGTGTTCTCCTCCAGGATTGTCCAGAACCAAAAAGAGATTTCTAAAGATGAAAACATCAAAGTTTTGTGTCTTAGATAGTGCCCTGTTTTGGAAAAATCATGAAGGAATATTGCTGAATTGTCTAACTATGAATGAAACTGATAGTGTCATGAAAGAATTCCATGCAGGGGACTGTGGAGGGCACTTATATTAAAATTCCACTGCTGATAAGATACTAAGGGCTGGTTTCTATTGGCCCTCTTTGTTTGCTGATGTGAGAAAGTTTGTTGTTTCATGCCACAAATGCCAAATCTTTGAAGGCAAAATAAAGCTTCTGCCCTTGCCCCTTAAACCCATTTCAACCGAGAAGCCTTTTCAACAATGGGGTCTTGACTTCATTGGAGAAATCCATCCATCCTCTTCTGGCCAGCATAAGTGGATTCTAACAGCCACAGATTACTTTACCAAGTGGATTGAAGCCATCCCATGTAGGCAAGCCAATGACTCCACCATTATCCAATTCCTTGAAACCAACATTTTGTCCAGATTTGGCTATCCTGAGAAGATCATTACAGATAACGCTGTTGCCTTCAAATCCAAGAAAATGATTAGTTTTTGCCACAAATTCCACATTACCTTGGGTCACTCCACAGCCTATTACCCTCAAGGTAATGGCTTGGCCGAATCATCCAACAAGAGTCTGATTAACATCATTAAGAAAGTCTTGGAGGAGAATAAGAAGAACTGGCACAAAAAGCTTGTAAATTCCCTATGGGCAGATAGATTGTCAACCAAGAGATCTATTGGGATGAGCCCATATGAGTTAGTTTATGGCATGGAGGCCAAGTTACCCTCTTCTTTAGGAATCCCTGTTATCAAATTGCTACAAGAAATGCAGGCATAGCCAAATGATATCCAAAGAATAATAAACCAAACCATCCATTTGCAGCAAACAAGAGAGCAAGTGTACGACAGAGCTCAGATCTTACAAGAGAAGCTCAAGAAAATGTTTGACGAAAGAACCAAGGCTGAAGATTTTTGCATAGGTGACAAAGTCTTAAGATGGGATTCAAGAAGAGAGGACAAAGGAAAGCATGGCAAGTTTGATTTCCTGTGGAAAGACCCCTTTATTGTTTTTGTTGTTCAAGGGAACAACACATATTTTCTGAAGAGTTTAGATGGCAGCACAGCTGAAGAAGGCCCTGTCAATGGCCGAATACTAAAGCACTATCATGATCCGATTTGTTGAACGCAGCACAGCTCTGTATACTATCTGTACATTAATATTTGTATTTTCAGCACTTTTTCTTATAGTAGGCCAATAAGAGGGAACAATGCAGCAAATTTTGAAGGAAAAATCAAAGAAAGCTCTATTTCAGATCTCTGTTTTTGAAATAAATCCAAAGAAGTGCTCAAGCAGATTTCAATATGTTTACAAGCACCCAAAAGGCAAGAAGTAGAGTTGTAATGTTTCTGCAATTCAGCTCAAAAGGATACTGCATATTAGCTTATAAGAATTCAGTCAAAGGCATTGAAAAGAAGGATAATTTCAGTTTACAACAACAAGTGAAGATCCAAGCATTCTGACCTGCTGTTCTTGGCTTTTCATCATGAAAAACCATCCCCAAGTGGAGCCACTGTTAGCCTCCTATTGCAATAGGTTTCATACTTCATGATTGGCTGTTTTACATGCCAAATATGTCATCTTGTCATGCTGCAAGGTTCCATATTTTCAAGAAATTCCATTTTTGAAGAATCATACCATTTTTGAAGAGTTTTACAGATAAGGGAAAGCCAAACAGCTTAATCTTGGCTTCCCTAGGTTTAAATTGATTGTTTTAGAAGATAGAGAATGAATATCTGTCCAAACAGCTTAAGCTTGGAAGATCAGTAGCTAGGTAGAGAAATGAAGGAGGCCAACTGCTTAATTTGGGCCCTTGGAAGAGTTAAGGGTACATTTAGATAGGAGGGCAGTCAAAAGAAAAGAAGACAATCAGGGTCTACAAGTTCAAGTGCACCCAAACCAAAAGGAAGAAAAAATGCTAGGTAAGTAGGCCGGGTAAGTAGTTTTGTGGTTGCAGAATCAAGCTATGTGATCCATTTCATGTTTTCAAGTGTTATATCTATTCAGATCATAATTATGAGGCGGTTTTTTATTTGGAGGAGCTCAAACAAGGCATGTCTAACTCCCCCTTCTTCTTATTCCCCAAATCACTCACTAACATCCCCTTGAGGACCTTCGGATCTGCCCAACCAGTCCTGTTATCACTTCATTTTTTGAAAAATACTAAGTCAAGCTTTGACTTTCTTCAGTGAAAAGAAGCCACATTTCTTGTGTAAAAATCATTTCTCTGCAATCCATTCATTTCCTATGTCTAAAGTTTCAGTTCACAAACTTAGCCTCCCCCCTACACTTCACCTCACAATTTCATATTAACTTCTAATATTATTATGTAAATCCCTATCTATTTTCCCCTTCCCCTTACTAAAAGCACTAAATAGCTCCCCTATGTACATATTCCCATCCCCTGGCACTATAGCCCTATAACATCAGTTTTGGGAAACGTTGAGTTCATTTGGGGCTTAGCATTAGCCTTCCGCGTCCTAACCCTGGGATTAACTTAACATTTGGTTAAATTCAATAACCTCTTTCCTCACCCATTTACCCATAACGTTTCATCATGTTTACCCTCTCGCGCTCATCGTTTAAAGTTTCGTGTTAAAATGTTTGAATAAACGTTAAACATTTTCGGTGAAAAAAACCCACAAACCCAAAGTTTTTTGAACCCCCGCCATATAAATATTAATTTAATATTCGGGAGGGCCCCCCCACATAAACCTGCCGCCAGCTCTGCACTCCTTTAGCCCTCCGATCCGCCCTCCCAGATCCGACGGCCCTCGGTGATTTCGGAGCTGCCCCGTCACTCAACAGTTAGCGTCTAATAGCACAGCGATTTTGCCGTCGTACAGAAGACAGGTGTCCACCCTTGATTGCATCGGAGCTCCTCTGACATTTACCACCATCGTACAGAAGGCGGTCCGATGAAACCACAAACTGCCTTCTGTCTCTCCGCCCCTGGCGTCATCGCCACGTCAGCGCTACGTCACCTCCGTGTCAACCCGCCACTGCTATGTGTCACTGCCACCGCTTCTGCCTCTGTCCCTGCAACGTCACCCTGTCGTACTGCCATGTCACCCTGCCATGTCATTGCCATACCGGGACCCACCATTGACGTCATGCTGACATCATGTTGATGTCATCACCAAAAAAGGCGCGAAGCGCGAAAAACGTAGCGAAGGATGCCCGGAATGAAAAACTGAGGAATTTTTTGAATCGCTCATCGCTAAGAAAAATTGGGCAAAATGGAGGGCCTCTCATGGCTCAGCTACCTGCAAAAACCAAAAATTCTCAATTTGACAGGATTTCTTCATAAAGGTTCATATTTAATCGGCCAGCACCGATAGCACTCAAGAGGCCACGAAAAGCATTTGCAGCAGCTATTTTTGCCTTGAAAGGGCAGAAAGGGGACGACTTGACAATTTCAAGCACATCAAGGGAGAGAAAGTGGCCCGATTCAACTGTAAAAGAGTATCAAAGGAAAGATGAAACCCAGGTGTCTAGTCAATTTAACGTCTTAAATTGCTCTACATAAATTATCAATCCGGGTATCGTAAACTGATGAAGTGTGGTGCACCATATGTGCTTAGTTAACCTTTTTCTTACTTTGTTGTTTTATAGATTTTATTTTGTTTTGGGGTTTTGTTTTTGTTGGTTTCCTAAAGTGTCTAATGCAAATGGAAATCCTATTCTAAGGTCTTAAGAATACTTTTAAAGGACAAGTATGGATAGAGATTTCAAGACAAGGCCTATGTCCCTAATGGTAACTTCCAAAACTTAGCACTTCAAAAGATCTTAAAACATGTTATTGATGGAATTAGTACTTAAACAAAAGTGTAAATATGTAGCTACTTCAATCAAAATAGAATGCAATAACCAATCAATGAGCTAGTGACTATGAAACCCAGTATCCTTGCTGCTGTATAAAAAGAAAACTGAAGAAAGTAAAAACTGAACTTAAAGCAACTCAAAGACTGAAAGCAAAGCAACTAATTCACACTACTTCAACTCTTCTGATCCTTTACCCTTCAGCTCAATCTACCTTATGGGAAGCAATCATGAACAAGTTAAGCAATATGATATCTAAATTGCATAAAGGAAACTAATCACACTACTTCAACTCTTCTGATCCTTTACCCTTCATCTCAATCTACCTTATGGGAAGCAATCATGAACAAGTTAAGCAATATGATATCTAAATTGCATAAAGGAAACTAATCACACTACTTCAACTCTTCTGATCCTCTACCCTTCAGCTCAATCTACCTTATGGGAAGCAACCATGAACAAGTTAAGCAATATGATATCTAAATTGCATAAAGGAAACTAATCACACTACTTCAACTCTTCTGATCCTTTACCCTTCAGCTCAATCTACCTTATGGGAAGCAACCATGAACAAGTTAAGCAATATGATATCTAAATTGCATAAAGGAAACTAATCACACTACTTCAACTCTTCTGATCCTTTACCCTTCAGCTCAATCTACCTTATGGGAAGCAATCATGAACAAGTTGAGTAATATGATATATAAATTGCATGAAAGTAAATGAGCAAAACAAAACTCAAAGAAATAACAATGCTGGAATTAGAACTCAAAAAAAAAAAATCACCAGAAGGACAAGATGATTCTGTCATGTCATTAGTCATTAAAAATCTATGTGCATTATTAACCTACAATCAACCGGTTGAACACACTTGCATGAATTAAAATTGCATGAATGAAAAATCTAATCTATCAAACTTGAAAGCAATTAAATGACATAATGAAATCAAAGCAAAATTACAAAATGAAATCTACTCTACCTTACATTCTAATATGCTCCATGAAATCTACTTCACATCTCCTTCCATGTTGAGAACATCAAAGCTTTATTCAAATTCTTCAAAATTACAAAGTACAACAAAGCTCTCCAAAGCTTTCAAAAGCCATCAAGGAAGAGCTACAAACTCCAAGCTAAAGAACTCACAAGCTAAAAAGACTAATAAGCTAATCCTAGGCTAACAAATGAAGGAGAGAGATCTCCTATTTATACAAAAATATGAGAACCATCTCATTAATGAGAATCCATGAATCTCTCCCTCTACCTCTAGAGTCCTAATCAAAATAGGAACTGATAAGACACATGTCTTCTTAGAGTTACAATACAATTAGGAGATGTGACACATATGCTCATGATCCCATGATTCTTTCCACTCAAATTCGAATTTGGCCTTGGGGTGCCACATAAGGGTCTTCTAGAAGCCTCCTTTCAACCTACACATGTCAACAATCTCAACCCATTTGTTAGGTATAAGCATATGCACATTATTTTCTAATGTTTAACCACAAATTCACTTAAAAGGATTAGAAATAATAAAGATTGGAAAAACATAAAGGTGGCCCAATGATAGTGAAAGTGGGATGAATGTGGTGACATAGTAGTAAAATGGAGGTGATATAATGGACATAATAGTGAAAGTGTAATGGAAATGAATGACATTTTCAAGACTCAACACCAAGTTAAATTGAAGAGTACCAGTGAAGCGGCAAAGAGTATCAGATTGGCAATACCAAAGCAGGTGAACATTAAAGGCCCCCAAGCAAAGTCAAAGAAAGTGGTGAAGCCATTTAAAGCTCTCAGATCACAGTTAATGCACATCAAAGCCACTCAAGAGCGGGGGATCAAAGCCAAAAGCACAGTTATGGCTAAATGAACAGCACAGAGCCATAAGGACAGATATTAACTCATTTTGATGCAGCTGCCTCCAGGACAGCTCAAATAAATATCTTCTCGCATTAAGTTCAGGACAAGATTAGGTTAAAGAACTTATTTCCCTCAGACCTATTTAAGGTCTGCTGTAATAGATATTTTTGGATATTTTCTCTATATAAACCACCCTAATTCATTGTTTAAAGGGTTGGTTGGTTGATATCCTCATTCTGGACTTGCGCTATATTTTTTAGAAGCTCTGTAATCAAAGACTGCTGGAATGCTTTGGATGAAGAACTGACTGTTGTGTTATTAATGGCCAAAGAGCGACTGTGGAATTCTTGTGCTACTACATGGCTCAATAAGTGTTATCCTATCTCTGTTTACAGTTTATATATGTTTATGCACCATTGTGTTACCATCTAAATAACAAGAAAAAAGAATAGCTTAGGTTTTTCTTGACTGCACCCTATGCTCAGTTCTTGTTATTTCTATATGTTTTCTTCATAAATGGTTATGAATATGCATACTTAAATGATCATGTTTACCCTGTTTCTTTCACATATGATTTTTATTTAGGAATTCTTGATTGCTCCGAGAGAAACTATCATTCACCTTCCCTCTCTGTTAGCTAATGAAAGATTCTTAGTTGCCTTTCATTTCTGACCTTCATCCCATCTGTATTCCAGCCTGATATTGTTCTATGTGTAGCTATCTTGCTCTATATTCCTCTTGTGACCAAGAAAACACAACAACAAGCCATAATCCATGAATCCATGCCCAATGGTTTGAACTTCTCACACTATGCATCCCAACTCTTCTTGAAAACATCTCCTTCCCATCAAAATCAAAACAAAACCCTTGTACACCATAACTAGCCTAAAGTCAACCCAAAACAAAGTTAAATCATAAAGAGAGAGCCCTCTCTAACTGCAGGTAGGCTAGGACCTGCAGCCCAAAGATTGGTTTGTGGTTACCTCGGCCGTATCCCTTAAGGAGCAAAGGGACAACCTGAGTGATAACATAGTTTTCACATGTTTTGTTATTCAGTTGTTTTGTTAGTTTGTCATTCTATTTTATCTTAAAGAAAAGCATATTTACATTGTAATAATTTGAGGCAACAAAGCCTACACACCGACATAGCTATTCATGCAGACAACTGGAAGCTTAGGCTTAAGATATTTTTGTAAATGATTTCCAAGTTCTCCCTCTCCTTATAAAAGGAAGGAAGAAACACTTAACAAAGGTTCAAAATTTTTGGGAAAGACTTCTCTCTTACGAGACCTTTTCCTATTTTCCTAAAGGCCTGTCTGAAGCTTGTTGTATGTTGGTTTTCTTCAAGAGATTAATACAAAGTTCCAGGTGATTCCAACTTATTAGATTTGCAGTATGTTCTTCTCTCTTTGTATCTACATTTATGTTTAAAATTCTTCACAGATTGCATGTCAAGTAGAAGCTAGTTGTATTTCCCTTCAGATGCAGATTCATTTAAATCAAAACATTGATGGATAATACCTATTTCATGGTGGAAATCGAGTCTTTAAAAAGCACTCCATGGATCTTAGCATTTCACAAAACTCTCTCTCACTCGTTTCTCTCTGAGTCTTGACACA
Source organism: Pinus tabuliformis (assembly GCA_031772625.1). Classification (NCBI taxonomy): domain Eukaryota; kingdom Viridiplantae; phylum Streptophyta; class Pinopsida; order Pinales; family Pinaceae; genus Pinus; species Pinus tabuliformis. The sequence continues at coordinate 379,555,650 of CM062808.1, read as the reverse complement.
TAGAATTATTATACCTTAAGCTATATATGATTTTATCCTCTTCTAATTTCTTCTCCCATTACCTATGTTTCAACAATTAAACTATAGCACATTCCTAATCTGATTTGGCCACCTGAAGTTGAGGATTATTTCCAGGATACTCCTGCATACAAGCTGCTTCATGTTTGATACCTTTATGAGCGATTCTGAATCAAACCCATTTACATTATTTGTGACAAACTATAGTGCTGAAATTATTTAATATAAATTTGTCAAGTAGTCTTTAAGATGACCTAGGCACTGGTCTCTCCCTTCAACCTGAAGTTGTCTCTAAGAAGCTTTCATATCTCTTGAAGCACTTGTGCTATAGGTGCTAGAAAAAGTGAGAACATATTTTTGGCACTGTTTCGAAGGAACGGATTAGAAATATTTTCAAATTGATGTTTGATGTTGATGTTTTAAAACATGGTTTTCAAATTTATTATAAGTATATCATTTTCCATTATCAATAAGAAGGGAGCCAATATGTGATTGTACATCATCTTTTATTCATACATGAGAATTTATGGATGTTTCAAAATCTTGTGATTTATTTTTCAACAAATATACTCGACAAATCCTAGTGTATTCATCAATAAATGGCACAATATGTTTATCACAATTTGCATATGGAACTAGCATAGGGACACACAAATCAAAATGAATCAGTGCATTTTTTCTATGTGCTCTAAAAGTATAATCATGAAATATTTGTTTGTTATGCTTTCCAAGGATACAAGAACCACACTACATTTTCCTAGGAATGGTTAGTAAACTAGAAACACCATTCCTTTTTAGTAAAGAAAAATTGGCATAATTAACATTTCCAAATATTAAATGCTAAAGAAGACTAGATGGAAATGTACCTTCATTATGCTGAGAGAGGTATATAGATTTATCTGCATGATTATATGTTCCTTCCATCTTTTTTTTGTCTTAACTCCTTCACTCTAGCCATGACAACCATGTTGCTATATTCTTTCCTTATTTCTACTATGCCAAAAAAAAAATGAGACTAGGTTGTTTAAGCCTAATGGTGTCAGGCCTTAAGGGCTTGAGACTTGATTTTTCGACAAAATACATGGTTCCATATACGTTGTCACTAAAATATTCAAAAAAAAAATTGAGAGTTCATATGGTAGGTTGTACCTGTATCAAATAACCTAACATCTCTCCAAGAAGCAAATGAAGTGTAAAAAATATCTTAACTTACTCCATTATTGAAATGGAAAACAACAAAATGAACATATTCATGTGCTTTACCCCCAGATGGATTTGGTGTTTTACCTTTATATTCTTTTGGTAATAATTTTCTTTGATTCTCTCCTAGGGGATATCGCATGTTGATTCCTTGTGTCCATCTCTTAAACAATAAATGAAGTGAATATTGAGTATTTCTTCTTGATGGCGTTTACACACCATGCCTTTGAAATTCTTTCTTCGACATCCTCTTTTGTTGCTACTTCCTTTAGGAGAACGATGCGACTAGTTATTCACTTTTTAAGAAAGTAAAATTACTTCTTCTTGAGATTGAGGTGTTCCCTTCTTCTTCCCATAATATTTCTCTCAGTTTGTAAACTTCTCAACCAAAGAATTAAAAGTAATAGACTTGACTTTCTCACTAACTTGTAGGGATTCGATATATCGAGTGATCTGGATTTAAACAGGAAGGCAACAAGTTACAGATATAACCATAGATACAAAGATGTAGTAGAAATAAAACTTCATTTCATTAATGTCAAATACTGAAATATGCTTACAAATAGAATGGAAATAAGACTAGCTCAGGTGATGGTAGCTTATCTGTAAGAAGATATGTGGTGGCTACATGCCTTTGAACTATGTTACAATGAGGCTCGAAAGCCTATTTATTGTTGAGAAACAATGGAAGACCCTAAAAATCCAAAAATCTAACCCTAGGAGATGAAGCGCCAAACTATGGGCCCTGTTTGGGTAAATTGGTACATCAACTTCCCAAGGTCGTAACTTTGGCAAACGATCTATGTTTGACATGCACAATACCTCGTTAGAATGATCTATCTGAGGACTACAACTTTTGAGTGAACAACATTGGTCTACAACCCATGTTGGTCCTAGTTTTCCCAAAAGAAACGTCATTTAGGGCCTCAAATGACTCCAAAAGTTCAGGACTCGAAAAATTGCCAAAAATAGTAAATTGTGCTACAAATAAGGAAACTGAAAAAATGAAAGAAACAATGGTGGGGGTCCAAGTGGAATAGGTAGGTGGTCACCAATATCCACTTAGATCGTCGAGAATATGTAGGGTAGATGGCCTTAAAAAAGGATCATAGGGTAATTTCCATATTCACTCCAATGGTATCTAAATCATGCATGGTTTCTCTAATTCCAGAGGCTAGGGATAGGGGGTCATCATCTTTAAATTAAAGGTTGAAGAGTTTGACCATTAATTGAACAACTTCCAAATTTGAGTGCAAGTCATATTGATCTTCAAAATTACTCAATGCATTGTAGGAATTTGTAGTTGGAATTATATGTTGACTTACCTATTCACATACAAATGAAACAATCATAACATATGATTTGTTGTTTTTATCTCCCAAATGGTTAGATTTTTATCTGATGTGGGCTTAGTGGATCCATTTCCATACTCTCCTTTAGAAATGCCTTTCTATAAGTCATTTAAAATAACAGTGTGCTTGATATTTATGAAGCATACTTGGTAGTTCTCCTTACTAATGAATAATATGTTGACAATGGGGATGAGAGAATGAATATTTAAAGGAATTATAAGCTAGATTTAGATAAGCTCAATAATAAGCGGGAATAACACTAGGATCACAAATATGTCAAGAAAGGATTAAAACTAACTCAATTGCATGATATCAAAAGACGTTTATGTTGTATTTTTCGAAGAGTATTCCTTATAATATATCAATGTTGAGAAATACATGAAACGCATATGATTTCACATTGTTGTGTTTAGTGACTAGAAACTTTAAACCTAGCCTCTCTAAGTCCTACATTGCCTCAAGGATTGAAACTTCATCTTTGGATTAATATCAATGATATCTTTAAAAGCCTTGGAGGAATTCAGATACTAGTCAGTTTTTAATAAAGATATACATCATTGCGATTGTATATAAAAAATAATAGCCTTTCGATAGACATAATTCAAATGACACCTTCCACAATAATGACATTCAAAATGGTTTTCCATAAATACAGTAGCTCTGCACCCCTAGTTGAGGCATTCCATGTGTAATTTTTGTACCATACCAAAGTCATCAACCTTGTAATATTGTAGAAAAACCAACCTATCCTTAGAAACACTGAAAATCAAATGGGAAATAAGGATGAGAGGTGTTCCACTCAATTGTGTTGGCATCGAAAAACTAAGGAAAGTTGACGCCACAAAAAACTAAGACTTCACAATTTCTTCAGCCTTAAACATTTTCTTTAAGAAGCTTATGGTTTCAAAGATTTGTATTTGGTGATATGAAGTCGAATATTTATTCACTTTTCAACAAATATTGGTTCCGATCACTCAAAATAATTCCCTTGTTTATTAAGAAAATTATGTGTGAGTTGGTGAAAGGAGTTGCTTCCATCCACAACTATGGGGTCATGCACAAAATCTTGAAATGGTCAAGCTCACAAGAGAGAGATGATCAATATCATGAAGGAAAAAGTTAGGAGACAATATTTCCTTTGGGGAAGAATTTCATATAGATTTGGCACAGTTTGAGTGAACCTAATGAAAGAGAGATCCCAACAATGCCAAAATAGTGGAGCATTAGGTCTACCTTACGGTTCTGACTAGTAAAATGGACAAAAGCATCGTAAAATAGTTAAAGCTGAGAGAATCCAAGAGAGAGACAACTGATGGTAGCAATTTCAATGAGTAGACAAGGCAGTACTAGCAAGAAGAGAGATAGACTAGACAAAAAGTGGGAAAGGGGTTGAACAAGACTCTTATACCATGTTAGTGACAACTCCCTAGTTAATTGGTTTTCCATTAATCACACACACACACACATATGAAAGTTTATTTCATAATTCATTTTTGTAACATTTAGTAATTAAAAATTTTAGAACTAAATATATATTATCAAACTTTATCAAATAAATTTAAGGAGAATTACTGACTAACTCAAAGAAATTTTAATTACATTGATAAACATGTCTATTTTGGAATATGGTATCATGTATTTTTTTTAATTATCAATAGTTATTAGCTGGATGGTAGGGATTTAACCTCCATGAAATATTCTAAAATATTTTTGGTAGTAGTTGCAGATCAAAGGTTTATTATTTCAAAAGTAGTTATGCCATTTTTGGATTTTAAATTAAATTGATTAATTAAAAGACATGTCATATGAGAAATGTGCTATGAAATAACTTATAGTTTTTTGGGCATGTGGTATTAATATGACATGGTATATACCACCCATGGTATTGTAACAAAGTCTATTTATATGTTAAGAACCTCCATGGTAAAGTGAGGGAAAATCACATGGGTAAGAATCTTGTTACATGGTTTTAAATGTATATTGTTTAACTCATATACTAAGTTTTTTTATAATTAACAATAATGATAATAATGAATTTAAAATAAAGTTATAATTTAGCTAGAAAATGTGAGATGTTTCATAAAAAAATTGTTTTAATGTTTGTCATGAATTGATGCCTATCAATATTTACCAAGAACATACTTTATATAGCTATACTAATTCTATACTTATTTATACTTAAGAATATTAATGTACACAACTTGATGAACATAATTACATTTCATATTTAAGGGAATAGTTGGTGCCATTACTTACAGGACTTGTACTTCTTGTTTCTTACACATGAGCTGTAAAAGAGGTGATTGTGTCTTCTGCTATGAAGGCATAGTGGATTCTTTTGGGATGGCAATTGATGGAATCTTAGTAGAGGACGTGGGTGGGTCAAGGGAATAATTGTATATTCTTCCTATCACGGATAAGGAAGTGGTTGGTGATGTTGTTAAGTAGAATGAAAATGATAGGGAGCAGTGGATGTGGTGTTCATGTGGGAGGCCTCAAATATGTTCCTGGTCATTCCATTGGGAGGTACATTCCCATCAATATCTAAAATTTTCTATAGATTTATATCCTTGATGTCATTAAGCCTTATCATAGCAATTTTGGATTGCTATTTGAAGGGTATGGAAAATAATGTGTTACAGTTGCTTCTCATTAGAATTTGGAGGCTATTTGCGAGGCAACAATGAAGATGGTTTAAAATATACCTTGATATTTTCTTTATATTTCATTTTTAATTAGGCATAATGCTTTGGATAGCACAAAAACCACTTTCCTCATATGTTCATATGATTTTAATTTAATTTATTATTATTATTATTTTTATTTTTTTTAATAGATAGAAGTTTACATACTATATTTTTTTATGGATTTGAACATGTGAATTTTTAAAAATAAATATATGGTCTGGACCATTAGACTCGCTAAAAGTGTATTAGTTATAAATAATCAAATTTAAAGGATTTGACATCTAACATTTAAAAAACTATTAATGCATCGTGTTTCTCTCCGTGTGTGTGTGTGTGTGTGTGTGTATATATATATATAGGTGTAGAACATACAAACTTAAGATTTATCATGCCCTAAGGTGGATCAAGTCATTCATAGTGAGTATTTTTTGATTAAAAAAGTTGAGAAAATATTTGCAAAAAGGGATTTGATTTGGTGCATAGTAGATTACGATTTAATATGGATCTTCCTAAAAAAAATGATTATGGGAATATGCAGAATTCCTATGCTCCTCTTAACTATCATACATCAAGAATATCAAGTCCCCAAAAGTGAAAATTACTAAAAAGTACTAATGAAAAATGTTACAACCTTTATGGATTTTTTCCTTTTAGAAACATGATGTATGTATAGTTATGATTCAAATTACTTTAATATATTTCAATGGTATTTTTGCTTACTATAGACAAATGCTTAATTCCTTCCCTACTTAACACGAACTACACACCGTGAATGAGTTGATGAATTTTGATATGAGAGCTATGAAGAATGAGGGAGGGATTTAAACATTTCTTTAATCTTTATCGATCCTATGAGGCCATGAAAAAAAGGAATTAATTCATTTACTATGGGACATATAATTTTTTTTGGTTAAAATCTTTGTTTTCTAAAGTTAGCTAAAAGTGATAGAGATAGGAATAAAAAATTGGTGTTTTCCTATAAGAATCATGGATCTCGAGTTAAAGTAAAATATCCTTAAAAGAATCTAATGGTTTTTAAATACTATCAATTAGCTGGTTTGCCCGAGAGGTTAAGGGGGAAGACTTAAGATCTTCTGCACATAAGTGCGCGTGGGTTCGAACCCCACAGCCAGCATTTCGTATTTTGTTTTTCGTCTGTTTTGGATCGGAGATTACAATGTCGTCCGCATGCCGTGAAGATTTGGGTTTGGGTGGACACTTATGGCCCTGCGCTTACAAGACAGGATCGGAGATTACAATGAAAAAACCAATGTGGTCAGCATGCCGTGAAGAATTGGAGATGTTTGGGTGACACTGATGGCCCTGCGCTTACAAGACAGGCATGAAGAATTGGAGATGTTTGGGTGACACTGATGGCCCTGCGCTTACAAGACAGCCAAGAGCAGAATGAAAATCTATCACTGAAATATGCATCATGGGATGAGAGGAAAAAAAAAAAGAGTGAAACGTTGTTCCTAGTGTGATTTTGGAAAGTTTTCTTGGATTTTTTCGTGATTTTTGGAAAGTTTTCTTGGATTTTTCCGTTTAATTTTTTAAAATTTAGCAGGAATTTATTAAAATTGTCAGATGGTAATTTCCGCATAATATTGTGTCTAATATTTTTTGTAGGACCCTCAAATTATATATTCAATTAAAAAAAACTAGTTTAAATAATACATACTAAAATTTTACCATAAACTTTTCCACCAAATTCTAACACGGGAAATTCCAAAAAAATCCTAAAAAACTCTTATTAGATATAGTTAGAAAAATGAAATAAGTGGACTTGACAACTAGGTCACTCAAGAAAGATGGTAAATTTGAAGTATACAGCGGAGTTAAGAATATTGAACAATAATATAATTGAAAGTCACATTCATTCAGATTTAGATTCATGAAAGTCAGAGATTATTGTACATTGTAATTATGGACTCTGAGCTCTGGGTCACTTAAGAAAGAAGGTAAATTTGAAGTATGCAGTGGAGTTGGGAATATTGACCAATAATATAATTAATTATAATGAATGGTATTAATTGATTATAATTTTAAATTTATCAAAAATAAGAAAACTGAAAAATTCTTAAAAAAACATAAATATTTCCTCGATCTGTATTGATGCCACCTACACCATAACAAATATGAAACTAAGATTGATCTAAAAAGATACATACATTTTTTATGTTATTCAAACTATTGATACATACATTTTTTTATGTTATTCAAACTATTTTTAAAGTCATTTATGATTGATAGAAATAAAAGTGTTTTATTTTTATTAAAATAATGGTTGTAAAAATATATTTTCTTGTTTGATATGTTTTTGTACATTCATCTATATAAAACATAGTTCCATATATTTAGTAGGCACATTAAAATGTTTTTTTATGATTATTACACCTCCTCCCCACTTTTATTTTTGTAATATTTTAACCATTATGAAAAACGAATCTATGAAAGCATTTTTTTTAAATTGTTCACTCGTTCATGCCTTCATGTTGGATAAATTTTATTAACACTTCTAAGTTTCCACAACTAATTTGATTTAAGAAATAGATAACTTTTAACTTTATTCTCCCCTCATCTTCTATTTTTATTTTGGATTACATTCCATTTTTATTTTGGATTACAACTAATTTGATTTAAGAAATAGATAACTTTTAACTTTATTCTCCCCTCATCTTCTATTTTTATTTTGGATTACATTCCATTTAGGGTAGGAAATGGAAAGTTGTGGCAAATAGTAGAAGGGCGTTTTTAGTAGGTATAGTTATAAGAAGTCAAAAGCTCATGCCATTATGGGGGTGATTTTGTAGTAAATAATATGGGTGGGTAATGATTCAATTTTAGTTGATTTTCACATATAAATGGTGAATTATATTATGAGTGTTATGAATTTCTTTAGCAATTACAAATTATATCATTCAATTTATGGTAGCAAGATTTTATAATTTATAATTGTAATAAAAAATTTATAGAGTCTAGTTTTATTGGTTATTTGAAATTTAATTAGTTATTAAGGTTTTACTTTAATTTTGTAGGGTTTCTATCTTATTCTTATATAGATTTCTATTATTCTATTCATGAATCTACTGTCATAAGAATATCATGGAGGGGATACTACCCATGGCCATCCTCCTTCGTCGTGAACATGGAATATGCATTCTCCTAATGGTGTTATTTCAACTTTGTAATGGACATGGAATGTAGATTTTCCTATTAGTGTCATTACAACTAAGTGTAGAGGGTATTCAACCACATGAGAAACTAAGCATAAAGATTGGATTTTCTCTATAAATAATTAACCTCAATATTGCTTCCCATTGGAGTTCCTACCACAAGATTGCAAAGGTATTATTGGATTTTGGACGAATGTGGCATATTATTTAAATGCAAAGTTAGATGGAGTTGAAGACTTGGCACGCAAATAGAAATAAGTCATGCATACTTTTCCTTCTAGTAATTTTTTAGATTATATAGCTAAAAATAAGGAATTAGTTGTTAGTGTAAGTGTGTGAACGTGAAGATAAATATTTCTACATGGTTGAAGCGACACAAAAAAACACAAATTGATGGAGATTTTAAGGAGTTAGTGGTACTATTGAGAGATCCCATATTAGTTTCCAAGAATGTGTATGGGGTGAAGTATATTGTAACCTCGACTACAAGTAGCTATTGGAGATATTAACTTCTAATTGTCTTGTTCATATTATGCAATATTCATCATTATATCATGATTGTAGTTAATTTGATTTAGCTCCTAGTTTTAGCTTTAGTGTGTGGTTGAGGTATTCACTCAATTAATTAGATTGTCTCACTAATATAGTCAGTTAATAATAATGCCTAAATTAATGTATAAATATACGATATTGTGATTATAATGAAATTTTTAGAATAGATTTTTCTATGTGAAATAAATTTAAATTGGTACTAGAGTAGGTATAGGTGTAACTGTTAAAAATAGCAACAAGAAATGCTAAATATAGAAGTGCTAAAAATAGCATTGCTATAAATAGCATTTCCGGATACGTTCCAATTTTAGTGAGTCCCTGAACTAAAATTGAGAATCAAAATTCAAATTTGATCTTAGCAGCTGTTTGAAAAATAATTGGTTAATTCATCTTGAGTTAATTAGTTGGAGAAAACCAAACATGAAGTCTATGTGAAGACATGCAATAGTTTTCCATTTGATTGAGGAAGTTATCCCTTAATTAAGGAGATCAGGATGAGTTGTACTTTGAGTCGTAATCAGTTAGCTCAATTAACTGAGTTAAGTCCATTTAGATTAGTTCCAACAATTTGTGGAACTAATTGTGAGTTCAGTTAGTCAATGCATGCATGCATGTAACTAGTGTACTTCAGATAACTGGATATTCTCTCATAAATAACTCATGCATGTCAATTCAATCAGAGACACAGTTGATATCACAGGATGGGACAGTGTACTATCAGTTGCAGGAATATTCCATTGAGGATATCTCTTGCATGCAGAAGGAATTCATTCCTTGAGGATTGCACAGTTATTTTTGAGTTTGGTGATTTGTGTAAGAGGTGAATTCACACGGGTGGCAGCAAGAGGACCCAACAGAAATTGCACAAGGAAATAGGAGGCTTGGAGGACTGAAGGAAGGCATCTGTTGTGTCTATTTTGTCTATGAATAGCAGTGAGGGATTGTACTGAGAGCTGGATAGCTTGAGAGCTAAAGCTTTGTGTAATCTTGAGATATTTCCACTTGTATGATAATACAGATAGCTGGGTTTTTAGCTGAGGCTTTCCCCGGAGTATTCTTCTATGTTCGTGTATGATTGATTTCTCATTCTCTGTTACATGTGTTCTAATTGATCTCACTCAAAATCGATTAAGCTTCTGTAAGTTTGTTTGTAGAAGTAGATTAAGTATTTTTCTTTAGTATATTGCATTATCAAGTGACTACAGTGGGAAATTCTACATGGTATCAGAGAAAAGGTGATCAAAGTGAAGAACAATATACAAAGAATGGAGAAGTTTGAAGTTCCAGATTATAGAAATTGAATTCTTATCACATCTCAAATTTCACCAATGGCATTCAACGGTTTGAGACTCAAGTATGCCCTGGATGGCAGCTCGAATTATATATCTTAGAAGGATCACATGGAAGCAGTATTAGAGGACAATGGCTTGAAGGACTCCATTGATCAGGAAGTCCACAAGCCAGCAGCTGCTAATGCCCAAGAATTGGCGGAATGGAAGAAATGTGTGGCTAGAGTGAGGAGGATTCTTTTGGAGGGAGTTCGATATCACATTGTCTTGAGTCTCGATGGGAAGGAGACACCGTTTTCAATGTGGAAAGAAATGAAGGATCTATATCAGAACAACAACAATCAGAGGAAGCTGGCGCTGAAAGACAAGCTTCGGAAAATCAAGTGTGAAAAGGGCGAAACGATCTCTACATATCTGAACAAGCTCACCACCTGCAGGGATGAGCTTGGAAGTGTAGGAATCATGACAGCTGATGATGACATGGTGAGTCTTGCTCTCCTCGATCTTCCTAAGAGTTGGCATAACTACCAAGACTCAGTAAATGGAAGAGAGAAACTACGAGAATGGGAATGACTTTGGTCAGATTTGATGCAGGAGGAGATAAGAAGAATCACCAAAGACGGATCTTCATCAAAGCAAGATGATGAAGAAAATCTAGCCTTAGCGAGTAAGGCGAGGAAAGGGAAGGGGAAGGCTTCCAATTCTAAATAAGTTTCTTCCCATGGTGGGAAGAAGATTGACAAATCAAAAGTGAGATGCTTTCATTGTCATGAGGTGGGCCATTATGATACAAATTGTTCACAGTAGAAATCCAAGAAGGGATCCTCGAAAGGATTAGATGGTGAGGCACTGGCCTCACAGTTCGAATTGGATTTCACCCTCATCGTATGCATGGTTTCATCTATGGTGGGTTATGTTTGGTGCCTGGACAGTGGAGCCTCATTCCACATGATCGATGACAAGAGTCTATTCAGTACCTTGGAGGAGAAGGACCTCCAGATGCACAAAGAGATGGGCGATGATGGAAAGTATCGTGTTTCAGGTGAAGGTATGGTTGTGTTTCAGAGGGAGCATGGAGCTCCTCTCACCCTGACTAATGTAAAGTATGTGCCTAGTCTGAAGAAGAACTTGGTATCCATCGCTATGTTGGAAGACAAAGGCTATGATATAGTCTTTAGTAAAGGAAAGGCATTCCTGAGGCATATTGGCACTGGATAGACCAAGAGGATTGGGATTCGAGTAAAGAATCTCTACAAGCTGGAGGTAGATACATGTGCTGCATTGAGTTCCAAAGCAGAGTTGGTGCAAATCCAAGATATTGGAGAGCTATGGCATAGAATATTGGGCCACTTGCACCATGGGGCCTTGAAGATCATACAACAGATTTCTATCGGACTTCCAAAGGGTAAACTGGAGTAAGTGGATACATGCAAAGAGTGTACCTTCGGTAAGTATGAAAAATCTTCCTTTCAGAATCGAGACAGTCAAGTTGGAGCAATCCTGGAGTCAGTTCATACAGATGTGTGTGGACCATTCTCGACAGCCTCCATTGCTAAATAAAGGTACTATGTTAGTTTTATTGATGATTTTTCTCAAAGATGTTGGATCTACTTCATGCAAAAGAAGGATCAACCCTTCTCAAGGTTTTGTGAGTTCAAAGCCTTGGTTGAGAAAGGAGCTAGAAACAAAATAAGGGCCTTGCGAAGCGACAATGGTGGAGAGTATATCTCCCAATATTTTAAGGGCTTTTGTGCAACAGAAGGAATTAAACAGGAGTTGACGGCACCCCATAACCCACAACAGAATTGGGTGACTGAAAGGAAGAATAGAACGATTGTGGGAGGAGCTCCGGTGATGCTACATGACCAAGGCCTACCACTTCATTTGCAGGCTGGGGCATGCAATACAAAAGTATACTTGTAGAATAGAAGTTTGCATCGTATATTGGGGATGAAGACACTAGTGGAGGCCTTCTCCAAGAAGAGACCTGATGTGAGTCACTTCAGGATCTTTGGATCATTAGTTTATTTCCATGTGACCAAATATGCCTGGAAGAAGCTAGAGCCAAGAGCTGAGTTGGGGATACTTGTGGGGTACACTGATACAACGCACAACTATCTAGTGTTCTTGCCTACCAGTCAAAGGATTGTGGTATGTAGAGATCTGAAGTTCGACGAGTAGAAGGCCATGCGAGTTTCCCTTGAGAGGGAGCTCAATTTTCATGTAGAGGAGGAAATTTTAGTTCCTAAGGAGGAGGAGCCTCAGAATGATGCGGAGTAGCCGCATGCAAAGGATCCACGAGTGGAGACATCCACTCATGCAGAGTCTTCTAGATATGAGTGGCAACGCTCAAGGGAGGCTGAAAGATTGGTGATGGATGCAAGAGAGAATGTTGGACAACCATCCTCTCAGTGCAGAAAAAGGAGATCACCCAAGAGGTACACTGGTTGCATGGCCCTGGTTGGGGAGTGTGTAGAGACTGAACCATCTTCCTTTGAGGAAGCAGTGTAATAGCCAGTCCAGGCTGATTCTATGGTGGAGGAGTACGACTCCATAGATCAAAATATTGTTTGGGATGTTGTCCCAAGATCGGAGGACAAGTTAGTGGTGAGTTCACGATGGCTTTACAAGGTAAAGCAAGCAGCGGATGGCAGTGTGGAGAAGCATAAGGCAAAGTTTGTTGCCCATGGTTTCTCACAGGTTGAGTGGATCAACTGTGATGAGACTTTTTCTCCTATAGAAAGGTACTCATCTATCAGATCGATGTTGGCACTATGAACACAGATGGTTTGGAAGATCCATCAGATGGATGTGAAGACTATGTTCCTCAATGGCAAGATTGAGGAAGGGGTGTACATAGAGCAGCTGGAAGGATTTGAGACCTTCGATTGTGAGTTGCATGTGTGCCGACTCAAGAGAGCTTTGTATGGGTTGAAGCAAGCACCTTGTGCTTGGTACACCAGGATCAACATCTATTTCCCCGGGTTGGGCTTCACAAAGAGTGAAGCAGATGTGAGCCTTTACCACATCATGGTAGAAGGTAAACCATTGATCATTGTTCTTTATGATGATGATCTAATATTGACAGGTGATGATTAGTTGATCAAGTCTTGCAAGGAGGACATTGCAAGAGAGTTCAAGATGAAAGACATGGGTCTCATGCACTACTTTCTAGGCATGGAAGTGTGGCAGAAGGATGGGGAAGTGTTTATGTCTCAAGGCAAGTATGCCAATGAGATACTTAGGTGATTCCAAATGGAGAAGTGCAAGCCCATGCAAACTCCTCTAGCGGGTAACTGGAGGAAGGAAGATGCTACCTCAGGTGAGGTAGTAGCTGCTACTGTTTATTAGCAACTTGTGGGTTCATTGATGTATTTAGTGAATAGATGACTAGATTTGTGTTTTGCGGTGAACCAGCTGAGTCAAGCTATGGTTCAGCTTACCAGGTTGTTTTGGAAGGCAACAAAGCATGTGCTGAGATACCTCAGAGGCACATCTCAGTATGGATTATGGTACAGATGGACAAAGGAAGTGAAGCTTAATGGCTTCATAGATGCAGATTGGGCAGGGAGTCCATCAAATCGGAAGAGCACTTCAGGAGGAATTTTCAACATTGGTTCAATTACAGTTTCTTGGTACAATAGGAAACAGAGGTCAGTTGCACTTAGCTCAATAGAGGCTGAATACATGGCTGCCAGTCAAGCAACATGTGAGGCTCTTTGGATGCGGAAAATTCTAGTTGGATTGTTTGGTCAGAGGATGGATCCAATTGTGATCTATTTCGATAATTAGAGTTGTATCAAACTCTCTTAGGATCTAGTATTTCATGACAGGTCTAAGCACATCGATATCTGGTATCATCACCTTCGAGACTGTGTGGTGAAGAGGATCATGTTGTTTTTGTATGTTTTGACCGAGGAGGAGGATGCAGATATTTTGACTAAGTCATTGTCAAAATGAAAATTTGAGTTCCACAGAGATAGGATTGGGGTGACAGATAATCCATTTCTTGTTGAGAGGGAGTGTTGAAAATATCAATAAGAAATTCTAAATATAGAAGTGCTAAAAATAGCATTTCTATAAATAGCATTTTGAGATACATTCCAATTTTAGTTAGTCCCTAAACTAAAATTGAGAATTAAAATTCGAATTTGATCTTAGCAGTTGTTTGAAAAATAATTAATGAATTCATCTTGAGTTAATTAGTTGGAGAAAATCAAACATGAAGTCTATGAGAAGACATGCAACAATTTTTCCTTTGATTGAGGAAGTTATCCCTTAATTAAAGAGATCAAGATGAGTTGTACTTTGAGTTGTAATTAGTTAGCTCGGTTAATTGAGTTAAGTTCAGTTAGATTAGTTCCAACAATTTGTGGAACTTATTGTGAGTTCAATTAGTCAATGCATGCATGCATGCAACTAGTGTACATCAAATAACTGAATATTCTCTCATAAATAACTCATGCATGTCATTTCAGTCAGAGACCTAGTTGAGATCAGAGGATGGGACATTGTACTATCAGTTGTGGGAATATTCCATTGAGGATATCTCTTGCATGCAAAAGGAATTCATTCCTTGAGGATTGTGCAATTATTTCTGAGTTTGGTGAGTTGTGTGAGAGCTGAATTCACACCAGTGGCAGCCAGAGGAACAAAGAGAAACTGCACAAGGAAATAGGAGGCTTGGAGGATTGAAGGAAGGCATATGTTGTGTCTTTTCTGTCTATATGCAGTAGTGAGGGATTGTACTGAGAGTTGGATAGCTTGAGAGCTAAAGCTTTGAGTAATCCTAATATTTTTCTACTTATATGATAATACAGATAACAGGGTTTTTAGCTGAGGCTTTCCTCAAAGTATTCTTCTATGTTCATATGTGATTGATTTCTCATTCTCTGTTATATGTGTTCTATTTGATCTTGCTCAAAATCGATTAAGCTTCCACAAGTTTGTTCGTAGATGTAGATTAAGTATTTTTCTTTAGTATATTGCATTATCATGTGATCTATAGTGGGAAATTCTACAGTAAATCCCTCACAAGAGAACCCAAGAATATGAGAAAAATGTGAAATAAGTCTATTGTGGAAGTAGAATAGAGTAGGTAAGAGTATATTATTTACTTGTTTTGTAAGTAATATTAAATGTGATTAGTGCAAATTTGGCATTCAAACTACAAAGTTCTGACTTCTCTAATAATTGTGCAGTGAATGGTATTGAGTTTGATACTTAGAAAGAGTTATATGCAGTATTAGACCTCTTACAAGTTGACGGAATACCAATGGAAATAATGTATGAAACACAACCTCAATAGTTTTGGAGATCATTGAGGGATTTGATCTTAGTGCATAGTGACAAGAAGGAGTTGAGCCTTAGAATGTCAAGTAGGTTCCATTAACTGCTTATAGGAAGCAAATATATGAGAGGTCGAGATAAACTACATGAGGGAAGGTTCTTCAAGTTGATGAGGTGGTGCAAAATTGTACTTGCCAGATCACTTAAAAATAGGTCAAGGTTCTTAGTCATCATAGGCATCCTAAATCCATGCGTCCAACAGTTGGGTGTAGGTCAGAACGAGTTTATTGATTCTATCTTTAGCTCTAATTAAAGATATCCCACATTAAGATGGAATTTATTACTTAGGGAATTATTGTTATGGTATTGCTTCACATAATTTTTTAACACACACACACACATATCTCCCTCCACAACTTTGCTTAATCATGGATAATATCCATATTTATTTAGCATTGTAATAACTTTTATTACGATTTTCAATGCCATTAGAGGTGCCACATTCACGACTTCACCTCCACCTATTTTCTTAATGTGGATAAGTGATAACCATGATGAGTTTATACATGGGAGAGGATAGGCGTTGTCTTAAAATTACAACTTGGGTATACATTCCCTGGAAGTGCATATAATGGCAAGTAGTTCAACCATTACTGATAATGAGTTGATTTAACAGCATGAAGCAAATATATCTTCAAGGGATCAAGTGGAATACAACTACGTATGGATGGTTTCCCAATTAGTTCGGAAGTTGTGGATTTAGAGGAGGACTCCACATTAGTTGTAGAGACCTGCATGTGGATTGCAGCCTACTAGTGAGGTTATGAGACAATTGAGTGGAATTTTGTTTGGTAAATAGTTTAAGGAGACCGTGATTTGCAAGTTGGGGTAGTTGGAAATCTGGGAACTTGGGAATTCAACTTTGGAACTAAACCTTGATGAGGATTATAAGATATCTTGATGGATTTCAATCTATAAGATTTCAAAAAGAATAGAGATTTTGATGAGTACTTTACAAACAACTATCAATACAAGTACTTTTTAAGTGGTGGCATTAGAGATATTAAATTCTACTTATCATATGCTTATTTTATGATATTCATCATCATATAATGTTTTTTATTTAGATGGATTTAACTCCTAGTTTTAGTGTGTAATTGAGATATTCACTTGAAAATAACTAGAATGTCTGGCTAATGTAGTAGATCCATATTAATTCATAACCTATTGTATAAATATTTTGTACGTGACTATAATGAAATATGTAAAATGTATTTTTCTGTGTAAAATAAATCTAAATGCATTTGCATCAATAAGAATATTTTACTTGAAAATAATGGACTTGGTATAGAGAAGTTTTATTCTTCTTGGGCACCAATAATATTGGAGAATAATGAGACTAAACCCCATGGTAGCCATGATGCTGAGGAAGGTCACCTTTCCATTTTTTTCTCACTAGAAAGAATTAATGATTTGTATGGAAAAAAAATTAATAATAGGGAAGGGATCTTGTAATTTCTTCACCAAATGTTAGATGAGAACAAGTTTAATAAATTTTCATATACCTAATTAAGTTAAAATAAAATATATACATTTATTAATTATAATTATTTGTTAGGATGTCCAATCTAGATGCCTATTCTAACTTTTAAACACTCACATCACCTTTCATTCTACATGCCATTCATTCATATAATCCACTTCTTAACCATTCGTTCTATGTACCATCCATTCTCTCCATCAAATGTGACTGTCACACCTTATCTCTAGCATGCCCATTTAGTGGTGCATTATCCACCCTCATTCCCAAGCTTACACTCTTTATCCATTACACTATTCCTTTAACATCAAATACAATAGGCATAGAGCTAGGAATAGAAATTTGAGATAATATTCGATGAGGAAAATAAAGAGTTACAAAAATTCATCAAAGGCTACAATAAATATAACAATTACATTATACCAAATACTATGGTAGTGAAATGATCCAGGAGGATCGATCTAGTGGCATGGCAAAAAGGCTTAAAAATCAAAGTGGTAGAATCTGGATCAACTTAGCATCAGATAGAAGTGCTCATCATCTTGATTCCAATGATGTGAACCACACTCAAATCCGAGCTCAATTGAAGAAGTTAGATCAAGTCAAAGTTCGTGTTTGACTTAGATATGTTGCAGGAGAAGATGAGGTGGCAGAACTCTCAGTGAATTGGGAAACAGCAAGTGGATCACAGAAGGAAGAGGTCACAGCTTAAGAAAATCGGTCCCAAGCAAGTGAGGGTTGTGATGTGATAAATCGCAATCGCAGATCGCAAGGAGGGAAGAGTTAAAGAATCAGCCCTGGAGAAAGCCAAGTTGCGATGTGATATATCACAATCACAGAGTCAGGTTGCAAATTGCGATATCGGAGTCACAGTTTACAAAGGGAAGTAGTCACATAGAGTACCACCTTGGTCCCACCGATTGCGATTTACGATGATCCATTGATTGTGATTTGCGATGATTCCGCTGATTTGTGATTTGTGATTCGGGTTCACCTTTATTGTAGGTCGCCTATTGTAAAGGCATGGGTTTGTCCACCGATAGAAACCGCTGATTGAAACTTCCGATTCAAGCACCGATGTTAAAAGCCATCGGGATTAATGTGCGGTTAAGAGGTTCTAGAGGTTTTTTGATATATGAAAGGTTTGTCACCTGCATGTTATCCCAGGCCCGAGAACTTTGGTGTAGGAATCGCCACTTGCTAAACTTGTCATTTGTTAAAACTACCTAGATTGTTAAGGATCCTTCCCACCAGCATATAAATTGGTCTTTCCGCATAGTGAGAGGGCGGGGGAGGAAGCAGAGAGCAACATAGATTTATAAAGAAGAGCAGCGGCACCTACTCCACGCAGGTGGCTGGAACCTTACCTTAGAAACCAAAAGGTTCCAATAAGGTGCAAAAAGCCCATTTATCAAAACTGGGCATTGGGATAGGAGATTCTGCATGATTTTTTGCCAGGAAGTTAGTGGTGCTATCTATTTCTAGAGCTGGGCTCTCCATTTGTCATCTGTCCTTCAGATTGGAGGTATAAGTATGTTTATGTAAAATTATCTTGTTCTTCTTCTCTTTTCATGCCATTTAATGAATGAAGGCCTCCCCACTATTGAGCAAGGCCCAAAGATGTAGTCCAAATTGGATGAACTCCATAATCAAATATTTTTGTCTTGATCTCATGTGTGATTATGTCTTTTTATCTTCGTTTTATATGCTTATGTTCCATGGTTTTTAGGTGCTCTGTTAGATGGAATTCTAATGCATCTTAAGAAAAAAAGGCCTGGATCAAGTGGTATTAGAGTAGGGATTAGTTGATACGAATTTCATGAGTACGATAACCATAAATAAGCCTCAAGGACATGCATCACAAAGAGGAGACATGACAGCTGTTGAAGCTCGTTGGGAAGAGAAGCAGTCTTGTTGTTGTTAAGAATTGTGATCGTGAATGACCGAGTGTGAAGCCATGGAGAATGATAAAAAAATGCACGGGACCTTCCTATGAATGTCCAAAATGGTGGAAATCATGTATGAAGCATATGAGAAGAGAAGAGAGGGGGAGACAGAGAGATCGGAAAGCAATGCATCATCCACATCTTCCAGTGCTTATGCATCTTATTCATTGCCTTCCTTGAATGAGGAGATTAACTAGAGACTTCATAAAGAGAACATTGAATTAAGTAGGATTCTACATGAAGAGAAAGAGGAGAAACAAAGGTTGCTATGTGAGTTGAAATCCAAAGAAGAGGCCTTGGAAAAGTTGCAGTGTGACCCCAGGTTCAACATTAGATAGCCAAACAAATCCCTACACTACTAGCGCTTTTAGCATCAGCCCGCGGAGTGCAGACTGAATTCTCACTCGAAGCAGTATGGGGGGATGCTAGAACCAAGTTTCCACACCTTGAGATGGTCATGATGTCGGTTTATTCCTGCCATTCCTGCTTTCGCGCATGTATTTGAGTTCTAGGGCTTTGTCAAACTAACCCTTTATTCCACCCTTTAGTACCTCCACAAAGGGGTACGATTGACCTTCACACAACCCTAACCCGTGGTTCAGGTACATTCGCACTGCTAGGGCAGCATGCTGTGAAGATTCCCAAACTAGCTTAAGTATCTTACTTATCTTATTAAACAATCATAGTTAGCATCACGTAAACATATATCCTTACTTGCGTTCAATTATCCAATGTAATTACATACATTTGTGCATCATATAAGCATTATAAACATAATTCATACACAATATGACAAGATGCATTAACATGAAACAAAGACACATAAATTGTAGAATGATTCTATTTATTGATATCTTCAAATGATTACAAACTCTATTCGCCCTGCACACACAGCTGTAGGGGTTTGCGCACTTAGCTACAGACTTCCACCCTAGGCCTTTGCCCACTTAGCTGCAGAGCCTCTACCTACACTATGATTTGAAACTTAGACTTTTATCCTTATCCTCAAGACTTCATACTTCTTAGAACTTATTGATGACTCTCTAGAGCTTACTTACTTAGCTCTTTCTATACAATCCCATGGTCTGCAGACCATGGGTAGATATTTACTGCCGACTTTACTTTACAAAATTAAGGGCGGACAACCCTTTATGAATCATGACATCTTCATGCTCCGCGACCACAAAATGCAGAGACTTTACTAATTTATTACAAAATTTGACCCAAAACATGGGCTTTTAGCCCCAAAGCTATGCTTAGGGGATATCGTTCCCAACAATCCTCCTGGAACAATCCTCCCCATTAAGAGAAGCTTTTGGTCCTTCAAAAGCTCTAAAATAATCTGCAACTACTCTATACCTTATCTACACCACAAGTCTACTAACAGGTCATCCTTCCTTCTCCTTCAACTTTGTCCTTTGGAACCATAAGCGATGAGCCGACACCTCCATCCCCTACAAACCTATAGTACATTATCTTTAAAATTACATGTTTCACTATATGACTGAAAATGAGCCTAGCATCTCATACTTGCCATGAGTTTATAACACATACTATGTGGTCAAGTTTACATAAAAAATGGAAACAATACCCCAACTATCAATACATGTCCAAACATCGTTGTTTCTTACACAAGTGATGGAAAACACATCATCACTACAACACACGATTTACAAAAATAAGGCCAAACACTATTATTTCTTCAAGAAGTGATGGAAACACATCATCACTTTCACAGTTTAAATTGAAGCAAAAAATAAGGCCAAACATCATCGTTGCTACAACAAGTGATCGAAAAAAAATCATCATTTTTACATTTTGAAATGCAACAAATGATTTTCAAAAATAATGCCATGACATTTTACCACACCTAGAAGAACCATCTCTCACTTATCAAAGTGACTAGGTCATCTCCTTGTGGTGCATTCACTGGTTGAACAACTATTTCACTTGGTTCATACACGAATTCTTTGTCCTTGCGACGCTGCTCTCGAAGGAGCCTCCAACACGTGGCTCTTTGATGACCACCTATATTGCAATGTCTATAATAAGCCTTCTTCCTCCAGATATTCTTTACTTTCTTCTTTGCCTGTTGTTGAGAGGGTATTTCATGCCTCATTCTTTTTTAGCTTGTACTTCTTCTCTTTTCATGCCATTTAATGAATGAAGGCCTCCCCAATATTGAGCAAGGCCTAGAGATGTAGTCCAAATTGGATGAATCTATAATCAAATATTTGTTTCTTGATCTCATGTGTGATTATGTCTTTCTATGTTTGTTTTATATGCTTATGTTCCATGGCTTTTAAGTGCTTTGTTAGATGTAATTCTAATGAATATATAAGGAAAAAGGCCTGGATCAAGTGGTATTAGAGCAGGGATTAGTTGATGTGAATTGCATGAGTACGCTAACCATAAATAAGCCTCAAGTAAATGCATCACGAAGAGGAGACATGGCAGCTGTTGAAGCTCGCTGGGAAGAGAAGCAATCTTGTTGTTGTTAAGAATTGCGAGTCTGAATGATAGAGTGTGAAGCCATGGAGAATGATAAACAAATGCACGGGACCTTCCTACAAATGTCCAAAATGGTGGAAATCATGTATGAAGAATTTGAGAAGAGAAGAGAGGAGGAGAAATAGAGATCAGAAATAAATGTGTCATCCACATCTTCCAGTGCTTATGCATCTTATTCATTGCCTTCCTTGAATGAGGAGATTAACTAGAGACTTCATGAAGAGAACGTTGAATTAAGGAGGATTCTACATGAAGAGAAAGAGGAGAAACAAAGGTTTCTACACTAGTTGCAAATGAAGGACGAGGCCTTGGAAAAGTTGCAATCGACTCCAAACTGTTAAGGAGAATGGGGTATGAGGGGAAGGGCCTCAAAATTAATGTCCAAGGCATCATAAACCTCATCAAAGTATAT